>OY856397.1:3120000-3567500 GCA_963693495.1 Malacosoma neustria
TAAAAAAGCTCATTTTGCAAGCAGTGAACTCCAAGCTGCACTCGAAGTGTCAGGGTTGGCTTTCGATTCAAAAAGCATTGGCGTAGTAGATCTTGCAATAGATACGTTTCTAACAAAGCTTAGTGTCTACCCTAGGTTACAGAGATAGAGGACCCACGCAGATATAAGTTTTACATATTTTAGATGAAATAAATCAGAGATGTTATGGAGCTCCGTAACCGTAACCGAAACTATCGGATATCCGAAATAAAATTATATCCGTATCCGTAACCGTATCCGTTTCACAAGTTTCGGATAGTTTCCTAAATATAACGACATATTTCGATATATTTGTGTCATTTTGTGTTTATATTTTACTTCAATCTAATATCCGTAACCGAACATACCCGAAACTAACGGATAATCCGAAATAATTGCATATCCGTAACCTTATCGGAAACCGATATAATTTTATTCCTATATCCATATCCGTATCCAGATCCGAAATATCATATCCATAACATCCCTGAAATAAATATCATATGTAATAGCGAGTGGGAAAAACAAGTAGGTCCAAACTAGGTAGAACATATACTATGGTATTCCTGGCTCTCTCCTAACTATTCCGAATGATAATTCTTGTACATAAAAAAACGTAAATTTATATAAATAAGTCGTTATAAATAAGGTGTGTGTATGTGCATATGGATTATTGACATTATGGATTGTCGACAGGCGTGTGCATGTACGAGATGCTGTTCGGAGAGACGCCGTTCTACGCGGAGTCCCTGGTGGAGACTTACGGCAAGATCATGAACCACGCGCGCTCCTTCCACTGCCCCCCACCTGACGAACATGCGGCGCAGGTATGTTGACACCAATCAAAAGACTTCTTCACATCACATACGTATCCCACGTTTCTTTGGAGTGTGATCATATAAGTAAACTCTTTTTCTTTGACCATTTTTTTTATTGCTGTAGGACAGCAGACAGGCTGACGGCCCGTTTAGAATTTAGCAGTCACCGTCGACTGTGGGTGTTTGCAACGCCAGTGGCATCGCGAACACGCTGCTGTCCCATAAGGGTACAGGAACTTGAGTCACTAATGCCGGAACGTAACAAAGTTATTATGGCGGCATACTTAAGACCAAAGGTGGTCGCCATCCAGACGGGTTTGGGGCCCTACCACGGTGGGTTGTTTTGTCGCCTTTTACGACAGGCCGACCCCGGCCGCAGAGGTCAGTATTCTTTCTCCGCCCCTGCACGGATAAAATAAAAGCGTGCATGTGTGTGCAATTCATATACGACAGACGCGAAGCTTCAGAAAAATAGATTACATTTCATATATTAGTGTATAAAAGCTATGAAATCCCGAGCAAAGAGAGAGTAGACGAAGATAATAGGAAACACTGTATAGTTGTCTCTTTCTTTCGCAAGCAAACGCTATTTATGAATATGTCTGTCTCTTTCTTGTGTCGTTTTTTCGTTTCATGTAATTTTTAATAACAACGGTGCTAGATAAATTTCATTAAAAAAAAAGCTTGTGGCTAACCTACCTGTATTTATAAACCGCTCCTTTTTTATTGTCTACGAAGAACTATAGTTCGTGAGATCTAATAGGCCCGTCCTGACAGGTCGTAGCGGCATTAGAATGTAACATAAGATCAAATCAACAAAATCATAAAAAAATAATTATTAACTTTTACGATCCGAACACCATATCTTTTTATCACA
This sequence comes from Malacosoma neustria, assembly GCA_963693495.1. Classification (NCBI taxonomy): domain Eukaryota; kingdom Metazoa; phylum Arthropoda; class Insecta; order Lepidoptera; family Lasiocampidae; genus Malacosoma; species Malacosoma neustria. Next base: position 3,121,714 of record OY856397.1, read on the forward strand.
AGTTATTTATTATGTAAGAATTCATATCAAGTTTATTTTTTTCACTTAATAATCCTAAGATATATGTAATTTTGTATGTCTACGAAACGTTTCAAAAACAGTTACATTCTAAGTCCTTTTTCTTTTAAACCAGAGTGCTGTAACTAATTTGATCGCTGATTTTTACCGGAAATAAATAATCGATTCAATGAAATAATTTTAATGAATTCAATTCAAAATTCAAAAAAACAAAATGATTCAATGAAATAATTTTAATGAAATCCATTTTATTTGAATTGAGCATAACACCCAAAGCTAAAATAGGAAATGTCAAAGTTAAATGGCTTAGTGCAGAGGTGCCTAGTTGGCGATTTTTCGCTCAAGGTCTATTTCAAATGTGTAGAGGCGACCATAAAGTGCGATTGGCGACTTGTCGCCATTTCGGCTAATTGGAAAAAATATAGGACGATTTTGTTATTGGCAGACGTTGAATAAAATATGTCAATTAGAAACAAATTCAAGAAAAACGTGTTCTGGCGTTTTAGTTTTACTAAAAAATTAAAACAGTTTCTTGCGCAGTTTAGCTTATTTAACAAATCAATGTATAAGTTTGTTTAAAATTGATTTTAGCTGCATAAATTAAAAAAAAAAGTAGAAATGCTATTTTTCTGAAAATAATAATTATGCTAATTTAGGTTACGTAACGCCTATATGTCAGCGGGCTCACTACCAGGGATGCTGAAGACCGTGCGAAGTGGAGTAGAAACTCGGAAAGCGGACCCCCGGACACCGGAGAATTAAATTATGATGCGATTTGTTTTATTTTTTCAACAGAACTCAAGTTTTCTTGTGTTCCATTGTATCATTCTATCACTTTTGAGAACTTACAATTATAAATTAAAAACCCCCGATATTTAAAATTATTTCGACACAAAGTTATCTCTCACAAAATCAAACTTATAAAATTAATAACACTACTACTTTTTGCCGGGTGTTAAAAACTAAAATATTAAATGAAACGTTTAAAATCAAATCTTGATTTAAATAAATGAATTAAAAAAGGAACGATTAAAATTATATTTTAATTTAGAATTGATTTTCCGTTATAATCGAATGCTCATGATAACGATTTCTTTTCGCCGCATCATTAAATACGTCAAAATGACAGCTGTCCAAACGGGCCTATTACATCTCACGAACTATAGCAAGAAATAGAAAGAGAGAAAATATATTTGCTTAAACCGACGACTAGTACAAATAACTTTGCTCTTTATCCTGAGCGATCTATTAATAGGGAGTGATGTTTTCAGGTATCAGAGGAGGCGAAGGATCTCATCCGCCGTCTGATTTGCTCCTCAGAGAACAGATTGGGAAAGAATGGCCTTTTGGACTTTAAGGTATGTATTGCATGAACACTCTCCTTGTACTGATATACAGGGTCATTGGTAATTCGACCTATTCTCGTTGGGAGGTGATAGAGGTGACTATTTGTGATAATTTTAACTGAGTTGAGTCATCATGATTTTTAACTTTTTTCAAAATAAGTCTGCAGAATCAAAAATTTATTACGAAAAAAAAATATCTATTTAATTCTCATTTTTTCTTTTGATTTATAAAAACGATCAAACACTAGTGATTTATTATTATTAAAAACAACAATTATCAGTACAAATTTAAATATGCGAGTCGAAAAACTATATTATTTCAATATTTTTTTAGATTATTCCGACTAATCGTGCCGTGTGGTCCCGGCCGAAGAAAGAATAGGGCCACCCCAAATCATCCCGAGGGAGTCGTAAAAGGCGACTGGTGGGTCACTCCTTCTGCCAGCTTGTATGCAGCGGGGGAAGGACACCTCTAGGTTTCCCTTTAGAGGTTGGAAGGTCGGACGCCAGTCGCTCCCGTAAAAGCAAAACCAGCCAAACAAAATGGTCGTAAGAGCGGACCCGGGGCACCGAAACAGAAGTTTAGTTTGCAACCGGGATACAACGCTTAGATGCAGAAGTAGATTATTTCCACTAAACAAAAAAAAAGTTATTAAACTTGGCTTGCAAATTATTTTAAAAACATAACCGTTTTCTTAGCCCTCCAACAATGCATAACAAATTGGAACTTATTTCAAAGATGTGATCACTAAGGAAGCAGGCGGAAATTCGTATTCGAACTAAACTTAAGGTCGTTCTTTTAAATTTCCATAAAATTAATTAAAAACAATACCCAATGTAAATAAAAAAAAAATACAAATTTAAAATAAAATTTACCGGTAACAGTTTACTAGTAATAACAATTACTAATAAGTGGACAATTAAGACATTTCGCAATTTAGCCTAATTAAAGTTCTTGCTCGAAGTGACTTCCCCTATTGCGTACGCAAAGTCGCATTCTTTTTCTGAGTTGTGACTTGAATACAGATGTAGTCAAATTATTATGGATCGCATTTGCTGCGTTTATAATTCTTGTTCTTAGCTCTTCCGCGGATGACACAGGCGAGACGTGTAACTTGTGTTCCTGCATTTTGTTATAATATGCACATTGAGCTATAAAAACTGAGAGGTGCATTTTTTTTGGAGCTGGAGTTCAGCAGACAGGCAAGCGATCCATCCTTAAGCAGGTGGTCACCGCCGCCTATGGACGTTTGCAACACCAACGCACTTGAAAATTCCCATATCGTACTGCGATGGGAAAACAATTGGAAGGTCATTCCAAATCCTGAGAGTACGCAACATGAACGTTCTTGAGAACCGTTTTGTACAAGAAATTTTCTTATTTAAATCTGACGCTGTTGGTATTAACTGGAATATGAGACGCAAGGGCCCTGAACTATGAGGGTTGATGGTCCATTTCGGTTCAAGCGGCCTATACAGCTCTACGGGGGGCTAACAGAAGCCAAATAGTCGCGAAACTGGCCCTCCAATCCACTGGTATTACTTTCTACAGCGTTGATTGACGAATACAGGATTTTTAGTGGTTATGCTCGGCCAGATTTACATTAGAGCCTTCTTCAGGGTGTTAACTGACCAGGGAACATGACATAACTATCACTGAACCCTTTTGTTAGCGACACGATCTGCAATCGCAATTGTTATTATATTTTTGAAATAAATGGCAAGAGAATATGGGCGGTGTCGTGCGTCGACTAGCAGTCGACAGGTCCGCGGTATGAGCTGCTCCTGCGCACGCCCCTACGTCGTTTTTCCATCTAAACTTTTATTGTATTATCCGACTCCTACACCTTTGAATAAATTTCAATTGTGTATTATCTATCTTCATCCGTACAGGGGCGGAGAAAGAATACTAACCTCTGTGGCCGGCGTCGGCCTGTCGTAAAAGGCGACAAAACAACCCAACCTAGCTACGTGGTAGGGCCTCAAGCCCGTCTGGATGGCGACCACCTTTAGTCTTAAGTATGCCGCCATAATAACCTTGTGTTGTGTTCCGGCATTAGTGACCCAAGTTCCTGTACCCTTATGGGACAGCAGCGTATTTGCGATGCCACTGGCGTTGCAAACACCTATAGGCGACGGTAACTGCTAAATTTTAAGCGGGCTGTCAGCCTGTCTGCTGTCCTACGCAATAAAAAAATCTATATGTGGTTTTTGGTTGACAAAGTTGCCAACCACAGCTCTTAGATAGAACTCAACCTCTTAATAGGGTTCTCTTACACCTCTCATATTATAACCGAACAACCCGTAAAGATGTAAGGTGTTCGCAGAACCACGCGTGGTTCGCCGGTCTCGATTGGGACAATCTGAGGGAGGTGCAGGCGCCCTTCGTGCCGGACGTCTCCAGTCCCACGGACACGTCCAACTTCGACGTCGACGACACGGATATCCGGTGAGTAGAAAATAATAATAACAGGCCACAACGTCCCACCGCTGGGCTTGGGTCTCCCCTAGAGGGAGCGAACAGTAGACCCGCCACGCTTATTGGTGATCTCGGTATGCAGGTTTCCTCACGATGTTTTTTTTTTTATTGCTGTAGGATAGCAGACAGGCTGACGGCCCACTTAGAATTTAGCAGTTACCGTCGCCTATAGGTGTTTGAATCGTCAATGGCATCGTGAAAACGCTGCTGTCCCATAAGGGTACAGGAACTTGGGTCACTAATGCCGGAACACAACACGAAGTTATTATGGCGGCATACTTAAGACCAAAGGTGGTCGCCATCCAGACGGGCTTGGGGCCCTACCACGTAGCTAGGGTGGGTTTTATTGTTGCCTTTACGTCAGGCCGACCCGGCCGCAGAGGTCAGTAGTTTTTCTCCGTCCCTGCACGGATAATCCTCCACCTTCGTTACATGGCAATTATGCTATGATATGTATACGAGGCTACAAAACCGCATAAGCAGTGCACGCGGGACCTCGCCTCCTAGTGTAATCTCACTGGGCCTTCAGGCATCTTAGGGTGTATTAAGTTACCATGTTTATGTATAATATGTATTTATTAAAAATAAAGTATATAAGTAGTATAGAAAAGAATACTTACTGTCTGAAACATATGATGATTTTAATAATTAATATCTTATATACATAACTTTAATTTCTTGTTATATATGTAATTATATATATTTTAGTGCGTGTGTGTGTTTATACATTATTATATTTACATTATTATTATATATTATATTTAAATTTGATTTTATAGTTTCGTCAGAGTTTATGTGCACAACCCTGCCTCTTTATTCTTTCCAATCTCCAACATTAGGTTTGCTGGAAGAAAACTCTTAGGGTTAAGCGCGCCTATGTACATGTCTCATATCTTAAATTTTATGTGTGTAATCAGTGTTGTGTACAAAGAATAAATAAATAAATAAATAATAGTATATCAGTTGTCTTGTACCCGCAACACAAGTGCTATGCTACTTACTTAGTGACTAGATGGCGTTGTGTGAATTGTCTCAATATAATAATTATTATTATTATTAATTGTCATATTTGTAAACGGCTCTATTAAGGTCGAGACCTTAATAGAGCCGTGCACGAGTGCCTCACACAGGATAGAATATTTGTATGATATGAGATATATCTGAAAAAATTTATTGTGAAACTGTGAACCCTTCTCGGAGTTTGGCCCTCGACGGAACTTAATGTATGTTTGCATACCACGCGTAGGTTGTCGGAAGCGGTGCCTCCTCCGGCGGCCTCATCCGCTTTCTCGGGTCTGCACTTGCCCTTTATCGGGTTCACGTTCACAGCTGGCTCTAGACTGTCGGACTTGGGGGCTCCCACGAGTCCCCTCAGCCCCGCTAAAAATGCACCCAGTCAGGTGAGATTTGTTTTAATTATATTATCAGCATTTTTTTATTGCTGTAACACAGCAGACAGAATAACGGCCCACTTAGAATTTAGTAGTTACCTTCGCCTACGGATGTTTGCAACGCCAATGGCATCGGGAACACGTTGCTATCCCATAAGGGTACAGGAACTTGGTCACTAATGCTGGAACACAGCACAAGGTTATTATGGTGGCATACTTAAGACCAAAGGGGGTCGCCATCCGCACGGGCTTGGGGCCCTACCACGTAGCTAGGGTGGGTTGTATAGTCGCCTTTTAAGACAGGTCGACCCCGGCCGCAGAGGTCAGTATTCTTTCTTCGCTCCTGCACGGATAAAAAGCATAAGCTAATTACCCTGTTAAACGGGTATGACGAAATATTTTGTCATGGAAATTTGGAATAACATACTGCGAAACAATTATTTGAATCTTACAATTATTTTTTTATGCATTTGTTTACCATATATTTTGTAAAATATTTTGATGAAATCAAAAAGTTTAATACCATTTACTTTCATTACTAGAGCTGTGATGATATCTAATATATAAAATTCTCGTGTCACAGTTTTCGTTGCCATACACCTCCGAAACGGCTTGACCGATTTTGATGAATTTTTTTGTGCTTATCCGGTATCTATGAGAATCGGCCAACATCTATTTTTCATCCCCCTAAAATTTTGGGGGTGACCCACCCCCAAAATTTATTTTTTTAATTTTTTGACATTTTATTATTTATATGGCAGAACGTTTGCCGGGTCAGCTAGTAACTTATAATTATGAAGAAAAACATCCCCATTTTGAAACGAGTATAATAAAAGTTTATTCCCTAGTCAACAAGTTAATCCACGCATCAAAACGATAAAACTTTATGGGTACTGGATTAGATGGCGCTCCTCTATTATTGAATTGTTTTAGAATATTTGATTGTTTATGTCAAACGCGAGTGGAAAGGCAATCATATAAGGGCATCGACGTGTAATGGTTTGTATTAGTTTTGCTCTGTGGCAAAACCCCAAAACGAACCTTAGATACCGAACTGAAAGCCTCGGGGCTCCTCCTAGAGGAATTGCTCAGAATACCCCCCACGCTTATCCAAGGAGGATTGGCGGGGATTCCTCACAATGCACTCGCAATTAAACTCCTCACTTGCAATTAAATAATGTTCATTTGTTTTCTATTAAGTGTTGATTTTCGTTTGATTTTGTTGACGCAGGCTCCGTCGAACGCCGGCGATCGCGCGGCACTCAAGGCGTTAGAGCGCGAGAACGCCCTACTGGCGCAGACTATCGCGCAGCTGAGGGCGGGGGGCGCGCCCCTCGACGCACCCGGCGGTGAGTTAACGTTGTCTATGCTTTATTTATGCTAATGCTTGTCGTGAATGTTAATAATTTGATGATTTCCAAATATGCCACCATTATAATCCTGTGTTGTGTTCCGGCATAAGTGGCCTAGGTTTCATTTGCCCTGCGCGGATGGTAGCGTGTCAGCGGTGCCCCTGACGTCGCATACATTCAGAGGCGATGTCAATTGCTTGCTGTTAGGTGGGCCGTCAGCCTATCTTCTATCTACAGTAATAAAAAATAGACTACTCTCATACTCGCTCACAATAGACTATTCATACTATTTTATTAGCACTGAAGGCGTTGGTTTAGGTAAATTTTGGAACTCTGTCGTCATGCGGAAACACCCTATTGATAGAGGACGGGAATTGAAAGGACTCACCGAACTCGAGGGTCTTCTTTCTTCTACTGCCGTTGTCTACCTTCATATTCTTGTATTACTAGCGTGTTGTACACAATTACATTAATAACATGATCCGAAAATAACAAGAAACTATTCTTCAATTATATAACAGGCGCGTGCGCACAGGGACAATGTCAAACCTTAACGGTTTTAACCACACTGCACATACGTCACGGCACCATGCCATCTCTTTGTGAGAAATAGGTATTAGGATAGTGTCATAGGATGTACAGGTGTGAGGGAGAACGGCACATAGGCGTTTTCGCATGACTACGTATTAGTAATATATCAAGCGAAGTTTTAATAGTATTAATTAGGCCGTTAACAAGCACAGTTTGATTGCGATTGCTTCTGAAATTCAAATAATGCCAGATCTATGCAATTGAAGTTAGTCATTAACTAAGTTTCAGTTCTAGTTCACTCTTAAACCTAATTTTTTCGGGTACGGCAATGCGTAGACAATGCTCCTGGTGTTGCAAACGTCCATAGAGAATGGTGACCACTTGCTAGCTAGCTGAACTCCAGCTATATAAAAACGTTGCATGATGTCGCTTTAATAAATGTTGCACTTTGCAGAAGAGTCGATCCAGTTGAAGGAAGAAGTGGCCACTTTGGCAAAGAGAAACGCAGAATTGGAAGCCCAGCTACGATGTTACGAACAATTAAACAACAGTATCGGAACACAGGTGAGAGACTGCATTTTTATTCTGCAGCTATCATTCTAAACAGCTCTTCAGGACACTCCTAGGTGTCCCGACAGTGTGGAGTACGCAAAGAGACGCAGTCTCTACGAAGTCCAAGAACCCTCTACCCGAACCGAATACCCATTCGGCAGGACGAACTACGCGCCGTTGGATGGAGTCTAGGAGAATGAACTGTTAGGCAGCTTTTTTGACATAAGCTTAGCTTCGTCCTCCAGTTGCCCCTAAATTGCACACCTTTAATAGGTATAGGTGGAATTTCTTAAAACTAGAAGATAATATTTTCGTAGGGTGACGTTTATGCTCTGGAGACTTTCTGAAAGAAAATGTCATGTAAATTATTTATTATAGCAGGTTTTTGAAGTGAAAACTTCTTTAGACGAGTTGAATACTTTTTGCACCAATCACCGAACGCTTTCCATGAGCTATTTTTGCTGCAGTAATACCAACCTTATTAATAATGATTTAAGGTTTATTCTATAATGTAATTTTTAAAAGATTGCATTGCATTACTTATACATATCTATTCGAATTGCGACTTTATTATAATGAAATACACTTGAGTTTTCTTTTTATTTTTCTTTATAAAAACCTACATTGGACAATAATTTAATTTAATATAATTTTGAAACAGATTTTAGAAAAATTTTAAATTCGTAAACTTTAGTTAACTTTAGTCAACACTTTAATAAATTTACGACAAAACTTCGAGCGGTTTGTAGCTCATAAGTTGGGTCTCTGGGTTTCGGATCGGTCCGGGTTCGAATCCTGACTTGCATAACTCCAAAAACTTTTCCTTTTATGTTTATGTTTTTAATTTAATATAAATTTAGAATACATTTTGGAAAGGTTTGTAAACACCAAACTTAATAACTTGGATAATTTCAACGGAAATCCGCCTGAGTTCGTATCCTGACATTTTTCTTTTTTATATTGAAGTTTAAATTTTTCAAGGTTTCACTTCTATCACGTGTGAACTGCACACGTGTTTATTTTTATTATTTTCATAATTATAGCTAGAAAAACCATAAAATTGACTATAACTTCAACTTTAACTCCGAATAACTTTTGAACTAGTCGACTTAGGGAACAATTATAACAGATCTCTTTTGTAGAGCGTTAAATTTCCTTCAAGAATGTGTAAAATTCCAATTAAAGAAATCAATTTTCCCCATGTTATTTGTATTGAGAACTAACTGTCGTGGGGGCGGGATTTTTTTCTCTCTTAACAACCCAATTAGAACTATCGTGGAAGAAAATTCAAAAATACCACAAATAAGGACCATCCTAATATATAATAATAATATTTATTTATTAGTTAATTAGTTTTTAAATTTACGTTACAAGGACACGGCGGCGACTGTTCAAGAAATACCAAACCGTCTACGAGATCTCGAACTGATAGTGCAAACATTGACAGTCGAAAAGGAAGAATTAATCAAAGAGAAATCGGATACACTTGAAAAATTAAGGCTACAGGTGAATAAATGCCTTTTTTTATATTTGATATCTATGGTTTATGTTATTTTTATATTGTCTTGGCATCTGCTAACTTTATTGGAATTTATTTATACATGAGAATTTTTTTTTGGAGAAGCTTAGTGTGTACAGAAAATTATCTCACCATTAAAAATCTGTCCGACCATAAAGTTTAATGAATTTTTAAATTTACTAACAACATTTGTTTCTGTTAAAACATTTTTTTTTATGGAAAGTTTGTGTATGTCGGTTCATAACGCAATTATTTATGTTTAACAGTTTAGTGAGTATTACAATCGTCGGTTATAATTCGTTCATGCACATCGGGGTAAAAAGGGGGATTATAGACTGACATAGACAATAGATAATTTTGTCTCTGGTTCTTTAATTATTTGTGACTACGACTCGCAAATTCGCTATGCAATCTAATACTGTACAGCGATTTGATTGACTACCTCTACGTTTCCGATAATGGCTTTCACATCCGTTCAGAGGTTACGGGCTCTATTCTCGTACCGAGCCTGGGTGCTATGTATAATATACATAATATTTATTTACAAAAAAATAATATGTATCAGTTGTCAAGCATCTATAATACAAGCGCCCTGCCGTTTACTTTGGAACTAGATGCCGCTGTGTGAATTGGCAAAGTATATTTCCTTATTTATTATTTCCTCTTTATCCTGATTCCCGTTATTTACTGTTGGCGCGTATAGAATATAATGTGTCATAGCGAAACTGTGAGTGTGAGAGAGACAAAAGATTATATGTGCCTGGCCTTATATGTGCTTAATATTGTGAAATTAAAGTATAATTTTTGTATTATAATCTCATGAATGATTTAAAAATGAATATTTTTTAATACACATGAATGAACGGCCTAATTAAACAAATTCATCCGCTTTGGTCAAGCGTGGCAAGTAGACTGGGTATTACCAAAAGGCTGAATCCAGCAGTGGTAGATTATGAGCTATTTTATATTGAGTTAAAGGTCTTTTACTAAAATTTTCAATGACATAATTTTGTGTGAAGATACTGCTTATTTAAATGTACTGTGGCTGATATGCTAACCGCACAGTGCAGCCTGATCGTATCGGTAACGGAGTAATGCCATTCCATTACCCTCTAATTGGCAGTTAAATTCAGTTTCACTCGGCTACTTTCGGCTTCATTCGGCTGTTTTCGGTTTTTTGATACACCGACATGGTCTGGTTCATTGCTGAGGAACGTTTATTGCTGGGTCACTAATGCCGGAACACAATACAAGGTCATTAAATGGTGGCATACTTATAGACCAAGGGTGGTTGTCATGCAGGGTTTGGGGCTCTACCACGTAACTAGGGTGGTTTTGGACAGGCTGACCCTGGCCGCAGGGGTTAGTATTCTTATTCCGCCCCTTCACGGAGAGCTGAAGAGAGGGGAGGGTTCATTTTACCCATGATCGGGCTGCACTGTACCCGCATTTCCTAATGTATCATAACATGTGACTAATGCTTCCGCCTTGCCGCCTCCAAGGATAAGGAATTGAAGGACGCGCTATCCCAACGGAAACTCGCAATGACCGAATACAACGAAGTCACCGAAAGACTGTCAGAGTTGAGACAGCAGAAACAGAAGTTGTCGCGGCAGGTCAGTACTCAATAGTGTACCGTGTTCACCCACTAACACCTTAGAATCAACCGCACACAGTTGGTGCATGCTGCTTAATGATTGATCAATCCCGAAGTCCAATCTACAGATTCCGAATTCGAATTCCACGCACAGGATACCCTCTACGAAAAGGCCTGAGCCCAGCGATGGGACGTTAGTGGATGTTATATATTCTCATCAGTCTACCGTCTCGTTCAAAATACCCTCAACTTATGGCACCTGTAGTAAGATTCGTGTGATTCGTATATCTCTCCAGCGGTCTGAGATAATAAAATCAGTTCATTGTATTGTAGCCAAATAAAATATAAATGTTTTGAATTAGGTACGTGACAAAGAAGAAGAACTGGAAGTGGCCATGCAGAAGATAGACGGGCTGCGGCAGGATATCAGAAGGGCTGACAAGGGCAGGAGGGAGCTCGAAGCCAGGCTGGACACGGCCATTTCAGAGGCTACTAAGGTAAAGGTCAAAATATTCTTAATGAGATTTTCTGTCTGACTTTTGTATCTGAAGGTCTCACTTATTTTGAAATTTTCCTGAGTATTTCTTCTTTCATGCACGATGCACCGTCTTTACGTCTGGTTTAGATATTAATCGAATGCGAATCCGTACCTCGTAGTCCTAGTAGCGATAAACTAAAACTAACCACACGTCCGCGAAGGCTGTTTTGGTTTTACATAATTTTATGTATCTATATTGAATCAGGAGCGTAAACTGCGCGAGGAAACGCTCCGTTCGCAACGTGTGGAAACGACCGTCGGCACGGGAGGGTCGGCGGCAGATGTCGCTAGGCTGCAGGCAGAGGTCGAAGCTCTCGAGGTAATTAATGGCTAACTCTTTAATCCGATTACCGTTGTCGTGTCTCGGGACCACGCGTAAACGGTTTGAGTATGAACGGAATTTTAAAAAATCAGACACAGTAGAAAGAAAGATTCGCCCACAGGAGAGTGCAGCAAATAGTTTTACATTAAGAAACAAGTCTAATTAATCTGATTTATTCGTTACTTATAACCAGACGTTGCTACTCGCTGCGCAACAGCAGTCAGGCTGACTTCTCACTCAATACGCATGCTTAATCATAAACTGACCTAACTCAAAAAACCTGTTTTTTGGGAAATCGCAAAAAACGTTTTGGCATTTACTACTTATCCCATATATTGACTTATAACTAAATAGCGGTAACTCAGCGTGGGAAAGAGATATCGAAATAATTCTTAGTTTGGCCGATACAAATACAATGCTGCCGTCGATACAATGCTGCCCGTTATATTATCTCACTTTAGACCTAAATCGTAATCGGTCAGTTTATGATTAAGCATGCGAATAGTAAGCGGTTACCGTCATCCTTAGAGATACCACTGACGCGCTGCCATCTACGTATGCGAACCGGAACCTCGGTCACTTATTTTTTATTGCTGTGAGATAGCAGAAGACTGACTGCCCACTTAGAATTTAACAGTTACCGTCACCTATGGGTGTTTGCAACGCCAGTAGCATCGCGTACACGCTGCTATCCTAAAAGAGTACAGGAACTTAAATCACTAATGCCGGAACACAGTACAAAGTTATTATGGCGGCATACTTAAAACAAAAGGTGGTCGCCATCCAGGCAAGCTTGGAGCCCTACCGCCTAGCTAGTGTTGTTTTGTCGCCTTCGTTGCAGGGGTGGTATGGGGAGTATTCTTACTCCGCCCCTGCGTGAAGAATACATTTCCATAAAGCACATAAAAAGAGCTCAGTACGTCCTACTTCTGGGCTCGAGCTTCCCAGACAGTATAACCACCACCTTTGCACTAGAATTGGCGCGTTACACATACCGGTATAATTTATCACGATGTTTTCCTTCTTCTGTTGTTCATCAATTCAGCCGGAAGACGCCCACTGCTGGACAAAGGCCTCCCCCAAAGATCTCCACGATGATCGGTCCTGCGCTGCCCTCATCCAACCTATCCCGGCGATCTTGACCAGATCATCGGTCCATCTTGTGGGGGGCCTACCAACACTGCGTCTTCCGGTACGCGGTCGCCATTCGAGGACTTTTCTGCCCCAACGGCCATCAGTCCTTCGAGCTATGTGCCCAGCCCACTGCCACTTCAGTTTTGCAATCATCCGGGCTATGTCGGTTACTTTGGTTCTCCTGCGAATCTCCTCATTTCTGATTCGATCTCGCAGGGAAACTCCGAGCATAGCCCTCTCCATTGCTCTCTGAGCGACCATGAGCTTTCTCATAAGGCCCACAGTTAGCGACCACGTCTGCGTTCCATATGTCATCACTGGCAACACACATTGGTTAAAAACCTTCGTCTTGAGACACTGCGGTATTTGGGACGAAAAGATTTTACGGAGCTTCCCGAACGCTGCCCATCCGAGTTGGATTCGACGAGTGACCTCTTTCGCGAAATTGGACCTGCCTAACTGGATCGTTTGACCCAAGTAGACGTATTCGTCAACAATTTCGAAAGTACAGTTCCCAACTGTTACGGGGGTAGGTGCGACATGGACATTAGACATGATCTTCGTCTTGTCCATGTTCATTTTGAGACCTACTCCTTGGGAAGCTATATTGAGGCCATCAAGCATATGGCTTAAGTCTTCCATGGTTTCAGCCATGATTACGATATCATCTGCGAATCTAAGGTGAGTGATGTACTCACCGTTAATGTTGATGCCCAGTCCGTTCCAGTCCAGAAGCTTGAAGACATCTTCCAACGCAGCAGTGAACAGCATCGGCGATATGACATCGCCTTGTCTGACTCCCCGCTGCAGTCGGATAGGCTTCGAGTTCTGATCCTGGAGACGGACTGACATGGTGGCGTTTTCATACAAACACTTCAACGCTTTGATGTATCGATAATCAATGTGGCACCTCTGGAGAGACTGAAGCACCGCCCAGGTCTCGATCGAATCAAAGGCTTTCTCATAGTCCACGAACGCCAAGCATAGTGGCTGGTTATACTCCTCCGTCTTCTGTTGTTACGTAGATATTATGTTATAATATAATATACTAATTGAGTGAATGTGAAAAACTGCCTAAAAGACGCGTGCCATCGAACCCGAGTTCTGTAGGCTTACACCGACTCAACGCCGACTCAACTCCAACTCAACTCACAGTATGGCATTGAAATGTAAGCTCTATGTTATGTTAATTAAGAGTGAATTTGTCCACTTGTAAGTTAAAGTCGTATATCTTAGGTAACATAGAGCTTACATTTCAATGCCATACTGTGAGTTGAGTTGGAGTTGAGTCGGTGTAATGTGCGAATACCTTAAGGAGTATGTTTGTTGTTTGTCAATGGATTTTTGACCTCACGCACTTCCAAAATTTTTGTGCTCGTATTCATAAGGCATGACTTTCAAGACTGTTGACCTTGTTTCACGCCAGCTGCAGTACAAGGAGTCGCTGGCGCAGCAGCAGGCGCGGTTCGCGGCCGAACTGGCGGCGCTCAACGACCAGCTGCAGGAGGGCGACGCCATGCGCAACGTACTCAATAGAGAGGTAGTACACGTTTCGACACATTCCACGCATATTAATTGTGTTAGTGTTTATTAGCAGAACTCCGTGTCGCAACGGCTTTAGTAGTACCTAAAACACAAGTGTTATGCTGTTTACTATAGTTATAGATGGCGCTGTGTAAATTGACCATTGCAACACAAAACCTCGTTGTTCCGGTCCTCGGAATCGTGGCAGCTAGTCCATTGTCACGCATTAACCCATTGCCACATCAAGCTAGCATATAACTCTTGATAGGCCATATCATGGTCTAGTATCCATGACACAAGCGCAATGTTGCTAACTTTAGGTTTTTTTTCTGAAGAACAGCAGAGAGGCTGACGGCCCACTTAACAGTAAGCATTTACCGTCGCCTATGGATGTTTGCAACGCTAGGAACATCGGGAACTACTATCCCACACGGGTACAGGAAACTCACTAATGCCGGAGCACAACACAAGGTTATTATGGCGGTATAATTATAGACCAACGGTGGTTGCCATCCAAACGGGCTTGGGGCCACCACCACGTAGCTAGGGTGGGTTGTATAGTCGCCTTTTAAGACAGGCCGACCCCGGCCGTAGGGATTAGTATTCTTTTTCCGCCCCTGCACGGAGAAACCGACTAAATGACGCTGTGTAAGGTATCTCGGAATATTTATTTATGTACATTCTCCAGTTGCAATCGTCGAAAGAGAAACTCGAGAACCGCATATTGGAGCAACTGAACGACACAGAAGACAAGCAGATGCTAATCAACGAGAACAGGAAACTGGCCAAAGACCTCGATGCTGTGAGTATTTCCCACTCCAAAGTGGAGACGACGCGCCGGTTAGTAGCGTTGGGATGTGATGAACAAAACCGGCCCTGTGGCCCAAGTTTGAGTGAGGTCATCCCATCTCACCCTGGCTCTCTGACAGTAAAAAATAGTTTTCTTTTTCTTGAAGCTGAGGGTTTGATTACTTTCAGTACCGTCAATAAAGCCTTTATGATACGGCAGCGGAACCTTAAGTGTGTAAGCTTAGAATTCAACAGGAATCAAACGCACAATGTTTATATGGTAACCAACTAATATCACACGCGGAGACATTTTAGAGGTGAAGTATTCGAATCAAGATGAGTTTTAGCGCTGTAGGACAGCAGACAGGCTCACAGCCCATTTGGAATTTAGCAGTTGCCGTCGCCTATGGGTGTTAGCAACGCCAGTGGCAGAACACGTGGCAACGATGTGTTCGCGAGAACACGCTGCTGTCCCATAAGGGTACATACAGTAACTACACAAAGTAAGTAAGAACACAAAGTTATTATAGTGGCATATTTAAGACCAAAGGTGGTCGCCATCCGGACGGGCTTGGGACATTATCACAAAGCTAGGGTTGTTTTGTCGCCTTTTACGAAATGCTGACCCCGGCCCCAGAGGTCAGTATTCTTTCTCCGTCCCTGCACGGATAAAAACTTATTAACGGTGAAGAATAACATTGTGAGGAAACTTGTATGCTTAGATCACCGAACCGATCTTTGATTAATGTAGAAACAGGGACCAATGTAATATAAAAATACTAATTGTCTAATAACAGTGATTTTCTCTCAGTGTTACTGCATTTAGCTGTTCGCGCGCAGATTTCTAAGTCTAAGATATATAGATATGTATAAAATTAATACATTTGATATACACAAAACATCGAATCAATCCGCTACAATCTGTGATAAACATGGAATTTATTTGATATATCAATGTTGGGTGAATCGAAATAAAATTCGTTTTTAGATGGCAGAAAACGGTAGAAGATGGCAAGCGGAGAGGAGACAGATGGAGATGGAGTTGGAAGAACTGAGAGCGAAGAGAGATACAATGCAACATTGGGAAACTCAGGTTATATTCCGTTTTTTATAGTACTATAAGTTTTTAATTATGTCCTATATTGCTGTCGGACAGCAGACAGGCTGACGGCCTACTTAGAATTTAGCATTTACCATCGCCTATTGGTGTTTGCAACGCCAGTGGCACCACGGACACCCTGCTGTCCCATAAGGGTACAGGAACTTGGGTCACTAATGCCGGAAAACACAACACAAGGTTATTATGGCGGCATACTTAAGACCAAAGGCGGTCGCCATCCAGACGGGCTTTTACGACAGGCCGACCCCGGCCGCAGAGGTTAGTATTCTTTCTCCGCCCCTGCACGGATAAGGCATCTGAAATGTATATTTTTTTTTCTAATTCATATGGTAGACCGTTTGCCGCATCAGCTAGTCAATAATGTAAGCGAAAATGTTATGTTTGTTAACATTTTTATATAAACCAACAGATTGCGGACATAATTCGATGGGTGGCCGATGAGAAGGAGGCCCGCGGCTATCTCCAGGCCCTCGCCACCAAGATGACCGAGGAGCTGGACTATCTGAAACACGGTAAATATTCCACCAATTAAACAGCATTGGACAATTAAATCATATAGGACATCTTCCTAGCGTCGCAAACATCCATAGGTGACGGTCACTGCTTGCTATTAAGTGTGCCGTCAGCCTGTATGCTGTTCCTCAGCAATAAAAAAAATAATGTCTGTTTCCTTAGAGGGAAATCTAGAAATGCTTAGGTGGTCTGCAAACTGCGAGGATTCTAAAAGTGGTTTATAAGATAGTCAATAGAGTACCCCAAAAGGCGGGACAAAAAAATAGGTGGGGTTATTGGAGTGGGTGGGGCGGGTCCCTATTGATTTGTTATTTTTGCACATTACTGTTCAAGCACTCAGACACTCCAAGGGAGGTTAAGGGAGATCTCGAGGTATTTCCTCATCCTACATATAAAGCAGGAGTATATGAATCACGTATAATACACAGCGAGTGCCTCTCGGTCGTCGTTAGGGCCGTCGTCCCCGCCAGCGCAGCCTCCAGGCTCCGCCGGCACGGGCGGCTGGCGCAACCGCCGTTCGCAGAAGTTGGACAAGATGGAGATACTCACGTTGCAGTCGTCGTTGCACTCTGAGATACAGGCCAAACAGGCGGTTGGGGAGGAGCTTACCAGGACGAGGGCGGAGCTGCTTAGTAGTCAAAGGTCAGTGCACTTCATTGAGTGATATTATTATAGTAAATAAATAAATATGTTGGGATATTTCACACAACGCCATCTAGTCCTAAACTAAATTGCATAGCACTTGTGATATGGGGTACTAGACAACTGATATACTACATATATACTTTTCTTTTGTAAATAAATACATATTATACATAAAATACCCAGACGCTGGACGGAATTCAAACCCGAAACCTCCGCGAGCGTACCGACGTGCAAAAGCAGTTAACTCATTAATTTTTATTTACAAATATACGTAATGAGTTGAAGAGTATGAATGTAGTGTATTAGTTGCGTAGTACCCATAACACAAGTGCTATGCTACTTAATTTGGGGCTAGATGGCGCTGTGTGAATTGTCAGAATATATTCATAATTCTCATTAGAATACATATATACAAACATGACAATGTTTATTGTAGTGACGGGCGGGCACTGTAAACCTGCCGATTTATCTATCGGCTGGAGAAACGGCGCTCAGTAATTGTACATTGTTATCCTTATTTATATCCCAGTCCTATTATGTTGGAAATTTGTTTTTATATTTTACTAGCCGTTCCCGTCCGCTTTGCTGGTCGAATGACAGAAAAAGTAAATAGAAAAATGTGAGAAATTTTCGTACGCATGCGCGCTACACTGTTTTCCCCACTTCTCCGCGGCAAAAAAATCGTTGATTCTTAAAACTTTAATAACTATATTAAATGAAGATATTGCACTATTTTTTTTTAGATGAGGGCCAAGTGTCTATGAAATAAAACTTAAAAAATTTAATGGAAATCTATTCAACAGTTTTGTCGTGATGCGCGCATAATTACTGACATCTATCATTTTATTTATATAGATATGTGTAATTTCCTTTACCAATAATTTTTTTTCCTTTCTTTCTTAATAAAAGTATGTGGTTTATTTTCTAGGGAGCTCTTAGAGACTCGTCAACGATTGGATGCGCTCGCGCACGACATGAAACGCAAAGAGCAACACATCCGCGAGATGCAATCGCGACTCGACGCTCCGCACCAGCCCGGCAACTCGTGTGAGTATATAATCCATCCAATATTATGTATATTCAAACTATATATATATATATATATATATATATATATATATATATATATATATATATATATATATATATATATATATATATATATATATATATATATATATATATATATATATATATATATATATATATATATATATATATATATATATATATATATATATACGTAATATATTTTGTCGAATTTATTTATTTAATCAGAAAAATGAAATGGGGCGTGGTTAGTCCTTTTTACTAACAATCTTTAAAAGTTTTTGTGTTTGAAAATTTTATATTTTCACAATATAAATTCCTAAAATGAGTCTCATATTCATTTTTATTTTATTTATTTGGGATACATATAATTACAATAAATCACAATATAAAGATAACATAAAAATTATAAATAAAAATAATATATTTTTATGTCTTCCGTCGATTACTTAATTTTTAAACTTTTTTGTTATTTTTATACTCTTTTATATATATATTTCATTGTATTCCATTTTTTTTTATTATCAGTATATTTGAGTGTCTATACCACTAAATCCATTAATGGCGTAGTTTTTTTCTTTTCTACCCGCTCCGTTCAATTTTATTAGAATACACGTATAAATACACTTTCTTACATTGAATTTGGTACATCAATTGTTAGATTTGTAAATAACGTTTATTTAGTGCACCATTTCTTTTTGTTTTCGTTACATGTGACCGCACTATCCCATCCGATACACAAACAATTGTACGAATATCCGTGTGAAACGTAACGTGTCCGTGACGTCACACGCTCCGTACCCTAATGACAATATGGATGCACTTGGGGGCTCCCACCACAAAGTCCAACGTCGCCCGCGACGGAAAAAACGGAAATAACCGCTATTTAAAAAATATCATCCTTATCTATGGTCGTGATTTACATTGTCTATGGACTCTAAATTCAAATTCTATACACATTTATCGACGGGTTTTAAAACAAAAATGTGAAATTGAAAACGCAACTGTGATTTTTCATTGATTTATTATGTTGTTAATTTGGTTATATGAATTATTGTATGTATATCACGCATGTTGTTTATGGTGACTGAAATAAAAAAAAATCGGTATTATCTATGGCATTTATTTACACGGCGCGTGAAACGCGTTCATTTTTGTTTTCGCTTTTTTTCTTTCTTTTATACGCATACATTGTGCTGTTTGTTTAATGATTAGTTCGAGTGTGGCTCAGGCCGTACATACCGTTGTTTATAGGCGTCACGTCGTGCCTGTGGGGAATGGCTATACTCGTTTATCATCATTTATACGACTGATATTTGGTGTAGTCGTGAAAATATTCAAAATGGCGAATTGAACATGGACCTTCAGTTGACCTAATCAAACTTTTACTCGCTATCAATCATTTCCGTGCAATTGAAAGCCATTTTGTTATTGTCATCGTTCCGTTTGCAATCCAAAGTTCATCGGCGTGTATGCTATTGAGTACATATACTCTATCCACTTTACCAAAAAATAAAATGTAAACAAACAAACTAATGTTTCTCAAACAAAGCTAGAATAAAAACAACATGGCGGGTATAATCCGATCGTAATAATAAAACACTCCTTCCAATCGACAATAGTACGGTGAACAGTACACTTATAATTACCAGCATATAAAACCAGTAAGAGATTTGGAAACATTGTCTTTTTAGGTTCTTTATAATGTAAGTTAGTTATTACAATTAATGTTGTAAATATGTAAATTTTATATGCATTATATTTATCATTCATAATTGTAAAAATAAAATTATTTTGTTTTTTTTCTAAAAGTAAGGAATAGTAATACAAAAAAAATAAGAATATAGGAGATATTTCTAATAAATAATTAAAAGTTGTTACGATAATTTTTATATCACATTGATTATTGTAAAATCGACATCCAAAAAACCCTTTTTACGATTTGTTTACATTTTATTTTTTTGTAAAACGGATAAAGTATAGGTTACTTATTAGTTTGATTGGGCGACATAGACATTTGTTACCAACGCAAGGGGGGGTCGGATTGCCTTAAAACGTGTCTATGCCTATTGGGAGCCATTTTGTATTGAGTATCCATGGTCAAATTCATTCGATCTTTATTCTGAACGGGCTTGATAAAGAAGTCTTCTTTCCTTTATCACATAATTCTGAGATTTCGTTGAATCGATTAAAACTTTTGAAGAAATTCTGACTTGAGCCTCTTTATACGGCTAATATATTTTTATCATTTAATTTTGATATATGTATCTTCAAGTATATAAATCTTATTCTTATTTTTACTCCCAGTCTCAGTGATACATTTTGAAATTGATGAATTTAATAATAAATATTTCATTCGTTCAAACGGATATAATGGAGATTTTTAAAGTATTCGATACCTTGATCTGATTGAGTTGTGTAAAGCTTTTTTTATTTTATTTAAATACAATTTTTAATATGAGGACTGAAAATTTCTTTGTTTTCCAGTTATTGAAATCAACTATTTAACGTCATGTTACTATTTTCTTATGTTTTATTTTATTTTAAATATTTTAATTGCCAAATCGTATTTGAAAAAAAATCTAGTCCAAAATAACAAATTCTAGTCCGAAAGCCGAAAGCCGTGCTACGTTACCAAAGATTATAGAAACGAGTATGTTTTTGCCTCTGCCATGCGAACTAGTCATCGTTTTATTACTATTTTACACAAATTGGTTTATTGCCTTTTTATTTTATACTTATTTATTATTAATTTTTTGTTATACTACATATTTATAATATTTGATGATTTTATATGCTATATTATATATGCTATAAATTTATATTTGCAAGCATTTATATGCGCCATTAAGGGCGTGTTTTATTATTCTGCATATGTCTATTCCAGCTGGAATATAGGACCAATGTGGAATGACTATATTTTCTTATTTCACAACTCATTGTAATATCATAATGTAACACCTAATACGTGTAACTAATTGGTACCATACTGGAGAGGAATCTATGAGATTACGGGTTCGTTTCTCGTCATCAATAAAGGTACACCATTGCCTCGTACTGGCGTTGAAGGAAATCGCCAAATCGCTTTGAGATGAGTTTGGTCCGTTCCACGTGGGTTGAGTTCAGCAGTGAGACATTAGGTGATGTTATTATATCAATGCTTGGGACACATGCAGACTTATTAGTCGTGTTTTACAAATATTATTAGCAACTATTATAATAATAGTTCCTTTTTTGTTATTATTAAAGTTTAGATCGTTTTACTTTATATATGAAATATTGTAAATATGAAATATTGTGCAATATTTTTTAACATTGTACAATTGTTTACAAATGTCTTTCGATTTATAATATTGTTTTATATACATATATTCTTTTGTTATTATAAATGATTTAATATCAGAATAAATCACAGCACAATGTAAGATTATTTATTTACGTTTAAGCTGGTATAAAACAAAAATGGATAATTAATCGTTTTAAAATTTCCAACTAGCTATTCAATAATATTTCATGAATAAATATTTCTGTAGTAAGGTTTATCAAGTCCCTTTAACCTGCTAGGTGGTCCCCTGTTAAATGAAGGGCGAATCTTTCGGCTATTAAGGGGGTGTGTCGAATGGGAGTGTATTAAATTGTCTATCTCTTATTGCTGATGAGCTTGACAAAAGAAATTGAAATCTCACAAATGAGCAATACTGTGAAACAATACCTTCGTTTATGGAGTCTAAGTAGTAATTTTGTACAACATTAATAAGAAAACTACTATTTCTTTTTTATATATTATTTAGTATATCAGTAATTTTTCTGAGAGTTAATTATTTATTTTTGTTTCGAAGCCTTTTTCGCCTCTGTTTCATGTAGCACAGTCGTAGAATCTCAGTACCTATACCTACGTTTGTTAGTATCCATTTTTCTATGATTGTAGATTTTTTATTGTTTTATATTCCCGTTCTAGCTTGTCAATGCAAACATTGTACTTTCATATTACTCAGGACCCAATTGTGAGTAAAGGTTAAACCATTTTCGAATCGGAACACACAAAAAATTCCATCGAAATTGGTCCAGTCGTGTAGGTTGAGTTCAGTTACATAACACGCATAACATAATTTAAGTTATTCATTAACCGTATTATGTAGTATTTTGATAAAAAATAAATAAATAATATTTACGAAGTACAATGAGAATGCAGATTTTTTGTTTATTTAAAAAGACCAATGCATGTCCAATTAAAACATCGCTTATAATACAAGAGACAGTCTATTTCTAACAAGAAATGAGAATTAATATTTGCATAATTTCAGTCTAATATATAGATAACGATTTTGTCTGGACAGTATATTAGTAATTTTAAGAACGTATTACCAACTAGTCGTTTGCGCCCGATTCGCTGGTCGAATAACAGAAAAAAATTTTTTTACCTAAGCGCGCTACACCGCTTGCCGCACTTCTCCGCGGCAAGAAAACACAATGATCACAACTTTGAAGATATCACTATAATTGTTTTAGATAAGGGCCAAGTGTCTAAGAAATAAAACTTAGAAAATTTAATTGAAATCTACATATCCAGTAGTTTTGTCGTGATGCACGCATAACTGCAGATCTCTTATCATTTTATTTACACAGAAGATATACATATAATAAATAAATAATTATGTTTAAGCCTTAAGCAAATTTTAAGATAGATCCGCTATCACTGTAATAATAACAATTGACGATTTTTTTATACCATTTCCCACGTTATGGTAGAACGTCACATACGTGGTACAACAAACTATTTTTAATCATACATATAATCACACCTCTTTCCCGTAGGGGTAGGCAGAGACCACTTCTTTCCACTTGCTACGATCCTTACATACTTGTTTCGCTTCGTCCACTTTCATTATTCCCTTCATACATGCTCTTCGGTTTAGGGTACTCTTGACCTGGCCATTTTTTAAGACGTCCCTGATCTGGTCTCGAAACGTCCGCTTTTTTTTTGGTCTCGGGGAAAAACCTCTTGACGGGTTCCCCCGGCCTGGGGGGACCGAAGGATATGTGGGACTCCGGGATTTTTCCGACTACCCACTAAAAACCCCGCTGTTCTCCTATCGCCTACGCCCGGGCCCACGGATATATGGCCTGCCGATCTCGTGGCCCGGGCCGGCGAAACGTCCGCCTAGGCCTGCCCCTTCCAACACTTCCATTCACACTCGCCTTATACACTTTTTTCGTCAATCGTTCTTCATTTTTTAATCATAATATTATGAATTCGTATATATTGTTATATTATTTACTTGCACCCCTATTATATATTTCCTAACGTGTTAGGCTGAAAGAGATATTAGCTACAAAAACTCCGATTGCTTAATTTTTTACGATTTTAAGTATATCTTCTTAGTTGAATATAAAAATCTATTTATCTATTATTATTTTGTTCTGTATGGCAATCACGCCTACTATTATCCGTGCAGGGGCGGAGAAAGAATACTAACCTTTGCGGCCGGGGTCGGCCTGTCGTAAAAGGCGACCAAACAACCCACCCTAGCTACGTGGTAGGGCCTCAAGCCCATCTGGATGGCGACCACCTTTAGTCTTAAGTATGCCGCCATAATAACCTAGTGTTGTGTTCTGGCATTCGTGACACAAGTTCCTGTACCCTTATGGGACAGCAGCGTGTTCGCGATGCCACTGTCGTTGTAAACACTCATAGGCGACGGTAACTGCTAAATTCTAAGCGGACCGTCAGCCTGTCTGCTGTCCTACAGCAATAAAAAAAATTAAAAAACTTATACTGATGTTCCATTTATTAAAATCAAAGCAAAATAATTTATGTCAGTATAAGATCTTATAGATTACTCGAATCTCATGAAGCTACTACCGTTTATAATATAAAACATTGGCCAGATAAGAAATGGTGAAACAAACTCCCTAGCGAATATTTTCAATCTTATTTTACAACTTTGATGTTGATTGATTTAGACGTCCCTTGATATTGATAAACTTTATACTGTTCAAGACATGTAAAACTAACAAGAAATTTGGTACTCGTGTGTATTCGGTAGTCATTATTAGCTTCGCCTTGTCCCAATCATTTGGGGTCGGCATAATATGTATTTTTATACAATTTTATGCTATGAGTATCTTGGTATTCTTTATCTGTCACTTCACACACCCTCATATCATGCATCACACATTCTTCCCATCGCTTTTTAAGTCTACCTCTGCCCTTGTCAGTCATGTCATCTATTTTCAGGTTCAACATTCTACTAGTAATGTGGTCAGCCTCCCTTTTCATTGCATGCCCGTACCATGCCAGTCTCTTTCCTATTAATTTAACATTTACTGGTGCAACTTTCAGAGATCCTCTTATATCCTCATTACTATAACTATCAATATTCGTTACAATCGTATTGTTACCCGTTACTTTCTTACTGAAATATCGCAATGAGCCGATTCACGTACAGTACGACTCGTTCGTATTATTTATTTCGTCTATCTTAATCGAAAAAACCTACATAAACATACTATTATAAAATGGGGTGAATAGACACAAAAATCGATGTTCACACAACGCGAAATTCTTGAAATGAAGCAGTTGAATCCGTTCGTATAGCAAAGCAATCTGATGCCATCAGTACGATAAATGCGAATAACTAAATGTATTCGTGAGTAACGTTCGTTACTTTGAGTCAAGTGATGTACCTGTTATTGCTACTGTACTGTTACTCACTTGACTCAAAGTGAACGATACGGTTTGCTGCAGCTCTAATAATTTCTGCTACAAGAAAAAATCTGCAATCATAAAAACGTTTTATGTAGCATGTTTATTATAATTTAGCTGGATTTTTTTTACTATATAAGTTCGCAGCACATTTATTCATGCATTTAACATTTTTGTTGTAAGTTATAATTTATTATAAATTAGACGATTCGCACTGAAATTAATGCAATATGATGTGTAGTTTAGAAATTAATTGTACATAGTTATTAAAGTTTTGTTGTATTTTTTGTTGTTTTTGTATTATCTCCATATTTTGAACTTTAAAATGTCTTATGTCAAAATACATTATTTTGTTTCTATATTATTGATTTTTTTTTAAATTTATGTTGCTAGCAACAGTAAATAAAATTGTAGTAACAATATATGAATTGAAATTAAAGGAAAATAATTACAAATATAATTTTTGATATTATGCATTAAGATATTTAAGTGATGGTCGTGTCAATTCAAATTTCTCGAACAATTCTGGTACTGTACCTAACATGTTTCTAATTATTTTGGAATATTTGGGCAATTTTGGGCACTGGCTTCTTTGATTTTATTAGTTCAGAAGCTAGGGGTAATTTAATTTATTACTGTATATTTTGCAGATAAACTTTATTATTATGATATTAACTATATATAAAGGTATTTCAATTAGTGTATTCTTATTAAATTAAATAAATTTTGAAATACTATAAATCAATGTTAATATTTTTTACATATTTTTGTAACACTAAGTCTCATAAATGTAGAATTATGTTGCAATAATTTTGTCTCTATTATTATTGTTATATATATACCGTAATTTGTGTTGAGTTATTATAATGTGGTGAGCATTGCGCACGCAGCGAGACAGGGATCGGCGAAATCGACCTACTGGACCGGCAAAGAAGATAACGGTTCGTTCATAAAATATTTAATTTTTTAGCTAAAACCTATACAAAAGTAGATTCGTATGTGATTTTGTGTTCATTTTTGTCCTCTCGTGCATCATCTGTTGGTTCCCTACAAATCCTTTTTTTTTTAATTTGGTGTGAGACCTAATTAATATACATATTTTTAATTATTATTATCTAATAGGAAAAGCAAAAAGGAAGATGAATTCACGTGGTAAGCGTTTGATGTATTAGATTTTATTATGTCCAGTTATCAGATGTTTAATATATTTAATATTTAATCTGCATTTTTTTTTAAATCAACAGATTATGTTACGTTGGTCTTGACCAGGTGTTCTGATCTCTTTTGTCCTTGTGCTGCGGAAGTAGTTGTTGTCAAATTCATTATACAGTGACATTATTTCATTGTAAATATAAGCAAGTGTATAGGGAACGTAGAATCATGCGTTTGGACGGCTGTTATCACTGTTTTTCGGGTCTTGTGCTGCGATGTTGCAAACCTACATCGGCGGCTGTAACTATGGGCAGTCTTCTTTCTTATGTGGGAATGCCTGATATACACGTGGTACGGGAGGAGGGATAATGAACTCCCCGTACAATCTGTACGTCCCATTCTCTAAGCTGGGGGACGCACGTCGCTCGTATACCCACTAAAACCACCTCGGTGTTCCTTCATACACCTTGAGTGGCAAGACCGCGGGACGTGACGAACTAGTCAGCCCTGTTTAAAGGCCGTCTGCCTCAATTATACTTTTTAAATTTGCTGAATTTTAAAATTACTGATTCTTACTACATATCTCATATAAAACTGCTAATAGTTAAAACTATAAAATTTACTTAGTTTTATCCATGAAAAAGGAAAACGAAAGCCGTCGATATTAGCTTCTCTGTTGTTTGAAAGAGAAGAATATAGTTTACGAACTTATATGCAGTTTGTTGGAAAGTCGGCCAACTGTCAGTCCAAATTTTAAACATTAATAAAAATCATATATTTACTAATCTAATATCTTGTCATTAAATTTCTATAACGTATAAAATAGATGGCGGTATTATATTCGAAAAACAATTTCAAATGTTAAAAGTTTTTCAAATTTGGAATATATTTCACTGGTCGTAACGTTTCTTTGTGTTTTAAAAAGGCAGAAAAATCTCTTTTAATATACGTTGCATCAATATTTCATTGCATTATAAAACAACCCAAAAACAGTGATATAATTATCAACATTCCGGTCGTAATGTATGAATTCTCATACCGCGATTCGCTTTTGCTTCCTGCTTGAGCTTAATAGGTGGCGTGGATGTGATTAAAACTATGTAAAAATGTTCACTAATAAAAATCATTCACAACACCAAATAATGCGCTAAGCGATATGGTTTTTATTTTTCCTTTAACACTTGTTTGTATAGTTTATTTAAAAGTATTTGACTAATCGTGTTTTCTTTAAACTAGTGTTGTTATGTCCTAGTCCTTAAGTCCTCGTCTCGTTACACGAGTCAACATTGTGCACACAATTGTTTTATGTATACCTATTATTGAAGGTAGTTTTCAATAGTTTTCATACGGATGCTAATAGAAATTTACAATCATTAAAAACGGTTAGGCGGGTTCGAATTGTAGCATGAATTCCTTAAATAGAATTATATTTTTAAATATTATTAGTATATCAAAAGAATTCGATAAAATGCGGTTTGTATGTATGCAACACACCAAAACCTATTTATTTATACAACACATAAACAAATAAAAACAAAATCATTTATTTCAATATAAAATCATATAGAATACTTCCCATATAAAAAGTTATAAATACTACCGCCGTTTCCAAGTGTAGACACTGGTCAGAAAAGGAACGACGAGATAAACTACTCACCAATTTTGTTTTCAGTATTCTCTATTATACCCTATCCACTTTACTAAAAAATAAAATGTAAACAAACAAACCAATGTTTCCCAAACAAAGCTAGAATAAAAACAACATGGCGGGTATAATCCGACCTAATAATAAAACACTCCTTCCAATCGACAATAGTACGTTGCACTTATAATTACCAGCATATAAAACCAGTAAGAAATTTGGATATATTGTCTTTTTAGGTTCTTTATAATGTAAGTTAGTTATTACAATTAATGTTGTAAATATGTAACCTTTATATGCATTATATTTATCATTCATAATTGTAAAAATAAATTATTTTATGTTTTTTTTCCTAAAAGTAAGGAATATTAATATAAAAAAAATAAGAATATAGGAGATATTTCTAATAACTAATTAAAAGTTGCTAAATTTTATAAAGTTGCTTAAATTTTTATATCATGTTGATTATTGTAAAATCGACATCCAAAAAACACTTTGTACGATTTGTTTACATTTTATTTTTTGGTAAAACGGATAAGGTATAGCTTTTTTTTATTGCTGAGGAACAGCAGACAGACTGGCGGTCCACTTTATAGTAAGGAGTTAACGTCGCCTATGAATGTTTGCGACGCTGGGGGTGTTCCTGCTGTCCCATAAAGTAGTTTATAGCTTTTATTATTCACGTGTTTCTTATATCCTCAATGATTACTTAATAAATCATGATACCTACACAAATAGCTTAGTTTATAATTTTAATGGTTTTATTATGTAAATTATATAATGTAGAAATTATCAAGTGTATAGTACATAATGCCTCGTGTACGAGACATGTCAGTCAGTCAGTTTCAGTTAGTGTCAGTTTTGATAGTCCAATGTGCATGTTTAATTTCTATTATGTAGTGAAAGTACGTTATTTAAATGTTATTACTGACATTTTTTATCCCGACTGTATTTTACCCCTTTTATTAACCTTTAAATAGCCAAAGTTTCAAATTTGATACCAGACTTTTAAATCGAATTGTACATTTGCGATTGGTTAATTTTTATTATTCGTCTGAATGTGTTTCCATTTATTAAAAAAAACACTTGGCTGTCTAAATTGTTCAAATAATATTTTTTTTTTCAGTATTTATTTTAATTAATTTAGAAAATCAAGCTTCTAAAGGTTAAGATTGAAGAATCCCCTACTAACTAAAAGATTTTCTCTTTTTCGGAATCGTTTTCCAGATTATTTTTATTAAGAACAACACCCATATTCAGGTGTAAATTTTTGTAAGGAGTTAATTTTTATGTTCGATTAATTAAGGCAATGAAATATTACTAATAATTAATGCGTTGTTACTTGAAATATATTATTTTCTTCGAATGAATAATAGTGCAAAAGAATATGTTTCTGTCGCAGTACCCTCAAAATGCTACTAAGATATTTTGGCGTAAACGCAACTTAAAATTGTTTATAGTTTTAAATTTTCTACTTTACAGTAAGGTTTAAAGTCCATTGAAAAAAAAATATGGTTTAACTATAATCCGGCTCGAAGGACGGTTTGTTTTTGTAAATGAACGTTGGTGAATATGAATTTTTTCATTGATAGATAACAAGGATATAAATATTTCTCTATTTTAAAAGTGATTCAAACGATGGTTTTTAGATGTTCTATAGTAAGTTACAACGCGTTTATTAGCCTATAGAGATTGATATTTACTTATTATTCATATAAAATAATTTAAAAAGCTATTGTGACGATTACTATATTATATTGAATTGTTTTGTGATCGTTTTGGTTTTGGGATGGGATTGGGTTTTTTTTCATGTTTTTATACGATTTTCTGTTATTTAATATTGTCCCCGCTTTTGTGTGGTTTTACAGGTTTTACTCTTTTAATTTCATAGTGTATGTAATAGTTTCTAAAAATTATTTAACTGAGCACATACTGTAATGGAAAATTTCTGCAGACTGTAATATTAAAATAAATATGCTGTTCATACAACGCCATCTATTACCAAAGTAAGCAGCAGAGCGTTTGTGTTATGGGTTATAGATGTATATGTACAACAACAGTTGGTCATTGTTTACATACAAGTATAATACTACTTATATTTTTCGTGATAGAACCATTAGGTCGCAGGTCAAGAATACATACCAGTGTTTTGTGAGTGATCCAACGAAGACGTCATAGTCAGACATTAATGTACATTATTTACAGTACAATGTTGTCATTGCTATGCAATAGTTATAGAAACGGCGCTGCTGTGACATATACTTCCTGTTATTTACATCCGGTTATTGATTACTTAATTCAGTTTGTGCTCGGTTATTTAATTTCCCTTTTAAAACCCTCCTTGAACATTATCCACACTCAATGTGTATCGGAAGGATAACGCAGCATTTGAATATTTCAGTTTTGGACCGTCCCCCATCGCAAATGAGCTACTTGGACCAGTTCTTGAAGGACTCCCCCGCAGAGAGACATTACGATAACGTGGCGGCACTCAACGAGCAAAAGGTTGGTGCTCACTTAATTTACTATTTTAACTATTAATATCGAATCAGACATTATTTATTTTTAATTAACAGGTTCTTATTCTACGTCCATAATAAATTTATTTACATTACATTATTTAGACAAAGAATATATTCTATACTAATAATATAAATGTGGAAACAATTGTCTGTTTGTTACGTTTTCACGCCTAAACCGCTGAACCAATTTTGGTGAATTCCGGTATAGAGATAGATTGGACCTTGGAGAAGAAAGAGAGACCTACTTTTTCTCACGTAAATGAAAATTGGGGGGTAAATAGGGATGAATAAATATAAATAAACAAAGCGTCTGGTACAATATTAGGATCAATACGTTCAAACAGTTGCCAAGTCGTCCAATCATACGTCTACCTGGGCTCTTTGATTTCAAATAGAGGAGGTTCTGAAGACGAAATCAAGCGGCGCATGGTCATCACGCGCAGTGCCATGGACAGACTTTCGAAGGTATGGCGAGACCGAAGCATAACCAAGACCACCAAGACCCGTCTCGTAAGAGCGCTTGTATTCCCGATTTTCCTGTACGGGGCCGAGACATGGACGGTGAAGGAAAGGGAGCGGCAGCGTATTGACGCCTTGGAAATGTGGTGTTGGAGGAGACTGCTTAATGTCTCCTGGACACAGCACCGCACCAATGTCTCCATCTTGAAGGAGCTTAACATCGGCGAGAGACTGTCATCGGTGGTGCAATCCCGAATACTCCAGTTCTTTGGACATGTGACGCGACGCGGGTGGGACTCCGTGGAGCGGCTGGTTGTGCAGGGCCGGGTAAATGGCAGTAGATCGCGAGGGCGTTCGCCTTTGCGATGGACGGACCAAATTAAGTCGATGACACACACTTCCCTAAACGACTGCGCAAGACAGGCTTCAGCTAGGGACAAATGGCGCGCGGTGGTGAAGCGCTGCCGGGCGTCTTGCGTGACCACGACTGCTCTGTCAAGAGTATTCGACTGAGAAGAAGAAGTTCAAACAGTGTCAATCCTGATAAATTTTAAACAACAGATGAGAATTCGGCCTAATACAATTTTTTTTAATGTATAGCAGAAAAGCGTTTCCCGGGTCAGCATTTCATTAACGGCAACATAAGTTATTGCAATGAGCAGTCTTGCACTCAACTGGCCAAGCAGGCATTTTTTATCGTTTATATAATATACGAGGGTGGTCAGAAACGTTTCCGACCTCAACATGAAGATCGCAGCACTCGTAAATAAAAGCTAGTGAATTTCGTTGATCATCTGTTGACAGTTACTCGCCAAAGTTTCAGCCATTTTGAATGCGCAGTTGCTATGTATCAGTCGTTTGAGTGAGTTGATGTGAATGTTTATATGAAAATGGACAATACCGAGTATCGAGCTGTCATTAAATATTTGTTTTTGAAAGGCAATACGCCTACGCAAATCAAAGATGAGTTGAATTCTGTGTATGGGGACTCTGCACCATCATTTAACACAGTGCAATTTTGAGCAGCTGAATTTAAACGTGGCCGTAAGTGCTTGGGAGACTGAACGTTCGGGACAACATCGCTAAAGTTCACCAAATGGTGCTAGACGACCGTCGAATTAAAGTGAGAGAGATAGCAGAGCTTATAATGTTCATCAAAATGAACATTATAAGCTCTGCACTTTTTGGGTAGACCCAAAAAGTGCTGGCTTGACGTCGTAAATAATAATAATAATCATTTATTTCAGACATTTTTTTTATCCATAAGTTATTAGTGGGTTAGTTATATAATAAAATTCTTAACAGTAAGTTAGAATTGTTAGTAGGCGATTCTAAATTAATCAACACTACATTTTCCCCGTTACAATAGCTATCCAATGCTTCTGAATAGCACAATCGTAGCGGGCTGAAATCATTTTAAGAATGCTGTTGGCGCTGCCACGCAATCGCAGTAGCATTGAGGCCGCTTTTTTCCTGATTAATGCCTTAAAACCATCAACCCGGGCATTTACAAACATGGCCGATGCACTGCAATGGCGTGGCAACCCCATAAGCACTCTAAATGCATTGTTGTACTGAACACGCAGGACATTGTAAGCACGACGCGTATAAATGACCCATAAACTACTCGAGTAAAATGTCTGACAAAAAGCTTTGAAAAGAACGATTGATAAAGTAAAGGGTGATATGCGTGCCAATGGGCTCACTACCAGGGATGCTGAAGACCGTGCGAAGTGGAGAAGAAAAAGTCGGAAAGCGGACCCCGGGCGCCGAAGCGAGAGTTTGGGCTGCAACCGGGATACAACGCAAAGATGATGATGATGATGAGTAGCATATGAGAAGTTCGTAGTTTTAATAAGTAATAACAATACACACCCCCGTTTAGTTTCCTCGTAGTAATTCATAAATACAGTTTTCGTTCATTTTTGTTTCAACATAAAAAGTTATGAAAACTTAATCTGGTTCATAATTATTATATTTATTCATAAAGTACTTCATGCGTGACGCCTAAACTGCGTGCAGCACAAGTAAAAACGAAACCCTAAGCGTTGCGCGCCATTTTTGATTCTTCTTCCCCCTGCCTTTATCCCACATTATATGGGGTCGGCACAACATGTTACATGCTGTAATAGTTGTGGCTTACTTTTTACAACCGGCCGCCTGCCTGACGTTTAACTCCACTTTTGGGGAAAAATCTAAAATTTTATTTCATCTTTTTTCAACTTTGTAAAAAGAGTATGAAATGCAACCATATTCTTCCCTTTCCAATAATATAGACGCACCCACAATGACCTTTAACGTTTTTATTTTTCTTTCTTCTTGTACAAATAGTAGGCCAATATAAGTTTTTTTTTCTTATTACTCGACATTATCACACGTGTAATCTATATGAAAACCAGTACAAAACTAGCTCATATTTGATTATAGCTCGAAAAAGCTTGAGATGTCCTTTAGGATATTGAATATGTGCCGAAAATCTAAATCCCACCGCCTCCTCCCTATAACCAAGCGTGGTGTTTTTTTCTATCCGTGCAGAGGCGGAGAAAGAACACTGACCTTTGCGGCCGGGGTCGGCCTGTCGTAAAAAGTGACAAAACAACCCACCCTAGCTACGTGGTAGGGCCCCAAGCCAGTCTGAATGGTGACCCTCTCCTGCACGGAGGAATGATAACTCCGTGACACCTTTGTCGCTCACAAATCACCCACGATTCATATAGAAAGAAACGCTTAATCATACAATTAATGCTATGCTAGATTATATTTTTAATTTCATTTTTATTTCGTTCATTCACTCCGCTTCCGTTCATTCATTTGCTTTTGTTTTTTTTACTTACCCGGCACAGATGTATCCGCAGTACCGTTACAGGAATATGCATTGCTGTAACTCTAAGGTATTTGATTTTATTATTATTTTATTTTATGCTTTTTAATGTTTGGCTATATGGTTTGTTAGTTTATACATACATACATATAATCACTTGCTACGATCTTTACATACTTGTTTCGCTTCGAAAGTGGTTTCATTATTCTCTTCATACATGCCCTTCGGTTTAAGGTACTCTTGACCTGGCCTTTTTCAAGACGTCCCTGATCTGATCTCGAAACTTTCGCCTAGTTCTACCCCTTCCAACACTTCCATTCACACTCGCCTTATACACTTTTTTCGTCAATCGTTCTTCATTCATTCTGTTAGTTTATGCTTTATTTATTATATATGTTAATTTCATGTCATATTATATTCTTTCCTTCATTCGTTTACGACGCGTTAAAAAGTGTAATTAATATTGACAATTGAAAGGCAACCTTTATTAAAAAAATTACACCTTATTGTTGGATTAAAATGATCCAACAGAAAATAAATAATCATTCAATTTTTCATTTTCTAAATATTTGAACTTCAAATCAATTTCTTGGAAAATTCATTTAATGTCGCTAAGGTTGCCTTTCAAGCGTCGATATATTTATATTGATTGTTTATATTGGCTTGAATAATCAATTATCGCCTGTAAAATATGATGACGATTTGAAATAAAGATATTATTATTACTTCGTTCCGACTTATCAGATAAAGCTACAAGTTCATACTTAATATAATTAAATGTTTCTAGCAAATAATGTACGGATCCCAATCGGGCGTGATGAGCGGGTCCGTCGAGTCTCAGGACGAGATGGAAGGCCCCAGAGCAGCTTCTCCGGCATCCAGTAAAAGTTCTCCCAGCGAGATGTCCACTGTGAGTATTTGGTACTCTCCTACAGGAGGTTAGCTGTCAGCTCTGAGAATATTTTCCTGTGCTGGGCCAAGCGAAACAGTTCTTCTACGCTTGAGATATTTGTCCACTCTCGAATGTTGCGGAGCCAAGACTTTCCTCCGTCCAAATCGCCGTTTACCGCAAACTTTACCCATCATAATGAGCTGGAGCAGCTGGTATCGCTCATGTCTCAACACGTGGTAAAAGTTCGCGATCTCTACCGACAAGCTGGAGTACATTTGGGACTTTCTGTGTCCAGCTAATGCGGAGCATTCTACGGTAGCACCACATCTCGAATGCTTCTAAACGCTTTTGGGTATCAGCTGTCAGGTTGCTATTTGGTATTAAAGATCTCATATTTATAGCTTGGAACCGAGCTTTCGCTTCGATGCTCGGGGTCCGCTTTCCGACTTGTTTTCTCCACTTCTCACGGTATTCGGTATCCGTGGTAGTCAGTCCATTGGCAAGCATATCACCACTTACGACGTCAAACCAGTACACCTCTTGAGTGAACTCCAGCCGGCGCCATGCGGAGGAGGCATGTTAAGACATTTGTTCTCCACTTAAGTAGCTTCTATTAGCTAGATAGCTTTTATACATATAATCACGCCTCTTTCCCGTAGGGGTAGGCAGAGACCACTTCTTTCCACTTGCTACGATCCTTACATACTTGTTTCGCTTTTTAGCTTTTTTTAAACTGAAAATAGCTTTTATTATCTTTTATATTATAATAATATAGCAAAAAGATGATAGTTTTCAGTGATGTGACCTTGTTATAATAATGTATTTGAATTTTTCCGTAGGACCCATCGATGGGCCCCTCGGTGCCGGGCAAGCAAAAACTACACCAGTTTCTAGTCAGAACCTTCAGCAGTCCCACCAAATGTAACCATTGTACTTCTCTCATGGTTGGTACATCTTTTATATTAAAATGTATTTTAGATTTTTTTCCTTATATTTATTTTTATTTATGTACAATAAGTATATGGTGACGATTATAGAACTTCGTGTACTTCTAAAAAATCGTCTCCGCCTGCGCAGATCTGCATTTTTAAATTGATAATAATCACTATACAAATGTATCTACACCCTAAATATCGTGGTAGATCGGATTGACACGTCAAGGCGTGGTTTGCGAAACGTGCGGGCTAGCGGTGCACACACGGTGTTGCGCGCGAGTGGCGCCGCGCTGCCCGCTTCCGCCGGAGCGCACGCGCAGGCCGCTGGGCATCGACCCCGCGCGGGGACAGGGCACCGCCTACGAGGGATACGTCAAAGTGAGTTATGCAATGGTATTCTAATTTACCTTTAACCTTTCGTAGTGATCTTGCAGCACGCATTGTTTCACACTGCAGTCTATCGTAATTGGCTACGTGTGCACCGTTAGGTGCGGGCTCCGCCCACTGCTATAAGGCGGAGCCCCGGCATCGCTCGCCACAACACTCGTTCACTGAGTGCCATAATTAATGGATGCGCGCTTGGGCGACGCCGACGCCAACAACCGCGCACGCTATTAATTTTATTATAATTCAGATATTCCTATTTTCTCGCTCATTATCTGTTTCTCCCGTAAATTCCTATAATCTTAAAACTAAACAATACAGTGCAT
Organism: Malacosoma neustria; assembly: GCA_963693495.1. Lineage (NCBI taxonomy): Eukaryota > Metazoa > Arthropoda > Insecta > Lepidoptera > Lasiocampidae > Malacosoma > Malacosoma neustria. The sequence continues at coordinate 3,157,973 of OY856397.1, forward strand.
TTCTTATTATATTTGTTTTTTTTTTACTTCAACAAAGTATCAGTAGAAGCATCTTTGAACTTCTCAAAATACATTCCAGTTTGAGAGTCAAAGATCGCTCACTTTAGCTGCTTTGCTGAATTATAGCAAGAACCATATTTTTAAATATGATTATTACTGGCTGTGCCCGCGACTCCGTCCGCGTGGAATAGTGACTTTAGGCAGCATTTTTTGGATATTTGAGATCAATTTAAATTGGAAATTCAACCTACGTCCAGCCTAAGCTGAATCCAATTTCATATGATCGATGATATAAATCTGAGGTCAACTTAAATTGGTATATAAAATTTCCGAAACTTATAATTTTTAACAAAAACTAATTTTTTTATCTAAAATAAAAATAGCCTAAGTTACTCCTTGATACATCAGCTATCTGCCAGTGAAAGTCCCGTCAAAATCGATGCAGCCATTTCAGAGATTAGCCGGAACAAACAGACAGACAGACAGACAAAAATTGTAAAAAATGTTGTTTTGGTATATGTACCGTGTATACGTCCTAATGCACTTAGTAAAAAGCGGTTATTTTAATATTACAAACAGACCCTCCAATTTTATTTATTTGTATAGAGTATAGATGTATAGATTAGTAATTCCTTTGTTTCATTTTACTATATGTAATTTTAGTTGAGTAACGTTGGGTACTCTTAAAGCACCCACAGAAAATGGTGAACCAGATGTCTCGGCAATCTATTATGTACTCGTAAATCCCGGTATCTTCTGACAAACTAACAAAAGGACGAACGATGAAAACCCTGAGCCAGAATCTCATCTATTCAATTAGTTACATAATCCAGCAGGTGCTATTGAATTGTTCTATCTCAACTCTTCATTTCTGTCCATTCACTGTCAAAGCTTTATTTTTAAATTACCCTAAACATTGCAGGTACCGAAACCGGGAGGCGTGAAGAAGGGTTGGATGCGGCAGTTCGTTGTTGTATGCGACTTCAAATTGTTCTTATACGATATATCTCAAGATAGGTGAGTTTTCTAATTTAATTTTACACGCTAGTTTGCGTGGAGTGACGGGGGCCATCTTTCGGTGAGTTCCAACATAATTTTAGGGTTTATTTTTTAGCTTTTCTACATGCGATCTTTTAATCCGTGGAATAAATACATAAACGTATTTTTTTAGTGTACATAAATACTGCAATAAATGTTCTCCCTTAAAAAGTTACAGTTGATGTTCGACTATAATACATATATACCATAGAAATTCTAAAGTACAATTATTAAGGATTCATTTAACATGGATTCTTTTTTAAATGAGAAATATTCTGTTTAAAGTGTTGATTACATAAGAATAAGCAAAAAGTTTTATAAAAAAAGTGACGTAAGATACCAGTCTAATTGATTTAGCAGTGGCCTCTTGTAGTATAGGTATGTTGTATTAGCTTGTATGTTGTTATGAGCCTTATAAGCTCTATATTTAATGGTCAGTAATAAACATGCAGTTATGCTGTGAACACGTCTTTTAATTAACGATCCTCGGTCCCATCCGTACACTCTGACAAAAGGCAAACTTTTATGGATAGTGAAAAACTTATGTGTTAAAGCGTACTTAAATTTTATTTAAATCAATATGTATAATAGGAACGCGTTGCCCTCGGTGTGTGTGAGCCAAGTGTTGGATATGCGGGACCCCGAGTTTAGCGTGACATCCGTCAAGGAGTCCGACGTGATACACGCGAACAAACGGGACATTCCTTGTATATTTAGGGTTAGTATGTAATGCTTTGTTCTTGGACAGTGAAGTTTTATATATACCTAGAAGAGTCATGAACTGTGCAGGGCGGAGTTAGATTGACCCTACCATCTCGTTGGGGTCGTTTGGTAGGAGGGCCCAAGCTCGTCTGGATGGTAACCAACTCTGGTCTGTCGTCATAATAACCTTCTCTTCTGGCATACGTGACCCAGGTTCCAAGTTCTCACCTACGTGGATGGTATTGCTTTAGCGGAGCCCCTGGCATCGTAAACATAGGCGACGATAACTGCGTACTATTAAGTACGGTGTCAGCCTGTTTGCTGTTCGAGCAATAAAAAAATGAACAGTGGTACCAAAAATGCAATACAAATTTATGCATATGTAGTGTAATCTAAAAAAAAGAATATAATTTAAAAAAATCTTTATTTTAAAGCGTCGTAATCATTCCCCGTGCATTATCCGTGCAGGGCCGGAGAAAGAATACTGACCTCTGCGGCCGAGGTCGACCTGTCTTAAAAGGTGATAAAAAAAAACCCACCCTAGCTACATCCAGACGGGCCACCACGTGGTGGCCCGTCTGGATGGCGACCACCTTTGGTCTTAAGTATGCCGCCATAATAACCTTTTATTGTGTTCCGGCATTAGTGACCCAAGTTCCTGTACCCTTATGGGACTGTAGCGTGTTTGCGATGCCACTGGAGTTGCTAACACCCATAGGCGACGGTTACTGCTAAATTCTAAGCGGGCCGTCGGCCTGTCTGCTGTCCTACAGCAATAAAAAAATCCTTTTAAGTGCATTACCATTTGAAAGTCCATGCATAGAGGTTTACTATACAACCATCTTTGAAGAAACTGACAATTTATTAAAGGCTCCTAATTAATAGTATATCAGTTGTCTAGTACCCGTAACACAAGCATTGCTACTTCAGGACTAGATGGCGCTAGTATATTTATAGGCGATCGTATATTTATTTATATTTGAGTGCAACCAATAACGTAATAAATTTGTTTGTCGTGAAACATACAGATATCGACGTCACAAATAGAGGGTGGGAAACGCTCTCACACGCTGATGTTGGCCGAATCGGAGTCGGAGAAGACCAAGTGGGTGGTGGCCTTGAGCGAACTGCACCGGATACTCAAGAGGAACAATCTGCCGGATAAATGTGTGAGTCAAGTTGCATAAAAACAAAGCGTGGAGTGCTCGATATCAATCGTTGTAATTTTTGTTTTACTAGTTTCGATCCAAAATGCAGAGTTGGTTTAAAAATATCACACAAAACACCCCTCGCTTTTAGAACAGTGTCATTAATTTTCTCGTCGGTAATTTTATTCTTATGATAAGAATTATTTTATAAAGACGTGTTTTTTAGTTTTTTAAACTATAATTTATTTGTTGACAATTCCCAATCGGTAAATGTTTTTATTAATTTAACGCCATCTTCCGGCAGAAGGAAAAGAAAACGTTAATCCTGACGAACCTGATAAGGAGTAGGGGACGAATTTATTAAATTTGTGTATTGTTATCAGGTTGCATATATACATTCAGGTCAAGTTAATAAAAGCGTGGTAAAAAAAAATAATGAGACGCAAAAATAATTTATTGTAAATGATTTTTCACAAATGTAAATTATTTAAAATAAGCGCAGCTTTGTGCAAACATGAAATTAATTGGACAGACAAAATATCTCCATTAACTATACAAGACTAACAAATAGTCGTTTGTTCGCTTTAGTCAGTACAACCGACGAGCTAATACGAGGATTCCTCATGATTTTTCTCCGTGGAGTTTACTTGTTCGTCGTTCTCTGGGAAAATACATGAGAAATGCATTACTTTTAACATTAATAGGTTTGAGTCAATGAATTACATCGACTTAATTCATAACTATAATGATATGGTAGGTTTAAAAAGTTGTAAGAACGTTTGTCTTCCACAATGAAAAGTCTCGGTATCATATATCTTAAAAATCATCCGTGAAGAGGCGGAGAAAGAATACTAACCTCTGCGGCTGGGGTCGGCCTGTAGTAAAAGGCGACAAAACAACCCACCCTAGCTACGTGGTAGGGCCCCAATCCCGTCTGGATGGCGACCACCTTTGGTTTTAAAACCAAAGGTTATTATAACCTTGTGTTGTGTTCCGGCATTAGTGACCCAAGTTCCTCTACCCTTATGCGACAGCAGAGTGTTCGCGATGCCACTGGCGTTGCAAACACCTATAGCCGACGATAACTGCTAAATTCTAAGCGGGCCGTCAGCCTGTCGGCTCTCCTACAGCAATAAAAAAACAATCATTTGATCTCGCAACAATGATCATGAACATAATGACTAACTAACTAACTACTGACGTATCGTGCAGGTGTACAGCGCATGCGTAATAGTAGATACGAACGCGGCAGCGCCAATACGCGGCGCCATGTGCGCGTGCGTTCTGGAACGCTCCCGAATATGTATCGGGGGCGAGACGGGATTGGCGCTGGTCGACATCGAGACCGGCGAGATCATCCCGAGGAGACAGCACGCGCCGATCGCGGCCGTTGTCTACGTGCCCAGCGAACAGTTACTGGGTAAGTTGTTTTTCTTAAGGGGAGTGGGGGGGGGGGGTATAGTGTCCCTATGGGCGCCTCACTGGCTCGCCGATGTTCCATATCAGGACATGTTCATTGTCGAATATACCCGTTCACACTCACCCCTAGCTCTTGTGTCTTGACAACTATACATACAGGGTGACTTTGACAAACCCGTCCAAATTCACACAGAAGAATCTAGTAAAAGTTATGAGAAACATGTATTTTAGTTTTGTATCACATAGTACAAAAATGTTGAGTAATCAGCATCACAAAGTCATTCAAAGAACTCGCAATTTACATAATATGGCGCTAGAGTGTCAATGACCTCTCCATCTGACCTAGTAAAAGGCCAAGGGCGGCGGCATTGCACCGGGCGAGCAAATACGCACTACTCATTTACGCGGGAGAGACAGAGACAGGTAATAACAGGTTAACGTACGAAGGTTGCACCATAGCACTATTCTGTACGATGGAATTAATGATCATATATGAAATATTTTATTGTGAAAATTTGACATACAATTTTTTTTGCAAAAATGGGTTCCTTAAATGATGTTTAGTGCGTAAAAAAATTTGGACGGTTTTGTCAAAGTCACCCTGTAGAGGCTATATGGGCATACAATGGGCTCACTACCAGGATGCTGAAGATCGCGCGAAGAGGAGTAGAAAAAATCGGAAAGCGGACTCTGGGTACCGACACGAAAGTTTGGGTTGCAACCGGGACATAATGCTGGGATGATGATGAACTATACATAGAGGCACGCGACAGCGTTGATATGATGTAAATACATACCACAGAGTAAATTCACTACGGGATGCGTTGGTAACATTAACATGTTAACCGGGTATGACGAAATAAACTAGTCACAAAAATTAAGGTTTAGAAAAAAATTCAAATTTTTGGGTGATTATGAACAAGCTGTAACTTTGAAAAAAATAATTGTACAGAAATGAAAAAGAAAGCAAATTGAAGCTTTAAGCGTTTTACTATTAGGACTGGTCATAGTTTTTTTTATCATATTTGGTTCTGGAGTAATCTTAAGGAAACTAACAGCAAAAAAAAAAACCAAATTTTGGTTTGCCTTATAAAAAATCTATGTGTATGAGCTTCAAAAAAATTATTTTTATTACTTCACTGGAAAACTCTTTTAAAATTTACTGCCCTTTAATTTGACCTAATCTAAAAAACCTGTACATTGATTTGCCGGTGAATTATCGTCAATCAAAACAAAAAGTTTTTTTTAACTTTGATAATTTGGTGACCGGGTTCAGTGTTTCAGAGGGTCACCATTTGGGTTATAAATGAAACAACACCAGGGATGGTTTAGCTGAATCAATACGGAAGCCGTATTGAGTACTGATCCCGTACTGAATAATTTATTTCAAAATTCGTGCTCTTTATATACGAATTGGCTGGGGATCGTCGACCAATCAGAAGCGTTTAAAAAGTAAACAAATGCAGATGTTTTTACACGACACAAATTCTTGGAAATTAAATATTTCAACCATGGCTTGACAACAGGATTATCGTTTCTTCGAAATTTGGTCGAGTCCTCGTCCCGCACTGCCGCCTCCTCAGGCGACGTTGATACGCGCGTTCGCGCCGTTCGCGCCGTTCGCGGTCATTCCCGGCTGAGACGTTGCGCAGTGAGCGTGTGGTCGCGTTGTCGATTTAATATGTACGTTGTTATTATTATCGCCCGAAGTCTCTTCCGAGAAATGTAATGAAGTTGAGGGCGATGCTTCGTGGATAGTACATATGCGACGTGGCCGACGATTATGTATGATGACTTTTCAGAGCTTCCCTGTTCCTTATTAATATGATATGGTGGCTACAATAATAATCAATAACTTTGGAAATAATGATTGTATAGCATATCAAAGGAAAGCATTGAAAACTGCACAACATTCCCTATAAGAAACCATGAATGGCATTTGAAAAAAACATTTTGATGGTCTTATAGATCTGTCCTTTCAACTCAACCGGCATCTTGGGGTCACAAACGCACTTATGACCGTTTCGCCTTTTAGACCAACAGTGGGACGTTATAAACTTTTACTAACTTGAAGTTTTCCTTGATGCAGTCGTGATAGCTGGCCGAGGCCGGTACATTCGCTTGGTGCCAATCCGTGCCCTCGAGTGTTCGGACGTGGAGTGCGTGAAGCTGCCCGAGACGAAGGGCGCGTTGGCGTTGTGCGCGGGCCCCTTGCATCAGGGCGCGCACGGGTTTGCAGTGTTGTGTAAAACTAGGCAGGTGGGTACGCCGGTGGGAATATTTCGTACATTGTTTTATCCCCGTTGCCGTGACTTCGGCGCTGGTGCGCTTCAGTGCCCTTTTTCTTCTTCTTCTTTGTTTCGAGCAAAAGGCCCCAAGAAAAATATAAGAAATATATATTAGACCTTTTACAGTAGTGACTGCCAAAGCAGCAGCAAGACGCTTGTGTTATGATAGGTACTAGAAAACTGATATACTGCTTTGTACATAAATACATATCATACATAAACACGGGCAAATACTTTTACAAGCAGGACTTTAAAAAAGTCACAATTCATGAAGCATCATTAAAAGGTAAATGGAACAAATGGTAATGGTAATTATTATCTGTAACCTACCCCCTACCCCGCAAACCCCGAAAGAAAAAGCACTTGTCATAGCCTCATCGGTTATTGTGCGGGGTACACTAACTTACATTGTTTTTATTGGTGAGGAACAGCAAACAGGCTGACGGCTAACGCAGCAGTAGTTTGCGATGATATGGGTATTGGAATCAGGGTCACTAGTGCCGGGACACAACACAAGGTTATTATAACAGCATACTTTTCGATCGGGGTGGTCGCTATCGAGACTGGCTTTTGATCCTCCACTACCTACCTATGGTATGCAGGGGCAGTATTCTTACTCTACAGTAGACTTACTTGGAAGACCTTATTTGGGACCCTTATTAATTGCTTGAACGATGGCGATGAAATAATATTTGGTTTTATATCACTTCTAGAACGCATACATAGTGAACGTATACGAGATAACGCGAACGGCAGCGCGGAGATGTCGCATCGCGGAACTTCGCGCGCCCTCCGCCGTGCACTCCATACAGTTGGTCGGGGGCAGACTGCTGCTTGGCTATAGGGGCGGATTCGCTGCTCACTGCCTGCCGGATCCCAGAAGGCCGACGCACGAGCAGCCAGCAGTCTGTGAGTTTTGAAGTATTCCTTTTTCCTCCTGTCCGTCCTTCTCCTTAGATACGTACGAGTATTTTTTAGGATTCCATGGATGCGTGTTGGTCCGGGTCACATGATAGGACATGAGAGAAACACCGAGCAGATTTCGAGGTGACATAAGTGTGAGTTTAAGGGTATGATACCGTTACTTACCCAAACAAATCTGGTATGAATCTATCAATGTTTTGGACACTCGTTCTATAATATAACTTCCTGCAGTTCTGGACCCTGATGCAGAACACCATGAAGAAGTTGAAGGCCTTCGAGATGTGATTGTACCGCCGCATTCTAAAGATTTCCTGACGTGACAAAGTAACCAACGTGGCGGTATTGCAAATAAAGGGCAAGCACCTTGAGCTTCTAAAGACCATCAAGCAAAGAAAGTTGTGTTACTTTGGACATGTGATGAGAAACGCCAAGTACAGAGTTCTCCAGTTTATTATCCAGGGGAAGATTGCCGGAAAGGGAAGCGTGGGCAGGAGAAGACACTCGTGGCTGAAGAATTTACGAGACTCAACTACAGTACCACCTCCTTGTTTAGAGCAGCGGCCTCCAAAGTCAGAATCGTCATGATGTCTTACCTCCGATAGAAGAGGAATGAGATGAAGAAGCAGTTCTGGACTTCTAAGGTCTTTCAAATGGTCATAAACAGATTTTGCCGGTATACCTCATAACTTCCAATTCTATGGCATCTTGTTATTTTCTTTGTAAGGCAGACTTTTTTCTATGTTGGCGCTGTAGGTTGGAAGCATGTTGATAATGATTTGGCCAACTTTTAACGTAACTTGTATTGATTTGGTACGTTTTTGAAGAATAAACTATTTAATATCGTGGTGCCAAAGTGTAAGATAAACATGAAAAATAATGAAGTGCCTGAGTATAATTGAAGAGCAAATTGTTCAGGGTGCGTTTCAGTCGTCAACAGTAACTATATGTATTCCTTCCAGCACTAGTCCACCCCGAGAACCAGGTGAACCTGTTTTTGTCGCACAGCGGCGCGCGGCCCCTGGCCTGCGCCCCCGTGCCGAACAGCGCCGACACGCTGCTGGTGTTCACCTCGCTCGCGCTGTACGTAGACCGCAACGGGCACAGGGCGAGGGACACCGAACTCATGTACACCGCTCAGCCAACTCATCATGGTGAGGATTTCGGTGTTTATTCGATGAATTCCGTGGTAAAGCGGTCAATGCACTTCGGTATGCTTGCGGGGGTCACGAGTTCAATTCCCGTCTCGTGTCTGGGTTTATTATTGGCCTAGTATATTATTTATTTATTTACATACAACAATAGACATCAAATACCACGTGATGTGTTATTGTAACATAGTTTTTTTATGGATGTTTGCGATACAGGGGGTACTGCTAACACGCTTTCGTGTTAGCAGTAGGGGAACTGGAACTTGGGTCATGTGACCCAGGTCAAGTAACCCGCGTGTTGTGTTAACACGAGGCTATTGTGGCGGCATATTTAGACACTAATGGTGATTGCAATCCAGACGGGCATGAAACCTTACCATTTAGCTAGGGTTGTTTTGTCGCCTTTTACGACTTGCCGCACCCGGCCGCAGGAGTACTGACTTGGCACTTAATCCGACCCTCTACGGAGAAATACTTATAGTTTTATTTATTCATATTCCAGCCATAAACGAGACGCACCTGTTGATATTCACGACGACGCACATCGACATTTACGACATCGAGTCCGGGGAGTGGGTTCAAACCATCAATCTACGTAAGTACCTAACACGACGCCCCCTATGGCGTGTAAAATACGACTTTTACACGTTGCGACGTCTCCGAAGTTTTGAATCTCGTCCCAAGTCTGGGTGTTTCGGTATAATATGAGTAAAAGGTTGTGGGTATGTCGTTTGGTCAGTATCCATAACATAAGCTCTGCTGATTACTTTAGGAATCGATGATAATATATTTGCCCTCACTAAGAGTGGAATGTTTATTTATTCTCCAAGCGTGATATCACTTGGCTACTACACATATAAGAAGTTAATATATTGACAATAATATTGCCGTTAACAGCAAACGCCCGCCCCCTGGACGAGTCCGGATGGATCTGCTGCGTGGGCGCAGGCACCAACGGCTTCCCCTTCTCCACGGACGCCACCCCCTACATCATCCACCTGAGGCCGTTGCTGACGAGTGAGTGCTGTTTTTATACATTTGGGGCCAGTGAAGAAGTAAAAATGCCTTATTATGACGACGGTATCGAGAACGCGGCCGCGCACTGCACACCGGCGTGGCATGCGTCCCTTTTAGAGCGGGTGTGAGGGAAAGGGATGGGGGGAACTGTGGGAGAAGACCGGCGCATACTAACAATAAATTTACTAAGACGCCTACAAAAGCATATTTTAAAATATTTTCAATGTAATATTTCGTATTTTTTTAAGAAAAAACAAGTCCGTGTGTATTGCACACACGTCAGTATTTCATAAATTAGTGTATAAAAGCTACAAAAGCCCGAACGAAGAGGAGACGAACAGTATAGGAAACAGTGTACACTTGTCTCTTTCTCTCGTAGGCTAAATCCTATTTATGAATGTGTTTGTTATTTTTTTATTGTCGCTTTTTCGTATCCATTGAATAATTAAATCACAAAGGAGTTTAAGAAGTTTCACAACTGTTCCCAATGCACTATTTTTTTATGTTTACTTACAGTGGGTCCAGTGAGTGTGGAGTTGTTATCGATGTGCGGGAACAGACGTCGGTTCACGGTTCGAGAACATTCGCATCAGGCGATCGAAGCGCACAACCGACTGTAAGATATTGTTTTTATTATAATTTTATAATCGATTTTACATCATTTCTCATATGCTCCGCCATCATTTTATCGTTAATTCCCTGTTACTTCCCATATTACCGCTTTAGCATCCAAGATCTTCCTCTCCATTTACACTTCGTCTGGTCTTCTGCACATACTTAAGCATACTTGATTTTTTCAATAACGACTACCGACTTGCCAACTCGGAAAGGAATACCGAACGATGATCTTAATATGATGTAATAAAGGGAATAATATTTTTGTAGCCTTTTACGACTCACTAGAAAAGTGACGGGTGAGCCCGTATTCTTGTTTGAGACGAAGGTGTCTATGCACATGCACTGTTTTAATAATTGTAGATCGGAGCGTCGTTCCCGTCTGATATCGGCTCCCACGAACTTCGCGCATCTCTCCCACATGGGTCCCGGCGACGGCATACGTTCGCAACGGCTGCTGGATTTACCCACTACAGTGGAAACTGCCGATGAACATCCCCAGGTGAGTTTTTTTTTATATGCGTTTCACTCCTGGGTGAGAGTTTCTTTATGGTTTTCAAGTGCAGTGAAATTTCAGCCTTATATGAGCTTCATCCCCATGCATAATTACTACCAGATTATTTTTTATCCTTTTTTTTATAGCTAGAGTTCAGCAGACAGGCAGACGGCCCAGCCTGGTGGGTGGTCACCGTCGCCTATGGATGTTTGCAGCACCAGAGGCAATACTAACGCGCTGCCGGCCTCGAAGAAATTTTATAACGCCTTTTTTGTAGAACCCCATATCGTACCGCGCTGGGAAAACCTCAGCCGGAAGCTTATTCCAGATCCTGATAGTACGCCGTATGAACGTTCTAGAGAACCGTTTTGTACAAGAAAGGAAAGGCTCCAAGAAATGGGGATGAACACCCAGCCGATGGCGGGCAGTGCGGTGGTAGAAAGACGACGAGGGCACTATTCTAAATAGTTCTTCAGAACACTCCCCGTTGTACAGACTAGAATACGCAAAGAGACGCGAAGTCTCTCCGAAGTCCAAGCGTGTCTATACTCCGGACGCCGAGCAGGAAGAATTTCGGCCATTGACCTGTTATTATCTGTCTGTCATTTCCGCGTAAATATAATGCCAATGACCACCGTCGGTCATTGCTCTGTGTGAGCAAAGCGGCATTATATTTACGCGGGAGTGGCAGAGACAGATAATAACAAGTCAATGGCCGAAATTCTTCCTGCTCGGCGTCCGGAGTATAGACCGTCTGTGAGTATGGGATCGACTACGACACGAACTGCGCGCGCCGTTGGATCTAGTCTATCCTAAATAAAATTGTAAAACTCAATTTCACCTAATACCAAACTTGTACAATCCTAACTAATATTATAAAAGCTTTTAAACTGAGTTTGTAAATGATTGACTGGGTGCGTAAATTAGTAACTGATTGTGTTGATGTGCGACTTTGGTAAATTTTTAACCTACTTTTTATTTATAGATGTACAACAGCCGCGAAAGCAGCAAGAGGACGTCGCCGTTGACGATATCACACGGCACCGGATCCTATAATGGTGAGTTCATGAGATTAGCTCAACCGGTGTTGATGAAATCCGGTTATATAATATGTGACATAAATGTCATTATCATCATCGTTAGCCTATCACTTTGTCTACTGTTGGACATAGACTTATCTTATGGCTTGCCACGGTGCCCTATCTTGAGCTCGTTGCATTCAGCCTTCATATTCGCAAGTCATCGCCCCACCACGCCGCTGGGTGCAGTACGCTACGTTTGTCAAGACACGGTATCCACTTGAGAACTCGTTTACCTCATTTTTGATTCTACCACAGACTACTCACTGCTATTGGGCCTGCTCACTCGTGGAGCGTTGGTGACTTTGATTCTCTGACGGTTCACTTAATTACGAATGCGATTCCTCAGAGAAACCCCGAGTATCGCTCTCTCCAGAGCCCGTTGAGCGTAATTAAATTGTTGGACTAACCCTACAGTGAGTGTCCACGTTTCAGCTCCGTACATCATTACGGGTAAGACGCACGGGTTTTTGGACTTTTGTCTTTAGGCATTGTGGTGTGGACGATGAGAAGACGACGCAATTTCCAGCACGACAAATGTATATTATAATATGTCGTCAACTCAGTCAGATCTCTGTATAAAAGAGGCATTATAACTTCCAATTAAACGGACAGATGTCGTTTTCGTACATGCACAGCTGTATGCGTGGCGTCTGAGATTGTAAACGTCTGATAATTGCACACTTGGCTAAGAAGATCTTTTTATACGAATGTTGTTAATAGCTATACATAACTTGTCGTTCACACACGGATACTAAGTGGCGCTGTGTGAAATTTCAGTGTTTTTAATCTTTATTAATATAACTATAATTGAGATTATATTTAAGGTTCATGGCGGACAGGCAGAGGACCCATGCCACCGTCAGAAGCGCCCCCGTCCCCTCCGCTCTCGCACCATCGACCCATGGAAAGGTGAGGCACTACCCACTAAAAACGGATTATATTAATAATTTATATTGTAGAACAAGATAGTTTATGGTATGTGGCGGATATAATGTGGAACGTATGGCTGAAAGTTAATGTTAGAGGATATCATAGTTGAACCCCAAAATACTAACCTTTCGGGCTCTTCCCCACAGTGTGTTGTTGGGGAGGTTTTTGGGCCTCGATTTGGCACTCCTTATCCTGGTAAAAACTCAGAGGTTAACGATCCTCCCGGAGATGTGGTTCGAACCCTGTGAGCACACAGCATATGTTCGGCGTGGCTTCTCCGAACTTATACGTTGGCGAATATTAGCTATTGTTGGCTATTGGCGGCTTCTGTTTGCCTGTCTGTGACTTATGTTTTAACACGAGTTATTAGTGCATGTCGAGGTGATTCGGACGTTAAGGTCTGTCGCGGCTTTTGCGGCAACTTATTGGGGAGGGGATTGACTACTATATCCCCTAAAACTAATCACAAGAGGTAGCGGTCTAGGCATTGGTGTTTCGGCATAGCACACATGTTGCTGTTCACGTAGAGCAACTGGAATTCTTACACCTGAACACAACACAAGGCTATTATGGCGGCATAATTACCTGTTTGAGTGGCAAAGCAGAGGTGGTTGCCACTTGGGTTGTTTTGCTGCTGTAAGCGATAGATAAACTGCTGTACATCACTTGCCCAAATTGCTACAAGATACTAATTCTGAACATTCTTTTAAAAACAAATTGAAACAAATGTTAATTGAGAAGTTGTATTATAACTTAGATGAATATCTGAAGGACAAGTTTCTAAATTAAGGGCAAATTATTATGGAATTGACATAAAAAATTGATACATATTATTTTATTAATTTGATAAATTATAAATATAATGTAATATAATTATGATAATTTTTTTCTTATTTGTTAAAATTTTAATTCTATACTTTTTGTGTTTCAAATTAATAAAAAAATTTTGTTATAATAAAATTATAATTGCAAATAAATGAATATGTTACAATTATTTTAAATAATTTGAAGCATAAAAATACATTTATAAATATTGTACGCCTTAAAAAGGCAAACTGTTGATACAAAATGTACTTAACAACATTATAATGTACACAGTTCTAACAATAAATAAACAGTTGGTGGGTCAATTGTGACTTTTAATTTAAAAATGTAAGTAAAAAAATATTGCTTGTCATCAGGTCGATTGGTGGGGGGTCCCAAGGGAGCGGTTCGTTGTTATTAGAGAGATCGATCACGCCCCTAAGTTTGGGCAGCATGAGCTCACTCCACGACGTGCTCAAGGTGAGTTTGTGAGGCTTCTACATTAGTCTTGGTCTGTTGAATGATATCAGATATCATTGAATGATATAGATAAACACCCAGACGCGAGACGGCAAAGGAATACATGACCTCCGCAAGCGTGCCGAAGCGCGTTAGTTGTTACGCTACGGAGGTGTTTGATTTTTCAGTAATATGTACATTAAGCCAGATATACTGCCTGATCTATTGAATGCGTTGTCTTAGTATGCACCATAAACAAAATGACAGTCCAGAGAATCTCGGAGTTCGAACCAGGACATGCAAGGAGTATTAAGTTGATTGCGCTCTGCTGCTTACTTTAGGACTAGATAGCGCTTGCTGGAGCTTTAATAGCAGAACAATGCCAAAACGGCGATTCTGCGGAGCCCACTAAGGTCGAGAGTGACGACCGGGTTTAGATGGGTTGACGCCCTTTTGCCCCCGGTCCCCCCAAGGGGAGCAGGCGTTCCCCTCGGATGTAATCCCCCCCCCCCCCCCACGGCCTTCCTTCCGGAGGCCGGTGGCAGCTGTAACAGTTTTCTCCGGTATACAAAAAAAGGGTGCTTGTTGCTTGATTGACACGATATATTTTTAATATCAAGTGACCTCGGTTCCCATCAGGTTGGGTGCGATATGGGCGAAGGCCTTCACTCAGAAGACAGCAGTTGCGGTGCCTCCCCGCCTCACCCCATGGATCCATGATGGTAAGGGACCTTCGAAATTAATAGTTAAAGTTTTCATGGATATAATGCGTTTCAAATAGGAATAGGATCGACTTTGCGCCATGTTGTGACATCATAGCATAGGTTTTTAATATTTATTCCACTAACCGTTGTTTAAAATAAAATTAGGTATATTACCTGTATTTATGACTTCAATTCCACTCACGATTATTGATACGCAAATAAGGTTTCGTTCCAAACCGTACTTTTCTAGTAGCATTTGACAGATAGAGGTGATTGACGTTCCTATTATTATTTGAATCGCATTGTTGATTAATTGTTAAAGAAATAAAATATACTTACTTACCCATGCGTACCTATACCACGTGACCTATTTTAACCCCCCCCCCCCCTCCTTCCCCTTGGTGACCATCCGCTATATGTGAGACTTCCCTCTAGTTGTCAGGTAGTCATTCATAAATACAGTTTTCAATCATTTTAAGAAAATAGAAAATAATATATAATTTGGCTCACATTTGTCTTTGTTAACTCAGCCGCGTGACGTAAAAAGTGCATGCATAGTCACAAGTAAAAAGTAAACGCCTCGCGATTTTTTTTAGTGCAACTTCTTTAGCGTGTTGTTTGATTTGAATATTTGACGAAACGAAAGAGCAACACCAAAAAGAGACAAAAATATTCATAAATAGATGCCATATATTCATAAATAGAATAGATTTCATACCAGATTTAGCCTGCGAGAGAAAGAGATAGTATACAAGTATACAGTGTTTCCGTGTAGTGTTTCCTTTTATATTCGTCTCCTCTTTGTATTATTGAATATGGGACGGAATCTAAGCCCCCTCCTCTCTGTGACCAAGTGTGTTATTTTAAAGCCCCCCCCCCCCACCCCATGAACAGTTCGCAGTATGGATACGTTCCCTAAAGCTTTTCGGGTTCGTAAATTTGTAAATAATTTTTTGGTACTAATGATATACGATATGTTGTATTTTAAACAGCATCAACAAGTCCATCCACTTGTATAGTTGGCTTAAAGTTCTCGTTACCAGGCCATAAAATCTTTAAAAAAACTTGTATATGGTATCCAATGTAACAGACATAGGATAGATTATATAAGTTTTCTCCAATGTCTAGCGTTCACACTCGCCACGCCCCTTTTGCCTTGACAACTATACATAGACACACGAGAGAGCGTATTTATGCTGTAAATGCGTTCCATAGACTTAAGTCGTATAAACTACAAGGGTCAATAGGAGGTCGCTCCTCTAAAAATATCCAGAAATAGTCATTGAGTCTTAAAGCGTCGTAATGTTTTGCTATTGACAGTAGATACCGGGCCCCGAGCTTTGTATGTCGACTACATAGGATTATATGATGAGAGCCATTTCTTCTTGTTGTCCGGGGTCCGCTGGGTAGTTTAGATTTTTTTGAGAGCGACTGTCATCCGACCTCCCAACCTCTTATGGATAGCCGTGTCCTTCCTTCGCCCCATATAGACTGGCAGAAGGAGTAGTCCACCAGTTACACCTTCCACGACTCCTCTAGAATGAAATGGGGTGACCCTATTATCGTCGGCCATTGTTGACTTTGTCGATTATATTGCATATTTTCAAAATCTACTCCATTTATTTCAGAAGCCTATCCACCGCCCACTGGAGTATCGACATGTCGCGTTTTTACGCTTGCTTCTGTTGATTTTAGCTATGTAATTTTTTTTTATAATAACACGAATGAGGCTGTACATTACATTACATATACATAAATTTATAAAATACTCTTCTTGTAGGTGAAATGGCAAATAATGAATAAATAACAATATTATACTATTTGTATAAAATATGATTAAAATAATAAGGAAATATTTATTTCTAGCGACATAAATCTATTTACCTAATTTTTTTAATCGTAATTTTGGATATTTTTAAAGCTGGTATTGAATGTATTTATGTTAGATAAATAGATATGAACTAATAAGGCAAACAAAATGGCCGTTAACAATGAAAATTGCAATTATTTGCTATTTCTTCTACGGTGACATATTACTTATATATATAATGTGTTGAACTTAAAGGAATAAACTTGAATATTCAATGCATTGAAAGCAGCGTTAGTATTGTATAGATAGATAAATAGATTGGGGGACCGAGGAGGGGGAGGCGAGGTAAATACCACAAATAATAAGTTTTGATGAGTTTTCTAGAATTTGAACAAAATATTCGGTACATATTTGCATTTCTGCCATGGGCGGTTTAATGTATTAACTTTTTCATTGAGGAAAATACATGGTTAATCTACGGGGCAGCGGGAAGCGAGGTGACATGCATCCGGCGCGGACGCTTCTCGCTGCACCAAGCCGCTATTACAGTCTGTTCCAAAGAAGCCGCCAAGAATCTGTCCACAACTGTATTTAAAAAAATATGCAACTGACACCTTTAGTTATCAACTTGTTAATCGGGGAATAAACATTTGTTCAACTCCTTGATTTCACAATGGGATGTTTTTTCTTCGCAAGTAATATCATCACACCTCAAATGACAAAAGAAAATGGTCTTTAACATATTTATTTAATTTATTTACAAAAAAATATATTGATCAACACACGAAATTCTTTCTTATACATTTTTTGACAAAGACACCAAAGTTGCTTGACACAAATAACAATGATTTGAGAACACGTGGTCTAATTGTCATGAAATGTTGACACGTCCCTTACAAAGGATGGTGCTATCGAATGCTATAATAGATTTTGCATAATATGTGGCGTCATCTATATGTCAGCCCGGGGACTTTTTGATCAATGTAGTATTCAATCGAGAGTGATATTTTATCAAGAGTGTACATATATAATGTCAGTTGCCACTTCACGAACACGACCACCTCCGTCATTGTTGCCGGCATAAATGTTCCTTTAAGTTCAAACAATAATTTTATCGACATTCGGTTCCTAAGGTAAAATATAATTATTTATTAAAATAATATCTGCAAATTGTAATATGTATATATTTTTTACGACTTTAAAAATTTTGCGTGATTAAATTGCAGTTTGTATACATTTTTAAATGTATAAATTTCATAAAGAAATGGCGGTGTACACAATCGGAAACTGTATAAATGGGACTTTAACGCATGTAATACTTTTATTGATTTTATGCGCGTATATTTTTCGATCATTTTTAATGTTTTTTTTTTAATGCTGAGGAACATCCCACTCAACAGTAAGCAACCGCGAACACGCTGCTGTCGCATAGGAGTTCAGGGACCTGGGTCACTTATGCCGGAACACAATCCAAGCTTATTATGGCGGCATACTTAAGACCAAGGGTGGTTGCCATCCAGACAAAGCTTGGAGTGCTATCACGGAGTTAGAGTGGGTTGTTTTGTCGCCTTTTACGACAGGCCGACTCCGGCGACAGGGCATAGTATTCTTAATCCGACCCCGCACCAAGAAACACTATTGTGTTACGACTAATTTGTGAGTTAATGAAAACGGTTGCTGAAAAGTGGTCGTAACTGAAAAAGTAGTCGAAAGTGATCGAAATAAACACTCATTCAAAATTCGGATTTTTTCTTAATTTTAATTATTTTTTTTGAAAAAATCCTAATTTTGATAACGTCCCACTGCTGGACTCGGTTAAGTTCCCACTAGGGGGAGCGGAAAGTATACCTGGCGGGTATACTCTTGTATCAAACGAATTGACATTAATATGAATCGTTAAAATTTAATTAACTATTTAAAATTGTAGTTATTTAATTTTTTTGTCTTTATATGACATTTTTTACATTTAAATGTGTATATAAACTGTGTTAAATTTTAAATATAGACGCGATAATTCCAGTAAAAGGGAATAATCAATAAAATCACATCAAAATATATGTTGTTTATGAAATACTCATGTCGCAGAGCACTTTATAAACGCCGTTTTATAATCTACTTAATATTACAACTTCCGCAGTATATGATAATAATAGGTTTAAGTTTCAAAGCTTATTATACATTGATGAGATGTCGTGCAATTATTGAAAATAAATATGCAATAATATATACAAGTTTGTGATTTATTACTTTTCATTTAAATAAAATTAATATTTAATTGTGGTTTATATTTTATGTATTAAACATATTTTATAAGTATTAAAATTGGTAAATAATAATTTTACTTTATCCATACATGTATATTAAGCTTTGAATTATTTAGATACAATGTGGCTTTTAGGTCAATTAGACATCTGATATAATACACGTGTAATTTATAAACAATTAAAATATAATAATATAGTATATAATAAATCTATTAATAAATTATATTGTCCATGTTGCATAATGCGTGAATTACTATAATGGAATAACTGAAAAAAGTACTATTTATGTACTATAATAAAAGCAAATAAAATCAAATATTCGACGAATAGTCTATGCTTTGTTTAAAAAATTATTGATTTAAAATTATCGATATATCGAATGCAAAATGGATTATCATGAAATAATTTCTAAATAAATATAAAACACATTTTTAAATCAAACTCTATTAATTAAATAATAGTCAGATGTGTCTTATATTTAATGGCATGAGTTTGCATTTAACAAATATATAAAAATAATAAAATTTTAAATAGTATTTTTTTAATTATTCCATTTTAGTCGTCTATTGTGCATCTATCGTTGTTTTTAGAACTAAGTCCAATTCGAGGCCGTAGGATACCTAAGGAGCGTTATGCTGCTTGAAGTAAATGATGAAAAATGTGCAAAAATTCATAATAAATTTAATATTAAAATGGTTTTGGAGAATAAATCCCTGATAAAAAAAAAAACACTGCCATCGAAATAGATTCGTTGCATAATTTTTATGGTAATAAATTGAAATAATTGTTTGTTTTATATCGATTGGCAATCGATTATATCATAAAGCAATTGATTGAATAAATATAAATAATCAATATTTTTTTGGTAGGATTTTGACGCGTAATGTTTAGGTTAATGTTACTAAATCATGTGCAAAATGTATGTAGTGTGTTAAACATTATAAGTCCGGTGCATTTATTTCTGGTTCAATTGAAATGATTTAATCAATTTGCTGGCGTCATCCCATTGTATCGATTAGAAAATAATTAACATTTACGCGATATCGCGTGGCCACTACGAACAAGTTTCTATACAAATAATATTTTGGCCACCACACGAAATTAAAATTTTCTATATGGCAACAAACGTGTTAAATCACGATACTGTCTGTTAGGAATGTTTGTATAGAGCAAATACATTGTGATATAAAATTCTTTTTTTCTAATGCGATAGGCAATTGTTGAAATTTGCCATAGTGGCAAACGCCTTTATCCATCCACTAAGAAAGGGCTTCACAGTGCACATTGTCTTCACATTCCCTTAAAACCTGCATGAATTTCGATTCCATGAGAGATATTCTACAAATCGATTATAAACTATGATCGATGTATTGATCAATTATTCGAAATGTTTTTATATGAATAACAAGTCAATATTATAACAATAGCTTAAGTTTTGAAATTGTTATAAAACAAACAAGTATAATCTAAATGACAATTTATCTATATATTCGCTAGTTTGTATATATATAAAAATACTTAATAATTATCGATAGTTCATAATAATGTTGATAATCTCTACCAAAATATATGTCACATTTAATATTTAAGTTTTAATTTATTTGTATGTGTTTTTTTATAAAAAAAAATTATTCTGCTTATGATATAGGTAAAGTACATCTAGAAAATTCGATATATTAAGTTACGTTCTGGTACATACGCGTTCACAGTGTTTTTATATCATTCAAGTGGTCTTATGCTGTTCGGGAGATACTGGATTTCATGGTGGTCATGCGGTTCTGACCCTCACATCGTCTTAGGTAACGTGCGCATAACCACATGACCTATTTTCGTTAATTTACCTACGGCAAAAGTAACGCATACATATAACTAAAAGTATAAAAAAAAGGATATATATGACCAATGTAACTGAAATTAATTAAAATATACTATTAAATAAAAATATGGCGGCATATTTTTTACAAAGGTGTAAACCGTCAAGAGCTGCTTACCTACTTGGGTTCAGGTGGCGTCGCTGTAGCGTAACCCAAACACGGCAACATCTTTCCCATACTTTCATAGAAAAGGTAGAGATTGTGACCTTTTTTATGGCTTTTGTACAGGAATCTGGGTCACTAATGCCTGAACACAAGGTTATTATGGTAGCATACTTATTTACCAAGGGTGGTTGTCATCCAGAGAGGCCTGAGGCCCTACCACGTCTCTAGGATTGTTTTGTTGCCTTTTACGACAGGCTAACCCCGGCTGCAGGAGTTAGTATTCCTACATCCGCCCCTACACGCAGAAAATTCTGACTGTACTAACCAAAGCCACTTATGTTAAGCTTTGTTTGCAACCATAATGGTCCGCTTTGATGAAAAAGTACATCTAAGCGTAGTGTCAAGTCCGACGTCGGTACTCAAGTGAACGAAGCCCCATCTTGCGTCTTGCGATAATTTTGTATATCGAATTTAATCAACCGCTA
Source organism: Malacosoma neustria (assembly GCA_963693495.1). Classification (NCBI taxonomy): domain Eukaryota; kingdom Metazoa; phylum Arthropoda; class Insecta; order Lepidoptera; family Lasiocampidae; genus Malacosoma; species Malacosoma neustria. The sequence goes on from OY856397.1 coordinate 3,179,285, forward strand.
GATTAACAACCCGCAATATGGTCTATATGTTTTTAACAGTAAGCAATATTTTTAATTATATTATTGTTATTAATTAACAATCTAGTCTTTTTTCGTTTATACGAACCAATAATGTATTATCATTTTTATTTACGTAATAATATTAAGTTAGAATTTTAAGTTTTTATATGTTCAACTGAATGAGATTTTTTTAAAGATAAGTTTTAGCTTTTTTAAATATATAAAGATTATACTTGTAAATTGGCCACTATGAAATTTGTGACGTAATGCGAAAAAACATGCATATATCTTTAGACGAAAATTAAAAAAAATTGTAATCTTTATATATTTCAGAGCTTTTTATAATTAAAAAAAATTGTAAAATGTAACTGATATTATGTGTATTTTTTAACGCATCGATGACTAAAATCCAAAGATTTTGTAAAATATTATTACAATATATAAATGAATTGATAATAAATGTAATATTTGATAATAATTATTACGAGTTGTATTTTAAAAAGAGTTTGTTATGAGTTTTATAATTTTTTATTTAATTCAGTTGTCGGATATTTAAATGAATTTCGCAAATATAAAAAGATTGATTTATAATCTACACATAAAGAGCTCATGACGTGCCACTGCTGGGCTTGATTTTCCTCCTTTAAGGAACCGACAGTATAACAACCACGCTTGTCCAACACGGATTTGTGGGTTACACGTACCGGTGATCTCGGTTGATATGTTATATAGAGCTAGCTGTAGGGAAATCAATAATAATAATAATAATATTTTGTGACAATTCACACAGCGCCATCTAGTCCCAATCTAAGTAGCATAAGCACTTGTGTTATGGGTACTAGACAACTGATATACTACTTATATACTTTTTTTTTGTAAATAAATACATATTATACATAAACACCCAGACGCGAGACGGGAATCGAACCCGTGACCTCCGCAAGTGTACCGAAGTGCGTTATCCGTTACGCCACCGAGGTCGTCAAACATGGAGGTTATCCACGATTCTCGTTACTCGTCCATATTCCGCGTGCCACTGATGTAACACTCGTCAGAGTATTCAAAACACACAGCTATTTGTATTATTTACGCTTTACTTACACTCGATTATTAATAAATTACTCAGTTTTTATATTAAACTAGCTGTGCCCGTGACTCCGTCCGCGTGGAATAGTGACTTTGGGCAGCAGCATTTTTTGGATATATCTTATGCTTTATTTTGGATTACAAACCCTATAAATCCTAAAATATAAATAAATGAAATATACAAACTGCGTTCGAACCTAGAAAGTCTAGTCTAAGCTGAACCCTATTTTATATGATTGATGATATAAATCTGAGGTCAACTTAAATTGGTTAATAAATTCCAATACTTATCATTTTTAACAAAATGTATTTTTTTTTCTAAAATAAAAGTAGCCTAAGTTACTCCTTGTTACATCAGCTATCTGCCAGTGAAAGTCCCGTCAAAATCGGTCCAGCCGTTTCAGAGATTAGCCGGAACAAACAGACAGACAGACAAAAATTGTAAAAAATGTCGTTTTGGTATATGTACCGTGTATACATCCATATACACTTAGTAAAAAATGGTTATTTTAATATTACAAACAGACCCTCCGATTTTATTTATTGTATAGATTGTATAGATATGACGTAACGATTACCGTACGACCATAGACATTATAATCAATAAGAGACAAGGACGGGGATCGGATATTAGGTAAGAGGAAAAGGGACAGGATATAGCATCGTCGCATAGACCCATTATAGTCAAACGGCGTTAACAAGGTGCGTGGTAGCCAAGTGGTTATCACACTAGATCAACCTGCAAGTTTTGAGTTCGAATCCCACAACGGCTTGCATAGCTAAGCACTTTTTTCTCGCCTAATATGCATAATTGCAAAGTACCGACGGTGATGGAAATCATCGTGAGGATAACTGTACACCGATTAGCGTGGCGGGTATACTATTCGATCCCAATAGGGGGAGGCAGTGGTACGGTATAGGCTGTTAGTAAAACTGTCTAAACGTGGCTGCCCTAATGTCGACAGAGGTCGTATGGGGTCAGCGGTGCCCCTAGCGTCGCGAACATCCACAGGCGACGGTAACTGCTTACTAATAAGTGGGCCGTCAGCCCGTCTGCTGATCCTCAGCAAATAAAAAGGTTAAAATTCAGATTTTTTTTTAAATACAGCTTGTATTAATTTTTCATCCCATCGCCTATCAATGCATATGTCGAACAATGTACCGCTTTTATTGTAACGTTTATTGATATTAATTTGTATTTTATTAATAATATAAATATTATTTTTTAAGATTAAATTATATATGAATGAAGATGAAAGAACTTCGCGTTGGCTAGTCCAATTTTCATGAAAAAAAAATTGTTATTTTGAATTAAATATACGATGCGTTTGTGTCTATTACGATAAATGATTCTGGCACATATTGTCCTCATCTCTTATTTAAAACAAGATGGCGCTGTGAGAACTGTCTGCAGTATATTTTTCTCCGTGCAGAGGCGGAGTAAGAATACTAACCCCTGGGGCCAGGGTCGGCCTGTCGTAAAAGGCGACAAAACTACCCTAGTTACTTGGCAGGGCTCTAAGCCAGTCTGGATGGCAATCATGGCGTATAAGTATGCCGCCATAACAACCCTATGTTGTGTTCCGGCATTAGTGATCCAGGTTCCTGTACTCCTTAGCGGACAGTAGCGTGTTCGCGTTGCCCCTAGTGTCGCAAACGTCCAAAGTAAGTAGAATAGCACTAGCAATGTTATGGGTACTAGATAAATAATATACTACATATATACTTTGTTAAATGAATATATAACAATTAATAACGTGCTTCCTTAGTATATAAATAAATTATGGTCGACTTTCGACCACTTGTATTTAATCTAAAAAGGCAGTCAACGCGACCTTTTTTTGAAAAACTGAATTATGTATTGCTTTTAAATTGTACATTTTTTTTTTAATAAAAATATGCTTTATAATACATCACTTATGTATATTCATATAATGTTTGTAAACGCATAATCTTGTATATTGAATCTCAAGAAATAAAATAATTATTCCAAATATTTGTTGTTTTTTAATATTTATTATAGATTTATTTTTAAATATACAAATGAACCAGTTAACATATTTTATAAAGTATCGCCCCACATTCAGGTGACCCCTCAAGAAAGTGAACACAAGCGAACACGAACGATGATGGAATTTCGTCCGCACCTTACGGCTTATGTTGTGTTAGAGTTCGTCTGCCGACATTTTGGCTGAAGAGCGAGCTGTATGAATCGTGCAAATAGAGGGATATATTATAAATTTTGGGGGATAATAGATCATTCTGTGCGTCTATATATGCTGAGTTGACCCTCTAACATTGAAGCGAATCGGCCAACCCGTTCTCGAGATCTGATGGAGGAAAGTTTGAAAAACGTAGTATTGAGAAAAACACGTTTGAAGTTTCAAGTACAGTTACAACCAGTGCCGGATTAACCATACAGCAAGAGTAGCAATTGCTACAGGCCCCGCGCAAAAGGGAGCCCCGTATATTTAAACCCGCTCATCTCGGCTTGAGCGTAATTTTTAAATGAAACTTATTAACACGTGGTAACATAATATATTGATTTTATTTGATGTCACAAAAAGGTGAAACGTACATCTTTTCCTACTAACACAATCTACGTTATACAATCCGTAACCCCCATTATTTCCTTGGTGAAAATAAAACAGAATTTCATACGATAAAAGCACATGTTACAAAAAGTCGCTCGTATAAATGTAAAGAATTTGAGTCGGTCTGCAGCCGACCGACTCAAATTCTCCTGTAGACTGGAGACACCACATCAGCAAAGTAGCCAACTGCAAGATCATATCCGACGAGACTGTCACTGCACAACACCGTCTTCATATCATGGACCTCTGCGTGAAGCCCAAAGACAGACGTGTTGAGCGCTTCCATCACCGAATCAGGTGGTGGCTACTTGATGAAGGTACGTCCCAGGAGCTCGCTTGAGCCATCGGCGACAAGTGCATTGGTGATGTAGTTTTTACGTTGGTGCTGTAGTTTGAGGTATGGAAGCACACTTGCAGCGGGGAAAGTGCGGGAATCTTTCCTTTGGAAAGATTTGCTACGGGCCCCGCGCTTGCTTAATCCGGCACTGGTTACAACTATAAAAATTCTAACCATTAACCTGCGATACCTGATCCATAGAGTACACCCTCTTCCTCCTCTTGAAAGCCTTCTACACTATTTGATTTTTTTAGTATTGTATTAGTTAAGATGTAGTTGAAAAATACATCGTTTAAAAATTTGTGGAGCATTATTTTACATATAATAAATTAAACATCTGTCTGTCAGGAAGTGTGCACTTATATGTTCTAAACAGTGGTACTGTGATTTTACGAAGTTAAGGAGTCTATGTCTACGTAACCAAAACTAATATAGAAAAAATACAAGAAACGCAAACAAATATTATGTCTATGTTTCAACAGAGGATGGCACAGTTTGAGAGTGACCTAAAACATACTACATCGCAATCATCTTCTTCAGATAGTTATTCAAATCTAACTAAAGAATTTTCATATTTTAAAACCTTTGTGATGGAAGCTTTGGGGAACTTGTAACAGCAGATTGAGCTGCTAGCACTAAATTTAGACCTATGGAAATTCAACGACATGGCAGCAAGAAATAATGTGTGGTATTCCAAAACTAAAGGGAACTGACATCACCATCTCAGAATTTCTGACAAAATATCACCATGAGATTTTTGTAGTTGCACGACAAAAATTCGGCTTGGCAAAAGTTTAGACGCGACATGGACTTGTGCGTGTTATTGACCCAGATGGAACTCATTACCCCGTGCGTTCTTCAAATGAGTTACAAAAGATCCCAGAAGTGACTGCTCAAGCAGGTATTGCAGTAAAAGCAGCACCGACAAAATCAAAACGTGCATGTGCAACTAAAAAGTAATTTTACTTCAGAAACCGTGCAGGGGCGGAGAAAGAATACTAACCTCTGCGGCAGGGGTCGGCCTGTCGTAAAAGGCGACAAAACAACCCATCCTAGCTACGTGGTAGGGCCTCAAGCCCGTCTGGATGGCGACCACCTTTGGTCTTAAGTATGCCACCATAATAACCTTGTGTTGTGTTCCGGCATTAGTGACCCAAGTTCCTGTACCCTTATGGGGCAGCAGCGTGTTCGCGATGCCACTGACGTTGCAAACACCCATAGGCGACGGTAACTGCTAAATTCTAAGCGGGCCGTCAGCCTGTCTGCTGTCCTACAGCAATAAAAAAAAAACAATATTTACGTAAATTTAATAATTAGATGAACAATGATAGTGAGTCATTGTTTATTGTAATTAAATTTCCTTGTGTATGTATCCTTCAATTACAATTTAATAGCAACATGTGTTATTCTACTTTATATTCACAAGGTAGTAAACTCTTATCTTAATAACACACATGTTTTATGCCAAATTAAGATTTGCTTATAAATTAAAATGAACATAATTATGTGCTCATAATTGATACTTTTAGTATCAATATTATAACTTTTCAGTTTTACTCAGGTAAGGGTTTAATTTAGTTTGTTATTATTATGTTTAGGTTTCTTTAATATTATGTATTATTTTCTTTTTTTTTTTCTTTTTAATGTTTACATGTTTGATTAATATATGTGTTATTAATTAAGGGAATTTAATTTAGAATATATCTGGTTGTAGAATACAAAAGCTTGTTGTTAAGGCATGCATAATTAGGTATCAAGAACAGTTGTTCTTATAGTTATGGTTCTTATAGCTCTTTGATTACCGTATTAAAATATACGGTAATTGACTAAAGTGAACTAAAAAAACATATCGTTTAGTCTATCTCTCGCACCATATTGTAAATCATAGATTTAGTTTCTACTAAATCTATGTACTGGGGCAGAAAATAAACGTCAATAGAATTCAATTAAATGCAATCTTATCTCTGAGACGTTAAAGTCTAAAATCTTTGATTTTTAGGACGTGTGAGAATCCCCGGTATAATAATAATAATAATAATCATTTATTTCAGACATTTTTTTTTTATCCATAAGTTATTAGTGGGTTAGTTATTTAATAAAATTCTTAACAGTAAGTTAGAATTGTTAGTAGGCGATTCTAAATTAATCAACACTATATTTTCCCCGTTACAATAGCTATCCAATGCTTCTGAATATCATTATTGTACTGTACCTATTGTGATTCTCTCATTAGAGTCTCATTGCTTCTTTGGTTTGCTGTATGACACGATCTATCAGTGAAAGTTATAAGATTTCTATAAGTTTTACTTAATTGAAAATGAGTGATAATGAGTATGACAATGAGGACGCAAAAGAGGTTACCTCCACCGCAAAAAAAAAGGTAAAAAGTAAACACATAAAACAGAAGTTTAAAAAACAACTTTTTAAGATATTTTCAAAATAATAATTGACAACAAGCGCCCCACACTTTTTTACAATAAAGTTTATTTTTTTGTTAATCCCACTATTCTTAATTTAAATTTATTGAAAATTATTTTTTACCTTTTAGTTTGATTTTTTATAAAAACGTGTTTTCTTATTATTTTTAACTTTGCAAAATAAACATTTTGTACAATACGGCATTTTTCTTAATTTTCCCTAAAAATCCGGCAATTTTACAATTTAAATACGGCATCCCTAAATTTGTCAGGAACAACACTGTGCCCAGCTGCGCCCTGCTCAGTGCTCGTGCTCACTGAGTTCACTCACCGCACTGCTCGCTGTGCGTCGCGTCGTGCGTGTTTGTTTAAATTTGAATTAATTAGAAAGAGTGTAAATATGGTTTATTGTATTGTGTGCATGAACAGCAATCGAAAAAATAAAAACATATCTTTTTTTTAATTATCCCAAAGACTCCACTAGGTAAGTAGTAACTATAATTTATTTTTACTTAGATAAGATAGATAACCTCATATAATATGTATCTGCCTCAATTTCGAAAGAAACTCATATGGGTGCGATGGTGCAAAAAATGTTTTGGTATTGATCATAAAAATTTAAATAGTTTTTTTAGTAAGTTGCACGAAATAGGTATACCTATCTCGTAAACGGTGCGTTCAAGAGCAAAAATAGTTATTTAGAAAGCCAAAAGCTGGCGGTCTCTGTTTGGGCATCCTTGAGTGATTTAATAATTACCTCTGTTTATAAATTAAAATACTGTACATGGTTTTATTATTTCAGACGACAAGAGTGGTTACAAGCTGTCGGGCGAGAAGATCTCTTTTCCAAACTTGTGTAGCAGCACCACGATCCGCTCCTCACGCTTACAAGCAAGCGAGACAAATGTGGCGAGCGTAGAAACCGCAACGTTTTATATTTACGGTGTGCGACACGATACGCAGTTATCTTCCGTCTCGCTCACACGGCTACATTTTATACTTGTATATTTTTCGTTTTAACTTAGCATATTTAGTGTTATATCGTTGTAACGTAGCATCTATGCACGTACCATTTCTGTAAATATATTTAGCGCAATTTGTCAATAAATCATGGAATCCTGGAAGTAACTTTTATTTGGAAAACTACTCATAAGAAGACCTCCGAAGAAGAACTCTGCCTCAACAAACAAACCTATTGGAGGCCAGGAACCCCTGCACCTCCAAAGCGGTGACCCCGACGTGATCAACCAGCCGTCCACCGACGTGACCTACCAGCCGTCCACCGACGTGATCTACTAGCCGTCAACCGACGTGAAGAAGCCACGCCACCCACCTCCAAAGTGGTGACCCCGAGGAACAACGTGCTCAAGACACCCACATCCAAAGTGGTGAACCCGAGAAACAACGTGCTCAAGACACCCACCTCCAAAGTGGTGACCTCGCACACCTTCTGAAGGAAGAATCCCTGCTCGTCGAAGGAACGTCAACCGACTGCCACCTCCGAGCCGCACTACTCTTCCCAGGAGCCACATGCAGGCAGAAACCTCTGCCTAACGCCGACCGGCATTCACACCTCAAGGCAGCAACGCTGAAATTCTGCACGACTGGAGAGCTGTCTAAGCCCAGCCACCATGCAGAACCACACCAGCAACGCACAGGTTCCGGAGGCCCGGATTCCATCATTAAGCGTCCTCCTGGCACAAATCACACAGCTCAGCAACACTGTGGCCGAACTCAAAGCTAACCAGCATGCACAGAGGCCAATTCAACGTCGCACAAATTCACATCGCCCCAGCAATCGCAGCACCAGGCGACACCGTGAACCAACGCGAACAGCTACACAAGAGCTAGCCAGCACGCAAGACGCCCATACTACTTCACACCGCCTGTTTGTTTACGATCGCAATTCAAGGCTATCCTTCCTTATCGACACCGGCGCGAATGTGTCGGTATTGCCGCGGCGCGGCGACATCAAAGGGAAACCGACCCCTTTTTCATTATATGCCGCAAACAACACACGCATCCCAACGTATGGCGAGAAGACGCTAGAACTAGATCTCAAACTACGACGACCTTACCGGTGGAAATTCATCGTTGCAGCAGTCAGCAAGCCCATCATCGGAGCCGATTTCTTACGACACCATAAGCTGCTCGTCGACGTCGCAGGCCGAACTCTTATCGATAAGGTGACAAACCTATCGGTAAGGGCACCTCTCGTCCCTGCAACAGAGCCTACAGTGCGCAGCATAGACGTCACGCAACAGTATCACCGAATACTCGCAGATTTCCCCGACATCACACGGCCGTCAAGCTTTAAAGAGATACCAAAACACAACGTCGAGCACCATATCGAAACCACTGGTCCGCCACTTCACTGCCGCACACGTCCACTCGCACCACACCGGTACATGGCAGTGAAGAAAGAATTTGAAAGCATGATGCAGCAAGGCCTATGTCGTCCTAGCAAGAGTCCATGGTCGAGCCCACTACACGTAGTACCGAAGAAAAATGGGGACCTACGTGTATGCGGAGACTACAGACGACTCAACGCGGTCACCATCGACGATCGCTACCCGGTACCACGGCTTAAAGACTTCACCTACATGCTACACGGGAAGAACATCTTCAGCACACTTGACCTCAACAGAGCATACAACCAGCTGCCGGTCAAGGACGAAGACATCCAGAAAACTGCGCTGACCACACCGTTCGGTCTCTTCGAATTCCCACGCATGGTACCCGGACTCAAAAATGCAGGCCAAACATTTCAACGATTCATACATCAAGTACTCCAAGGCCTAGATTTCGCATTCCCATTCATTGACGACGTCATCATCGCATCAGAAAACGAAACTCAACATGAGGAACATTTAAGAACCGTACTACAAAGACTCGACAACTACGGTATAACTATTAATCCTTCAAAATGTATTCTCGGCAAATCACCTCACATTCCTTGGTTACGACGTGTCAAGCGATGGCATCAAACCACCACAAGAAAAGGTCGACGCCATTACCAATTACACAAAGCCGACAACAGTCGAAGAACTTCGCCGATTTCTCGGGATAATTAACTTCTACCGTGACAGCATCCCGAAAGCCGCTGAACTACAAGCTCCACTAAACGCCTACCTGCACAACGCCAAGAAACGCGACAAGACCAAGGTCGACTGGACACCAGAAGCCAACGAAGCATTTTCCGCTTGTAAGGCCAGCATACAAACAGCAGCCTTACTTGCGCACCCATCTCCGTCTATGACGCAGACCATGACGCTCATGTGCGACGCATCAAACACATGCGCCGGCGCAGTACTACAACAGAATACCAACGGCAAGTGGACACCCCTCGGCTACTTCTCCAAGAAGTTCAGCGACACGCAGCGACGCTACAGCACATTCGACCGAGAACTACTCGCAATCTACATGGCTGTAAAACATTTTCGAAAACTATTCGAAGGTCGACCACTCATCATCTACACGGATCACAAGCCATTGACGTACGCTATCAACAAGCCACCGTCAGGCAGCGAAACTCAAAGACGCGCACGCCAACTACTTTTCATCAGCGAATTCACCACAGATATTCGCCACATAAGCGGGAAGGACAATCCAGTTGCCGACGCACTATCTCGCATCGAAACTATCGATGTACCAACGGTGTTAAACTATGACGAACTTGCCACAGCGCAAGAGGACGATCCATATTTACAACGTTTCTACAACAGTCATTCACCAAATATAAAAATGAAGAAAGCAAGGATTCCCGGCTGCAACAAAGCCATACACTTCGAAGCTTCAACTGCAACTATGCGTCCATATTTACCCGAAGGATATCGCCGCAAAGTTTTCGACTCCATCCACAACATAAGCCACCCTGGGATAAGGAGCACAAGGAAAACGATACAAAAACAATATTTCTGGCCGTCCATGAATGCCGACATAGGCACCTGGGCAAAAACATGCATACAATGTCAGCGCGCTAAAACACAGCGCCACACGCACAGCGAACTAGCAACGTTCCCGCCAACCGAGCGATTTGAACACGTGCACATCGACATAGTAGGACCTCTACCAACTACAGTTCACGGACACCGGTACCTGCTCACTATGATCGATCGCACAACACGCTGGCCCGAAGCTATCCCACTAACCGACATAACCTCGGAACAAGTCGCCAAGGCTGTTTACGAGCACTGGATATGCCGCTTCGGATGCCCCACTACAATCACAACGGACCAAGGACGCCAATTTGAAAGTCAGCTGTTCCACGACTTAACCAAGTCACTCGGAATCAATAAGACACGAACAACAGCATATCATCCACAAAGCAACGGGATAGTCGAACGATTTCACCGAACACTAAAAACTGCTTTGACCGCTCGCTTACAACAAGGCACCAAATGGATCGACGAGCTACCGACCGTCCTACTAGGGCTACGCAATGCAGTGCGCGAAGACACCAACACAAGTGCCGCGCAACTCACTTTCGGACAAGCTCTACGTTTACCCGGTCATTTCATCGTGCCGACAAAGCCCGAAACGTTACCGATAAACGAAAACTACGTCCAGAAACTTCAAGAAACTATTCAGCATCTAACGCCGACAGCAATAACTAGTCACAACAGTGAGCGACAGACATTTATGCACCCCGATCTGGCAACATGCAAGAACGTCCTCATCCGAGTCGACGCAATCAGAAAGCCACTCCAACCACCATACGAAGGTCCATACCCAGTTTTAGAACGAAGCGACAAGTTCTTCAGGGTCAAACTTCCCACAAGGGAAGCAACCATTTCAATTGACCGTCTGAAGCCCGCTTTCGTCCTACAGTCAAATCAACAGACCAGCCCTATTGCACAACGTAACAGCGAGACGACCAGCCCTGTTTTACCAAACACCATGCCATTCAAAATCGTGAATAGGACAACTTGTGAAGACCATCACACACGCAGCGGACGAAGAGTGAAGCCACCGGTACGCTTCGCTTGAGGGGGAGCCCTGTAGCAGCACCACGATCCGCTCCTCACGCTTACAAGCAAGCGAGACAAATGTGGCGAGCGTAGATTTTTTTTTTTTTCTTAAAGCTAAGGCTGTCATCGTCTCAGACGACCAACGACAGCGACACCGGGCGGAAAAGGCATTCCGACCCCGTGGGAGCGGGGTCGATCAGCCGTGGCAGCGTGCTCGGGGCGCGTCTCCTGTGAGGCGCGCTCCCGGCTCGAACGCTGCATGGGGATAATTGATAGCAGCCACGAATAGCAAGAATACTATTGATTGGGGACTATCGGCTCCACCGGTGAAGCCGATCCTATTCTAATCTACTACCGTTTCGGAGTGCTTATAGCTGGGGGAGAAGAAACGGCGAAAGAAACTCCCCCGCAACACATCTATTCTACGTGTATTTCTGTAATGTGTGGTTGTGTATGGCTACAGGCTATGGGGGGCGGAAGGCGTCCCTAAACCTATTGCGTCGGGCTGGTCCATGCCGGACTGGGGGGGATTGCGTCCGCGAGAGCATTCGCTTCAGCGTCCTAGAGATGGGGTCGCGTCTATCCGTGAGCACGTTTCGCGGTCGGCGACGCGCGGGGGGTGCTCGGCGGTTGGGCGTGTAGTTGACTGTCTCCACCACCAGTGGATTGGGATGGTGGGGAGCGAGACCGAAGAAGGATCGCGAGAGGGATACCATGTACTCCTTCACGGGAAGGAGCTCCAGGTCGCGGTGTAGGTCCGCGTTGCGCATGTAACGTGGCGCTTGGACTGCCATGCGCAAGAACTTATTCTGCAGCCGCTGCATCGAAGTGATGTAGCATTTGCCGGCATGGGCGAAGACTACGCTCGAGTACGTCATGATCGGTCGGATGCAGGTTTTGTAAAGTGTCACCTTATTTCTAAGGGACATCTTACTCTTCCCGCATATCATTGGGTAGAGGCGACCGAGCACAAAGTGTGCTCTGTTCCTTACCGTCCTGATGTGTTTGCTGAAGTACAGGCCTCTATCTAGAGTGACTCCTAGATATTTGACCTCATCAACCCAGGGGATGACGCGGTCAAATAGCTTTATGGGGAAAAGAGAGTGCCGACTCGTGCGAGTCGGCCGACTCTCATTTTGAGTGCGGGGACCGCGAGCGAACATGATCGCTGCGCTCTTGTCCGGATTCAACTCGATCCGCCAAGTGCGGAACCAGTTGCCCAGCGTCTCAACCGCCGTGTTGAGACGACTGCAGATCCGATATTGATTGATATCGGATGTGAAGAGGGCGGTATCATCTGCGTATAAGGCGAGATGTACCTGTGGGGTACGGGGCATGTCGCTGGTGTACAGCGTGAAAAGTAGGGGGGACAGAGCCGAGCCCTGGGGGACTCCGGCTCTGATGGGCTGGAGAGATGAGCGCGTGCCCTCCACTCTGAAGCGGAAGCTCCGATCAAGGAGAAAGTCTCGTAAGATGAGCACGAGTCTATCTGGCACTCCCAGTTTGTACAGCTTGTAAATCAAGCCGTTGTGCCAGACCTTGTCGAAGGCTTTCGCCACATCGAAGAAGACAGCACCCGTCTTCCAGGGTTTGGGGGCGCGATTGAAGTTCGCGAGCACGTGCTCCGTGATGCGGAGCACTTGCTGGGGGCACGAGTGTCGGGCTCGAAAGCCGAACTGCTCGTCGGGGATCAGCTTATTTTCATAAGCGAAGTCTCTGAGTCTGCTCAAGAGGAGGCGTTCGTACAGCTTGCCCAGCGCGCTGAGCAAGCTGATCGGACGGTAGCTGCTAGGTTTCGCAGCGGGCTTTCCTGGTTTCCGGATGCCGATGACGTCGGCTTCCTTCCAGGCGGAGGGAAAGGAGCAGTTATCTATGGCGGCATTGAAGATGCCTACCAGAATCATCAACAGATGTATCGGGAGTAGCTTGAGCAGCTTGTTGGGGATGCCGTCGGCCCCGGGAGCTTTCCGGGGCTTGAGGCCTTTTATTAGGTCCTGTACCTCTTTTACCGTGACAGGCTCGAGTGAGTCTTCCGCGGGAAGAGAGGATCTCCGTTCGACCTCGGCGTCCACCTCGCGCAGGTGGGCCGGGTCGACGTGCGCGGTATTGGGGGAGCATTGCTCCTTGAGGCTCTCGGCGAGACACTCAGCCTTTTCGTCGTCGTCAAACGCGACAGTGTTGTCGGGTTTTTCGAGAGGCGGCATGGTCGAGAGGGATTCCGCTCTCAGTGACCTCGCCAACCTCCAGTATGCCTGGTGCGTTGGGGAGATCTCCGAGAGCAGGCTCTCCCAGCGTTGGTTCCTGAGTTCCTGAATGCGGGCTTTCACTTCCCGATGAAGTGAACGAAAGGCGACTCGGTTCTCTTCTGATGGGAAGCTGTCGTAGGCTCGGGCGGCGGCTCTCTTCCTCCTCAGCAGCTCTCTCGCGTCCCTCGGGAGTGCCAATCGGCCGTCCTCGTACGGAACTTGCCGAGTGGACTCCCGAACGACGGTTTGGAGGTGGCCGGTGAGGGTTTCGATCGCCCCTTCCGTGTCCTGAAGGGTCCTAATAGGGGTTGAAGCCTGCTCAGGGTCATCGAATCCTCCATGTTGGAGTAAGTCCCTGACCCTGGACCAGTCGGTGATTGACTTGGTCTGAGGCGTCTGGTCGGGTGGAGGGCCTAGTTTAAGGACGACCGGGCGGTGATCCGAGTCGATGTCATCTAGGGACTCGATTGAGCGGAACTGGAGGGAAACGCCCTTCAGTAGCGCCAGATCGAGAACGTTGGGGGTGCCTCCGGTGGCCCGATTATACGGGTACCGGGTGGGCGTAATGGGGGATAGGATGCCGAAAAGCAATTCGTCAGAGTGACGGAGTAGAGCTCTTCCGTTAGTGTTGGATGTGGAACAGTTCCAGCTGGTGTGTTTACAGTTTAGGTCACCCGCGATGATAACCGAAGGGCCTAGACTGAAGAGGGATGCAAGCTCTGCTTGAGGTAGCGGGCGGTTGCAGGAGAGATATGCGCAGACGATGACTATGGGCTGATGGCCTGTCATCGCTAATCTGCAGGCAGAAACTTCGAGATTTTCTAACGGAGGCGTATTTACTGGGGTGCAGTGCAGCGACCTCTTGTAGTAGATAAGCGTGCCGCCCCCAGGGGCGGATCGCCTGTCATTACGGATGATGTTGTAGTTGGCGATCCTAGGATCGCCAGTACTGGGCTTGAGAAGGGTCTCCTGCACGAGAAGAATATCTATTTTTTCTTCCTTCAGGAACTCGTGAACCAACTCTCGTTGGCCACGTAGGCCGTTGGCGTTGTAAGTCGCCAGAGTCAGAGAGCGGGGTTTTTCCCTACGTGTGCAATCCATTTGTGATTAATGGGTTGCCCTATGGCTTAGGATTTCCAGCAACTCGCCATGTTCCATGGCTAAGATTAGCTGGTCCTTTAGCGACGACGCTTGCCTTAGCTTTTGCGCTAAGGTGCGTACCTCTTGAAGGTCAAATGGGAGGGACGTCGCGAACTTGGTCGCAAGCGCGATGTCCTCCGCCACGGAAGGGGACGTGGTGACCGGTGCTGCGGCGGGTGCAGCTGATGCCGGTTTAGGGGCAGGCTTCTCTGAGAAGCCTGCGACGGGCTGCCGGGGGTTCCGGAGAGCCGGGAACCCTGTCCAGGCGTTGAAAGCCGGAGCAGGTGCCGGCACATAGACCGGTTTGGGGGCGGCCGCTTTGACGGCGGCTGGGCGTTTGCCCTTTATGGGTTTGCCCTTGGGCTTGGTTTTTGGGGCGGCCGAGCACCCGCGGTAGTTCGCGGGATGCCCAGTCTTCCCGCATAGGACGCAGGCCGGTGGGTCGGAGGATTCTCGGGTGCGGTTGCACTCCGAGGTTCCGTGGTCACCGAGGCACTTGACGCACCTCGGCCGGGACTGGCAGTTGCGTGCCGAGTGCCCGTATAATTGGCAGCGATGGCACTGCCTTTGGGATGATTTGTTATGTGGGTTCTCGAAGATAAGCTTCGAGAGCCCGCACACCGATTTGACATTAAAAATTTCCTTGCCCTCTTTGGAGAGGTCAAGGACCGCGAGTACCATATTATATGGCTCCCGCGAGTTTCCTCGGTGCATTCAGTGCACCTCGTGGATCGGGAGGCCTTGCGCGCGGAGATCCTCCAGTATCTCGGAGGTTTCGACCTCCTTAGGGAGTCCGCGGATGACTACGCGGAGTCTCTTCTCGTCTTCCAGAGCATACGTATAGTAGCCTATACGGTGCTCTAGAAGGTAACGCGTGAGGGCGCGGTGGTCTTCAGGTGACTTTACGGTCACCCTGATACCGTGATAGATATCTCGTGCTTCCACGAGATGAATTGAGTTACGCGGGAGGGCCGCGTGAACATCCCTCCAGAGATGCTTATCTCTGATGATGAGGGGAGGAGGGGGGCGTACGCGACGCGGTAACGGGGCCGTCAGCTCCGCCTGACGCGGCTCCTTGCTGGCCGGCGCAGCATCGGAGCCTGAGGTTGACGAGGGGGCCTTGCGCCTCCTTTTGTTAGTGTGGACTCGGAAGCCCTCCGAGTCCACTTTTGGGTCGACCTCCATGTCCGAGGACGACTCGGACGAGTCCGTGTCGCTCTCAGACCCAGATGCCGACTTTGTGGCGCGCGTTAGTTGGGCCTCGGGGCCCTTTTCTACCGGGGAAGCCGGAGCATTTGACGCGAAGGGGCTCATTAGAGCCGCGAGGGAGTGTGCCGTTCCGTTGAGGACGGAGTCGGCGGGGAGAAGAGACGCAGTGAGATCAGGTCCGCGGGAGGTGGAGGAAACGGCGGCGCGCGGTTGCTTGCGGGGCGCGGGTGCAGCGGGTGCTGGCGACGCGGCGGGCTTGCGGGGCGCGGGCGCGGTCGGAGGGGGGGGCGCGGCAGGTGACGCGGCAGGTCCCGTTGGATTGCGGGGCGCGGTTGCGGCGGGGGCTGGCGGCGCGAGTGGTGGGGTGGGCGCATTAACTGATACGCGGGGTGCGGGTGCGGCGGAGGCGGGCTTGGGTTGCGGCCGAAGGTGCTTTCCGTAGAAAGCCGCGATGTGGCCGTTCAGGCCTTTTAATGTTTCAGGGCTGGTCCCCTGGACGAATTTTAGGAATTCGGCCAGGGTCGGGGTGAAGGGGGTGTCCCTACTCGTGTTCATCCTCAGGCGGGACAGCCCGGGGATGTGTCCGAGTGTGTAAAAAGTCCCTCTGCCGGGGTAGGCAGGGGGTGCGTCCTATCGTGAGCCCTAAGCTGTGTAGACCTTCGCCAATCTTAATGTGCGAAGGGTCCCTATCTGCTTTGGGGGAAAATCAGCCCCAAAGAATGGAAGGAGGGATGGGTAAGGTGGAGATTGGGCGATATCTGGGCCCGACTAGGGGTCCCCCCAAGGCCGGGTGGTCCAGACCCGTCCGAGTTTGCCTTTCCCTGAAGGGGAACGGCAGGCGCTCGGGGCACGCCTCAGCCAAGTGCGTTAGCACCGCTGGGTATCCCTTGGCTGACCACTCGCGTGGATTTACAAACTGTATGACCAAAGCAACCTTTAAGGCAGATCGCAATTAGGTTGCAATTTAAACTCGCAACGTAATTGTGTCCACCCGTTCGGCGAAACAATGCACTGTAGCGTGGGAACGCGCCGGCACTGTGCGTAACTGAGCAATGAGTCACACTGGCTCACTGAACAATAGGCCCAGGTGCGGCGGCTGTCCGTTCGATGCGGCGAGTGCGGCGAGGTGCGGTGTGGGGGGCTCGATAGCGTGCGCGGGCGTGTACACGTCCGTGCAGTGCGGGCGCTGGAGCCGGAGTGGCGAGCGTAGAAACCGCAACGTTTTATATTTACGGTGTGCGACACGATACGCAGTTATCTTCCGTCTCGCTCACACGGCTACATTTTATACTTGTATATTTTTCGTTTTAACTTAGCATATTTAGTGTTATATCGTTGTAACGTAGCATCTATGCACGTACCATTTCTGTAAATATATTTAGCGCAATTTGTCAATAAATCATGGAATCCTGGAAGTAACTTTTATTTGGAAAACTACTCATAAGAAGACCTCCGAAGAAGAACTCTGCCTCAACAAACAAACCTATTGGAGGCCAGGAACCCCTGCACCTCCAAACTTGTAAATGATAAAATAAGGCAACAATACAGAATCTGTGAAGATCACTTCGAAAAATCCTGTATTAAGTTTTCTAAAAATAGAACTGTAAAATATTTATTCAGCAATGCTTAGCAATGTATTTATTTTAATCCTCCTGTGCCAACCCTATCAGAATAGGTAACAACTTTGCTCGCTCTTTAGAAGCTTGGTTTCTGTACGTTTATTTACTCATGTGGCTGTGCAGCTGCTACAAACTGTACAGAATTACTACGTACGACGGTAAACAAATGTGAAGGTTGGGCTTAAAAGTGGATGCAATCTGAACGACGGATGCGACAATACCATTCGATATTACAACAAATATGTCCAAGCTCAAAATACTATATCAGAATGTCAAGGGAATGTGTACAAAGAGAGGAACTGTCATCGACAATATCAAGAAAATGAGCTACGATGTGATAGCTTTGACAGAGACGCGGTTGAGATCTGTATTCGAGATCGATCAATACGTCGCACACGAAAGAAAGGGAAAGAAGGATACTCCTCGGGCTAGTGGTGGTCTGATGCTACTCGTGCAAAAGAAATTTAAAAGTACTAGACTAGACGAATTGGAAAGCGAATGCCACGATCTCTGGGTAGCCGTCGACTTAGAGCACGAAGGCGCCACCATTCGTATTGCGTTTTGTGTTTTTTACTCTATTTGTTTTGGGAAAGGAAATAAATATGTGGAAACGGAAGCGCTGCTAATGAACACGGCCAAAGTTTCTAGACAATTCCGTCACGTGATTGTTGTAGGAGACGGGAATTTGACTAAGATTAAATGGACGCACGTCAAAGACAAAGGATTTTGCTCTGCTGTAAAACGAGAGGCAAATTTATGTCTTTATTGAACACATTTATGTCGCAGACCGGCCTGGCCCAGTACAACTACGTCACAAATGCAAAGGGCCGAGTTTTGGATTTATTATTCTCTAACCTATGATGCGATGTGACGGTAGCTAAAAAAGAATTGGCCAGAATAGGTAAAAAAACCATCCGCCTTTACATATACGTGTATCGATTCCGGAGTTTGATGCGCACGCCATCAAACGCTGGGGATCCCATATCGAATATGAAAATAAGAGGACCCACTGAACGAACCACGCTTAAGAATCGGTATAATTACTTGTACATACGATAAGAACTTTGGTGTTTACCTTTGTTTAACCCTGGTATACATGAAAAATATGAGGCCAAGAAGTGAGTTGCTGCACTTGTATGCGCTCTAGTTTATTCTGTTTACCAAAATTCACCGTTGGCTAGACTATTTCTCGTGCGTCAAGTTTGCTTTGCAATTTGGCAACTAATACCAATTTTGTGTCAATGGTGTTCAGACACCGTATGTCTGAACACCATGACCTGTGGTGGCTGACCGGTGGTTGCTTGAGTCCTGCCTGTACCACGTCTCCTTCTGTAAGAACCTGTCTCCACAAACCTTTTGTATATTCTAGAAACCGTAGACTGGTTTAAATTTCTACCAATCGTTCGTTGATCCAAGCCCTCCCGCACCAATGCTACAATATAACCCTAATAAAATCTATGCGGAACCGATTAGAATCCTATAGCGGCCGGGAGATACCCGAAGCGCGCCACGCGTGGCAGGCCGCCCTCGCGATACTCGCCACCCGGGACTCTCCTTCAGTCATAATACTCTGCCGTTGGCAGTAGGCAGTCGCTTTATGACCGCACGCGATCGAGAACGTAAATTAATATAATAAAATGTCCTTTTATTGTTGTAAACGTTTCATCGATATTTTCAAATAAATCATTTTAAAATATACCTGTCGTTTAACATACGCAAACCCGGAACCATACACCACAATCCGTAATAAGGGCACGTGGAGGTAATACACCTTATTAAAACATAAATAAACCCTTGCATAAAGTTTGTGTCTATTGTTAAAACCAATTTTTTAATTAAACCAATTCTCTTTAAATTTCTGTTTTTTCTTCAAAAAAGTCTTAGGGTCCTTTTCAGGGTCTTAGATCCTTTACTTAAACTTAAGGATATGACCCAAACGCTGTTTTAAAGTTCACGAACCAATCTAGAGGTTTCAATATAAATTTGTATAGGAAGTTTGCATACTTGGTTAAAATATTTATTTCAAAATCGTCTATTACTTTGATGCAGTTAATGAGTCCGTCAGTGTATTTTAACATAGTAACATTTTTCTGCGACCCCTTTGTCTCACTATAAATAAATTACTGTATGGCATTTCACTTTCTTTCACATTGCGATAGCAGTGCAAGTCTTGTTTATTATCTTCCTTAATGATAGGGTTTCAGATTAATTTCAAGAAACTAAGTTTGGTACCTCATTCTAGTATTTGCGCCTGTGCATTCTACTAAATCCTAAGTTGTTTTATAACAATGTTGAGTCATGCTCGATGAAAAACGATTACGAATTCTAGGTACAGGTAAGTCAATAGTCATAGACTAACTTTTATAGTGTCCAGTGTAGTAGTTGTACCAGTGAACTGGTGAGGTATTCCGTTCCATGTTCAATCCACTCGAGGGCATGATTTGAACATATTTAAATAAAACTTAATTGCATTTTCACCTTTTATTGCTCCTCAAACCATTTACAATATTTCTCCTACCGATTTATTTTTTTATTATCTCAGTCTGACATTTTTGATTTTATACTTTAAAGAGTTTACATAGATTAAAAAAAGATTATAGATCTTAAAAGTTCAAATTGCCATTACACCCAAAAAAAATATATAAATGTTCTATAAAAGTTGCCACATTAAATATAGGGTCCGTATCTCAATACTTTTTCTGCCATTACAATAGACACAAAGATATATCTATTTTATATAAGTCACAATAACGGGGGATTATTCGAAAAACATAAATTATTGTACTAAAAATATGTAACGAGAAGTTAGTTTTAGTTGCCTTGTGATAGCCCTTTAACCGCAAACCCGCGAAAATTAAATATAAAGTCACAAACTGAAAAAGAGGTTTCCAATTTGGAATTACCTTTTTTCATACACAGACTGTTATGTGCCATTAACATTGTTTAGGTATTAAAACATCATAAGAACTAATTTATTGCAAAGGAGTTTATATAGGTACTGCACGAACTCGTTTGCTGACGTAGTGCTGCATGGAATAAAATGTTTTATTGCTAACTCTGTAGTTCTCGTAGATGGAACCGGAAAGCCTTCGATTTTACTGACTTAATACTAAGGTTGAAAAGCAAAAGGATTATAGAGCCCTGACTACAACACATGCTTGTCAGAATACTAAAACATTCTACTTAAACAAAAAATACAATATTGCTTCTAGGACCCTCATAAACGGATTGCAAGAGCAAAGTTTGAGCACATCTGCAGTATAGGCAAGCGTCTGTAGCCACCATATCATATTAATAAGGAAAAGGGAAGCTCTGAAAAGTCATCATACATCATCGTCGGCCACGTCGCATATGTACTATCCACGAAGCATCGCCCTCAACTTTATTACATTTCTCGGAAGAGACTTCGGGCGATAATAATAACAACGTACATATTAGATCGACAACGCGACCACATGCTCACTGCGCAACGTCTCAGCCGGGAATGACCGGCGACCGCAAACGGCGCGAACGCGCGTATCATCGTCGCCTGCGGAGGCGGCAGTGCGGGACGAGGACTCGACCAAATTTCGAAGAAACGATAATCCTGTTGTCAAGCCATGGTTGAAATATTTAATTTCCAAGAATTTGTGTCGTGTAAAAACATCTGCATTTGTTTACCTTTTAAACGCTTCTGATTGGTCGACGATCCCCAGCCAATTCGTATATAAAGAGCACGAATTTTGAAATAAATTATTCAGTACGGGATCAGTACTCAATACGGCTTCCGTATTGATTCAGCTAAACCATCCCTGGTGTTGTTTCATTTATAACCCAAATGGTGACCCTCTGAAACACTGAACCCGGTCACCAAACGTCTCTTAAACTATCCCTCTGGAACGAGACAGCTATTTAGGCCTTTTCCAGAGCTGTCGAAAGAAACTTTTATATCGGACGTCCTTACCACTACTACGTGTTGCTAATGACTATCGAATTTATGCTGTCAAAAGCAGATTTTAAAGGCAAAATAACATATTTGCAGATACTTCGACTCCTAGTGACGGAAGGCGAATCTCCGCCTTCAATTAAAACATGTCAAGACTTCACAATGTCAGAGGTATGTTTTTCACAACAAACCGGCGTGACGTCCTCCAATCCCGCGACGTCAAATTCGCCGAACAGAACGGTATCCCCGCTATCATGCGGACATGCTTAGCTGTGCTGTCTTCAGTCCTTTTCAACTTTCATGTTATCCTAGCGTAAAGTTTGTCTCGACTTGGTAAAGGGTGGCCCTTGTTCTATCTATTCCCAAAATGGGTGACGGAACGGACACAACTAACTAAAAGCCAATAGCGATAAGTTCTTCGCTCTCAAAGGTAATTTGCCTCTAAAAAGCTGGGTGCATCAATCTGGTTTCAGTTGTGGCATTTCACTCTACAGCAACAGCTTTTGACGTACATAGAGTACTGCTCACATATATGGGCTCAATCTCGATCAACTGCCATTCAGCTTAATCTCCTAGAATCCAATCAAAGGCATGCAATTCGTCTTGTTGACTATCACATGCTCACAGATGATCTGGACACGTTTGAAATTCGGAGAGACGTCTCTCGGAGAAACTTGTTAAGTCAAATACATCCCCTAGGTTATCAAAGAAAAATACACAAAGATTTACATAATGTTTTAAATCTTGGGCCTATTTCTATTATTGCTGTAGGACAGCAGACAGGCTGACGGTCTACTTAGAATTTAGCTGTTACCACCGCCTATTGGTGTTTGTAACGCCAGTGGCATCGCGGACACGCTGCTGTCCTATAATGGTAGAGGAACTTGCGTCACTAATGCCGGAACACAACACAAGGTTATTATGGCGGCATACTTAAGACCAAAGGTGGTCGCCATCCAGACGAGGTTGAGGCCCTACCACGTAGCTAGGGTGGGTTGTTTTGTCGCCTTTTACGACAGGCCGACCCCGACCACAAAGGTTAGTATTCTTTCTCCACCCCTCCACGGATAGTTGAAAATTTATAGCAATTTTTACTTAAACGTAGATTGTTTAATCAGTTGTTGTTTGATTCATATACTCTGGTCAAATGGAGGCGATTATTTTTGGAATTAAAATTTAAAATAGGTTGAGTATCTGTTATTTCGTATGAATTATGAAGTGACTTATATATATTATATATAGTCTATATATTATATATAGACTATATTATATGTAGTCCAGTTCGTTTTGTATTGATCCACGAGAACGACACCACGTAAAATGGTGCAATAATTTAGCTCGATAATGACAGAACCTTAACAAAAACATAATAAAATATGTAACTGAAGTAAAATTATTCTACTTCAGATCATAAAATATGTATGTGATCCAAGTTATGTGATCTACAATTTGTACGACAAACAAAACACATTCAAAATCAAAAAAATTAAATAAACACTATTGTTTAATAAGGATAGCTAGGTGAAATCCATTATATTAAATAATATAGTAAATTAATGGTCACCTATACCTTGACCAGAACAAACTATTACTAATACATAACGTTTGCTACATAGGAATCGAACCCACACACAGTAGTATAAGATGACTTACGTAATCCCTAAAACAGTATCAAATAAATTCCTAAATTAAATCATCTACAGGTATCTCCACAACATTGACCCGTTGGTGTGATTTTAAAAAGCCTATTTTTTCGGTCTCTTGCATACACGGGGCTCGGTTCCGCCCAAAATCCTTGCTTTAGGCATGGAGCCCAGAATGAAAAAACTATAGCAGCCAAAATTATACCATACACCATTTTTTCACACGAGCGAACTCCTGAAATGTTGAAAACTAATTTAAATTGAGGCAGGCGTGTTTGAGCTGTGATTCATTGCGAAATTTGAGTGTTATAAAAAGTGTAGTATTAGAAAACATATTTGTGATGAGTATCTTGTGTCTTGTGATCATATCTTGTGATGAGTAGCGAATAAACTAAAAGAATTAACGCAATGGGTTATATGTTCAGGTGGATCGTCACTTACAAATAAAGATTTAGCAACATCTTATTATATTATCAATATTAATGAAACACCTCATTTAGTAAGTTTTTTCTTTTCATCTTTTTATTGTTGAGACTGAGCCTGAACTGAAAATTTAATTGATTAAATAGATATTATTGAAATTATTAGACTTAAAATTTTAGTAACAAGACGCCTAGGTCATAAACAGCATATTGTCAGTCTAAACAAAAAGTATTGTGAGTAAACTTCTTACAATGTTTTACAATCATTGGAAAAAAGCTTAAGCGAATTAAGCGCCATATTGACGGTCCATTTGGTATAATCAAAATACGTTCTGTCCAACGTTATGCACAATACATGATGAAAATGGGACTTGACATACGTCAATGGACAAGTCGAGGGGAATAAAGCCCCTTCTTCCACGTGAAATAGAGTTAACACACACAATACGCCTTCTGTTCGTGAGAAATTCCCAGAATTCGATCTAGTCACCGAACTGTACGCCGGGAGAAAATAATGCTGTGAAAAATAATTTTAATAAAGGTAATTATTATTATAAAAAATGCTTATAATATATTTAATAACGTAATAAATCATTATTAAAAAAACATTATTAAAAATAAGAATCATTAGTATAATTACCCTTAGTATAATGGTTTTATAATATTTTTTTATTAATTAATATTTAAAGAACGTGAATCACAATTTCCCCTGTCCCAATTAAGGGACAAACAAAAATTCAATTTCTTAACTTTAATAATTTTTTATTGTCTTTAAATCAATAAATCAAAGTACTAAAAATTGTCATACAGATTTTTAAAGAAAATTTGATAATTTACAAAAATACCTCTTATACTTACATCTATACAAATAAATAAAATTGAAGGGTCTGTCTGTAATATTAAAATAACCGCTTTTAACTAAGTGCATTCGGACGTATACACGCTACATATACCAAAACAACATTTTTTACAATTTTCGTCTGTCTATCTGTCTGTTTGTTCCGGCTAATCTCTGAAATGGCTGCACCGATTTTGAGGGGACTTTCACTGGCAGATAGCTGATGTAACAAGGAGTAACTTAGGCTATTTTTATTTAAAAAAAATAGTTTTTGTTAATAATTATAAGTTTCAGAAATTTTAATATCCAATTTAAGTTGACCTCAGATTTATATCATTAATCATATGAAATAGGGTTCAGCTTATGCTGGACTTTGTAGGTTCGAACGTAACAGTTGCATTCGATAACACTGCATATTTCATTTATTTATATTTTAGGGTTATATTATCCGTGCAGGGGCGGAGCAAGAATACTTACCTCTGTGGCCGGGGTCGGCCTGTTACAATATGGTATTTACTAATGAAAATTTGGCAAAATATTTTTCAAATGTTTTTTTTTTAATTTTTAATTTATCATTGACCATTATCTAAATATTTAATAAAAACCATATTGTAAAAAGTTTGGAGCGCTTTAATTAAAAACCTATGCGTTATACAAAAAAAAGTTTCAAATAAAAAAGATGGCAAATATTATTATCTACAATAATGATCTCTACAATTTTTGTCATACGATGCGCGGTTCGCGAGATATTCGATAAAACGTGTTTTCCAAGATGGCGGCTGAAAAGAACCCCCCCCGCCCCGCCCCGACGCGCCCACTTGGATTTACATTCAGGGGACACATTCCATGAACATATTCCAAAAAAAATACCAGGTCACGTTCGTTGCAAAAACCGGTCATATTGCGACTATTGCACTTGAAGATCGTAGACCGGTTAACGCAGAATGATACCACAGTTTGTTTACCACAAGTCATCGCTGAACTTCGAAAATCTAACTCAAGCGACGCATCATTCTGCACCACGACAACGCAAGCTCACACAGCGCTCGTCAAACGATTGAGTATTTAAAGCAGGAAAAAGTAGAAATTCTTGACCATCCTCCATACAGTCCTGACCTAAGCCCTAATGATTTCTTTACATTTCCTAAAATTAAGAAAAGTCTTCGTGGTCAAAGGTTCCAGTCCGGTGAAGAAGCAGTCGACGCTTTCAAGTCAGCCATTTTGGACACCCCCACTTTAGAGTGGAATAACTGGTTTGAGCGAATGGAAAAGTGTATTAAGCTACGTGGTGGATACTTTGAAAAACAATAAAAAGTACTCTATGGTTCTAGTTGTGTTTTTTTCTTCAAACGACAAAACTTAAAAGGGATGCCTCGTACATGAGTGTATGTGCGCGGGCGCTAGAGGGGGTAAAAAAATCGCACGATCTGGCTGCACTGCGCTGCGCAGAAATGTGCGGCGGGATAGCGTGCACATAGCACAGGACTCTTCGTGCAATGCGCCCATGCCTCCCTGTCTCTCGGCTAGGGGACGCTGGTCGCTGGTATACCCACTAAAAATTATTCCAGTGTTCATTCGTTCGCTTTGAGTACCGAGGCCGCGGAACACGACGAACTCGTTAGGCCGCAGCCCATCCTTGCCGCGGGTATGCAAAGCAACTAACGCGTATTGAGTTTTATACATAATTGGGTAGTTGACAGTTTTAAATATTATTTTGTTTTCATACTATGCTTCCGGTCTATTTTACCCTATTATTATTTCGGTAAAAAAATACAACATGAACAGTTTTTGTTTAACAATTTATTTAAAAAAAACATTATAAATCGTAGCTAAAACGTATACATAGCAGTGTGTTGAACCAACCTCTATGGCACAGCAGCGTATTTTTGGTGCCCCTAGCGTCTCAAACATCCATAAGCGACGAGTAGTGCTTAATATTAAATGGGCCGTCAGCATATTTCCTGTTCCTCAGCAATAATCTTTAGGTTAGTTTAAAAGATTCCTTCATTAAATTAAATTACAAAATCATCTCTTTAGCGAAGAGTTCCGGATGTAATTTTAATTTAATTTCTTGGGGTTTTGTAAGTATTCTCATGGACTTCCACGTGTACCTTCCGATTCCCCCGTAGTCGGGGGCCTCAAAAATAATTTTTCCACAAAAAACATCTCTTGTTTTGTTCTATTGTATTATAAGATTACCATTTGCCTAGTTGTTAATTTCAAATTTTAAAAGACGGCAACTGACGTTTCGCTCTCTTATTGGCGTTCATTTTCACATCATTAATGGCGTAAAACTTAAATATTTCAATAGTCCTGTTGATCTTAACTATATATTCTTTTACTGTCCTAAATATAATCACTTTCTTTTTATCATATCTTATAACCTGTCATGTCCCATTACCTACTAATATATCCATACTTTTTTCTTATAATAGTTATGATATATATTCTTTAATTTCTAAATATATTACTTCTAATAACATTAAAATCTAATTTTAATCTTGTTCCGTTGTATTTTCTCCTTTTTTATTTTAGTCCTTGTAATTTTTTCTGATCATATTTAATAAAATTTCCATTAAATTTTACCTCTTTCGTTTCCTTACCTTGACACTGGCAAATTCGCAAGCCGCGACATGTCAAAAAAAGAAAAAACATGTCAATAATAAAAATTTTCCTATTCGAGTCCATACCAGTGTTCCCAACTACACTGTAATAGTGGTAAAAACTACTACCAATAAATTTCATGTAATTTACCACCCACTGTAGAAATATTCATATTACACTGTAATTCGTGACTGCAAATTCATAAGTATCTGTTGTAAACTTGTTCAAAAAATTATTAACATTGCTTTGTCCTGGATATTCCTTGCCGACAAGGAAAACAATTGCTGAGAACCATTTACCAACTCTGTACAGAAGTGAATTAGAAAAATCGAAGCTGAAAGTAGCTGCCGCTCCGGCTGTATGTCTTACCACAGATGGTTGGACTTCACAAACCAATGAGCATTTTATTGCTATAACAGCGCACTACGTAGAAGTACAACAAAACAAGAATTTAGTACTTCAATCGACGATGCTAGGTTGCGTTCAATATCCCGACAGAACAACAGCAACAAATCTTGCTGAACATATGAGGAGTGTAATGCAAGAATGGGATATTGAGAACAAAGTAACGACTATAGCTAGTGATAATGCTTCAAATATTACCGCCGAAATTAGGTGTGGAGATTGGCGTCATATACCATGTTTCGCCCACACCATCAATCTTGGCGTCCAATCAGCACTGGCGGAGATTGCCGATACTACCAAATGTGTTAAAAATGTTGTAGAGTATTTCAAGCGAAGCTCGCACGCCTTGGCAAAACTGAAGGAAATCCAGGGCCAATTAAATGTTCCGCAGCTCAAACTGAAACAAGATGTCATGACGCGCTGGAACTCAACTTATGACGCATTTTGTTAGTAAAGGATGCAGTCACGGCTACTCTTGCCCTAATAAAATCAGACATAATGATTGGGCAACAATAGAAGCGGCAGTACCGATTTTGAAAATATTTTACGACGTTACCGTTGAGATCAGCTGATGTGGCGCGCATCGGTTCACGCCGCTCGCCACCATAGAAAATACTGTTAGGTGTGGACACCGCTCTCTGCTGTTCAGGGAAGCTCATCTGAGGGCTTACGACAGTCAGTACGTCGTCCACCGTACGCCAAGACGGAAGGTTGCGCACGCCTCGTAAGTGCAGAAAAAAATGTTACACTATCAAAAATTATCCCTTTGTGCTACATATTATCCACTGATATCCGAAAACAAATAAGCAAGCTGACTGATCAGACTATCCCTTCTATCACAAAACTGCTCCAAAAATTGAACACGGAGTTCGATGGAAGGTTTAATTTTATTCAATTCTCCGTGTTGCATACGGAAGCAGCATTGTTGGATCCTCGATTCAAAGAAAAAGGGTTCCGAAACAAAGTCGCAGCTGAAAACGCCATTAGTGCCTTAAAATTAAAAGTTGGACGTAGCCGTCCTCAACAAGAAATCTGCGTGCTACAGGTACAAGCAGAGAACCAGACTGATCCATCTTCAAGCCAGACCTCCTTATGGGAAGAGTTTGACAAAGAGGTGGCCAAATTGTCTCCGTCAAATCCCACTGCAGCTGGTATCGTCGAATTCGAAAAATATTTACAGGAACCTCTTTTGAAACGCACCTGCGATCCATTTGTATGGTGGAATGAACGACGTTATATATACCAGCTGCTGTTTCTCTACATGCAGAAGCGCTTTAATATAGTAGCTACATAGAACAGATTCCTTGCGAACGAATCTTTTCAAAGGCAGGGAACATTTTGACACAGAAACGAAGTTAACTTAAGGCAACAAAAGTTAACTTATGGCATTAATAGAAATACAAAAAGAAAATAACATTGTCAATATTGTAAATTTCAATAATTGTACATATCACAGATTTTTAAATACACCAATCTAAATTATATCTTGTGAAGTTTCTTTTTAATACGCTTTTATTAGCTTGCTATGTATCCATGTAACGGAATCTTGGAACGTCATTTTCACCCCTTTCAAAACAACGGTTTTATTTGGTACTTTGCACACATATCAAGGATCGAGGACAATGCAATAATTTAAATAGCTTAAAGTTTTAAAAATTAAAACAAAATAAAGAAAGAAATAAAATATTAAAAACAGCGCAAACTTCTTCATAAGGGATTATAAGCGTTAGAAAGGAAAGAAAGAAACAAACAAACAAACATTTATTTGTCATATACAACGATACACACGATAACTAAATGAAAAGAAAAAACATCACACATACATACAATATAATATAAATGTGAAAGGAGCTGTCCGTTACGTTCTCGCGACTAAACCGATGAACCAATTTTGATGATTTCCTGTATACAGATAGATTGGACCTTGGAGAAGGATATAAGCAACTTTTTTAATACATTTGTATGCCAGGACATCGTTTACCGGGACAGGTAGTATTATGTGGACATCTCGTGGTGGTGACAAACAGGACCCACTTCAACAAGTGCCAGGTGGATGCCTGACGCTGGTTTTCAGTTCGCTCTGCGGTCACACACAAAATCACTAGATTGTAATTTTAAATATAAGTAGATATTAAAATGTACATACATACATTTTTCTTATTTTATCTTATTCTACATTGTTTCCTATATCTTCCTCTCTCCTCTTTGTTCGGGCTTTTGTAGTTTTTATATACTTGTATAAAATTGTGGCATGACTTGGGAGAGGCATGATGATGATATAATAAACTTATAGAAAAAAGGATTAGCTCTAAAATGAGCTGTTTGGTTATATACTAGTAAATGTCGGCCACGTCGCGCGAATCTGCTATCCACGCCTTGAACACCGCCTTCATTCTTCTACTACACCTGCATTACATTTCTCGGAGGAGGCTTCGGGCGACGAAAATAATATCATCAAGGATCTCTCGGCGGTAGGTAACAAACACGAGCGAGCGCTGCGTACAAAAATCGACGTGCGACGGGGCGACCACATGAATACAGCGCGGTGTCATAGCTAGGAATGATGCGAGATTTCTTTTGTGTAAGTGTAAAGCTGTTTTCTCAGACGATACGGCAGCGACAGCGAATACGGGCGAAAAAGGCATTCTGACCCCGTGGGAATGGCTTGGGGCTGCGATTAAAGTTGGCGAGCGTGTGCTCCTTCATGCGGAGCACGTGTGTCGCGCTCTAAAACCAAACTGCTCGTCGAGGATCAACTTATTTTTATAAGTGATGTCTTTTAGTCTGCTCAAGATGAGACGTTCCTAAAGTTTGCTCAGCAAGCTGTGCAAACTGATCGGACGGTAGTTGCTGAGCTTCGCAGCGGGCTTGCCTGGTTTTCGGATGTCGATGACGGTGGCTTCCTTCCAGGTGGATGGAAAGGAGCAATTTTCCATGGTAGCATTGAAGATGCTCACCAGAATCAGCAAATTGTGGCGCCAACACTTTAGAAGGGGCCCGCCTTAAGTCAAAGGGCTGGCCGGCGCCGGCCCGGGCCACGATCGTGATCGGCAGGCTATATATCCGTGGGCCCGGGCGTAGGCGATAGGAGAACAGCGGGGTTTTTTAGTGGGTAGTCGGATGGTCGAACATCTTTCCCGGAGTCCCACATATCCCTCGGTCCCCCTGGGCCGTGGGAATCCGTCGAGAGGTTTTTCCCCGAGACAAAAAAACTATCTGCCAGCGAAAGTCCCTTGAAAAACGGTCTAGCCATTTCAGAGATTAGCCGGAACAAACACTGACAGACAGACAAAATTTGAAAAAAATGTTGTTTTGGTGTGTATACGTCCGAATGCATTTAGTAAAAAGAGGTTATTTTAAAGTTACAAACAGACACTCCAATTTTATTTATTTGTTTTTAGATGTATAGTTTGCCGTGATGTCATTTAAATAAAGTCCGAGCGGAAGATCGGCCCTGGCCTTATTGACCAGCAAATGCTGAGCTTGACCCTCTTTTAGGACAAGCACATTTTGGGTCGCACATATTTTTATTGTTTTTTTTTTCTTAATCTTAATTTGTTGTTGTTTATTTCGAAACCATTTTTGTAATCGTCAGCTTGTTCTGAAATAAAATATTTCTTTCTTTCAATTTCTTAGAATTTCGTATATTAACTCTCGTGTTTTCAGATTTTCAACGATTGTGATTGTTCGAACAACCCTAGCCAAACTATATAAAAAGAGCACGAATTTTAAATAAAATATTTCCCATCATATCATCCTGGGACACTGAAGCGAATGCTCTCGCGGACGCAATCCCCCAGTCCGGCATGGACCAGCCTGACGGAATAGGTTTAGGGATGCCTTCCGCCCCCCATAGCCTGTAGACTCACAATCACACAGTACAAAAATACACGTAGAATAGATGTGTTGCGGGGGAGTTTCTTTTGCCGTTTCTTCTCCCGCAGCTATAAGCACTCCGAAACGGTAGTAGATTAAAATAGGATCGGCTTCGCCAGTGAAGCCGATAGTCCCCAATTTAATAATATTCTTGCCATTCGTGGCATGCAGCGGTCGAGCCAGAAACGCACCTCTCAGGATGTGCGTCTCCGAGCACGCTGCCACGGCTGATCGACCCCGCTCCCACGGGGTTGGAATACCTTAACGTCCGTAGTCGCTGTCAAGTCGTCTGAGACAACAGCTTTAGCTTTAAAAAAATTCAGTATTCAGAAACCAACTGCTGGTGTTTCATTTATAACACACTCATCACCAAAGTGGTGACCCCGTGTCACCAAACACTGATATATGAAATGTAATCTACCTACTTTTCTGAAGTTTCACTTCTGCCGTATGTGAATTGCACACATTTGTAGCTACCATATCATATTAATAAGGAACAGGGAAGCTCTGAAAAGTCATCATACATCATCGTCGGCCACGTCGCATATGTACTATCCACGAAGCATCGCCCTCAACTTCATTACATTTCTCGGAAGAGACTTCGGGCGATAATAATAACAACGTACATATTAAATCGACAACGCGACCAAACGCTCACTGCGCAACGTCTCAGCCAGGAATGACCGCAACGGCGCGAACGCGCGTATCATCGTCACCTGCGGAGGCGGCAGTGCGGGACGAGGACTCGACCAAATTTCGAAGAAACGATAATCCTGTTGTCAAGCCATGGTTGAAATATTCAATTTCCAAGAATTTGTGATTATTTGTGTCGTGTAAAAACATCTGCATTTGTTTACTTTTTAAACGCTTCTGATTGGTCGACGATCCCCAGCCAATTCATATATAAAGAGCACGAATTTTGAAATAAATTATTCAGTACGGGATCAGTACTCAATACGGCTTCCGTATTGATTCAGCTAAACCATCCCTGGTGTTGTTTCATTTATAACCCAAATGGTGACCCTCTGAAACACTGAACCCGGTCACCAAACATTTTTACTTGTTGACGAAAAACAAATCTTGTCCGCGCGCCTTGTTTGTCATAATCCACCACTGTCCTGAAGTAATACATTAGCATTACAAAATGGTTGCAACATACATTACTCCGCGTAGGACAGGTGTCCCACACTGTTGAACTGGTTGAACTACACTGGTGTAGGTTAGAAAGAAATTATTGCAATTTTTTTTAGCTAGAGTTCAGTAGACAGGTAGACGGCCCACCCTGGCAGGTGGTCACCGTCGCCTATGGACGTTTGCAGCACCAGAGGCATTACCAACACGCTGCCGGCCTCGAAGAAATTTTATAACGCTTTTTTTGAAGAACCCCATATCGTACCGCGCTGAGAAAACGTCAGCCGGAAGCTCATTCCAGATCCTGAGAGCATGTAACATGAACGTAGAACCGTTTCGTACAAGAAAGAAGAGGCTCCAATAAATGGGGATGAACACCCAGCCGATGGCGGGCAGTGCGGTGGTAGAAAGACGACGAGGGCACCATTCTGAATAGTTCTTCAGAACACTCCCCGTTGTACAGACGGTAGAATACGCAGACACAAAGTCTCTCCGAAGTCCAAGCGTGTTTAGACCGTCTGTGAGTATGGGATCGCCGACAACACGAACTACGCGTGATTAGATGTAATAACATCTAATAAGAATGTATGTGTGTTCATTAAGACAGTTCAGATGACAAAAGTAATAAAAATCTTTATGCAGAAATTTTACTAGCATATTTGTATTACATTTATCATTGACAAATAACTAGAAAAAATCCCAGGTAACGCTCCGAACCAGCGACTTTAATTCAAAGGTTGTGTCATGCCCATGGCCTCATTCTCACGGAAAAAGTATTGAATTTTCAGTGAAACCGTTTTATGTAGCCACAAAATTCTGACGTACCATTATCATGTTAACTATCAGTTTTGACCTATTTTACATTTTAATTAAATGATTCCACGTGTTGTATTACTGATAAGTATTTGATAATGAATTATTATTTTGTTACAAAATTCGTTTGTCATGAAATAAATAAATATTTAAAAAATGCAGGATGGTTGAAATGGAATCAAGGTCATAATAAGGCTAGCCATATAATACGGTACTGAATGCATAGCATAACAGTTTGTGTCAATCTTTTGGGCTCAATTATAGACAGATGTATATTTTAAGTTATACCAGTTTCTCTGCAAGGCTTCTTCTTTATCCCAGCGTCAAATCCGTTGCAACTGAAATTTCCGTTTTGGTGCCCGGGGTCCGCTTTCCGAGTTTTTCTACTTCCACTTCGCACGGTCTTTAGCATCCCTAGCAGTGAGCACATTGGTACGCACATCACCCCTTACGTCAAACCAGCAGTTTTTGGGTCTAACCCTCCTGCCGGGGCCCGGTGCAGGCGGCATGGCCTGACATTTGTTCCCAACGTAGTTAGCCGGTTGCCGTAAAATGTGGCCATACCAGCGAAGGCGACTCCTGTCCGCAATGTCACGGACATGAAGGCGCGTCACTCCACACATCCACCGCAGCATATTCTTCTCATAATTTCTCTACAAGGCTAATCTTGATACATATTTATAAATAAATACTCGTAGGTGACAATTCACGCAGCACAATTTGCATTGTTATTCAATTTGCGATGTATACGCAGGCACCAGGCATACACTGACTGCTCGAGCTGTCGATTGCTCTCGCGCAGTTACCTCCGCCCGCACTCTTCATTCCAGTTTCCACGTCGCGAACGCTTCCCGGCCGTACGCCTCGTTTCTTTATTGAGAACAATGGACAACAACATCGATTGTTGAAGTGCTTCCTCCATCCAAAATCCATGATGCTACTGATTTGAAATTGCCAACTGCTCGAGCAGTTATTAATGGCAGCTTCAAGCTGTTGACTCTGTCTACAAGAGCGGTCCGTGTATGTTGATCACTGGGTAACTGCTCGAGCAGTCCGTATATGACGGGCCTAAGAATTAATTTTACAGAAATTCAATCACTAGGTACTACTAGGTAGTAACAGTCGTCCCGCTTCCGTCTGTCCCTATGTATGCTTAGATATTTAAAACTACGCAACGGATTTTGATGCGTTTTTTTAATAGATAGAGTGATTCAAGAGGAAGGTTTATGTTTAATACATACATATTATAGTACAGAAAAGCCGAACAATTCAAATGTCATAACAAACATATTTGTGTGCGCTTAATTCGCACACTGGCTTAACCTTATGAGATTGATCAAATTAATGTAATGCGGAATTGTATATATTGAAAAGATCGATAAAAAAGATCATGATGGCTGAACCAATTTCGATAAATTTGGTTATAGAGATAGAGTGAACCTTGAAGGACATAGACTATCATCTACTTTTATTATTGCTTTTTTCAAATTTATATGGCAAAACATTTGCCGGGTGAGCTAGTAATCGATAAAGCTCTTCTGTAGATATACAAACACAATGCAGTACGAGCTAGAGCCCGTTTCACAGTAAGCAGTTAACGTTGCCTGTGGATGTTTGCGACGCTAGAGAGACATGCTGCTGACCCATAGAATACACAAACCTGGATCACTTATGCCGGAACACAAGGTTCTCATGGCGGCATATTTATACACCAGAGGTGAAACATTTTAACTGAATTTTCCCCAAAAAGGGGTTAACGTCAGGAAGGCGGCCGGTTGTAAAAACTAAGCCACAACTTTACAACATGTTGTACCGCGTCCATATATTGTAGGATAAGGGATGAGTGGGTAATTTTGTCGCCTTTTACGACAGGCCGATTCTGGCCGCAGAGGTATTACTCCGCCCCTGCACGAAAAACGATCATATCCAGAATGGAGGAAATAATTTCAGATTTATATTTCGTTGAAAACATATATATATATATATATATATATATATATATATATATATATATATATATATATATATACATAATCTCAATAATCTAGTTTAAATAAAACACGAAAAAATATTGATTATTTTATTGAAATAACAAATAACATATATATTCATGCAATATATACGACAAACGCTGAACGCTTACCTTATCGCGTGCTAAAGCGACCCGTGCCCCATCACCACAACACTACGATAGTGTTGTGATAATAGAAAACGAATTATTGTATAAAAATATTATGCACATCGCTTTGGAAATATATTTTTATTTCACTTGTGTCACCGTTTACCGATGTCTACATTGTGCAAGTTTTTTATGGCCTGGCAACGAGACCTTTAAGCACACTGTGCAAGAGTTTAAAGATCTAGTGAAGTCATTAAAAGGTCTGATAAAGCTTTGACGGTGGATAATAGAACACAAAATAAAAACTTTATCCTAAATGTCTTTAACTGTCATTTCTTTAAATATTTCCACACAATTACCATATTTTGATTATTTTGTTATTCAAATTTGCAAATCATCTCAGATTAAAAATGTAATAAATAATAATTTATTGAAATTGGTGTTTACATAGGCAAATGTCAAATGCGCGGTAAACGGCCAGCGTGCGATGTCAGCGCCATTTACTTGAGTTTAAGGATGGTGTTCTTCAGTTTGTCTACGTTGGCTCCGGAGAACTCTTCGAGTTTCTTGGTGCTCTTCACAAACACGAATGTTGGCATCGAGTTGATGTTGTATTCGGTGGCGATGTCCTCGCATTCGTCGACATCCACCTGTAAAAATTGATTTTTTTTCTTAACACTTAACTGGTGACATGATAAATTATCCTTACCGATACTATAAACGCGAAAGTTTGTATGTATGGATGTTTGTTACTCTTTCACGCATAACCTACTGAATGGATTTTAATGAAACTACAATAATATAGCTTATACATCAGAATAACACATAGACTATAATTTATTAGCTTGGTCAGTTTTGATGAATTTCGGTATAGTCATAGGTTGGACCTTGGTGAAGGACATAGGCTACTTTTTTTTAAATTCACATGACATAACAACGTTTGCCGGGTCAACTAGTTAAACTATAAAAGACATAACGCCTTACAGGTAATTCTTTTAAATTTTTTTTTTTTTACGAAACTGAACTTGGTCAATGCAGAGGCGGAGAAAGAATACTGACCTCTGTGGCCGAATCGGCCTGTCGTAAAAGGCATCAAAACAAACCACCCTAGTTACGTGGTAGGGCCCAAGCCCGTCTGGATGACGACCTCCGTAGATCTTAATAATGCCGTCATAATAACTTTCTGTTATGTTCCGGCATTATTAGTGACTCAAGTTTCTGTACCCTTATGGGACAGCAGCGTGTTCGCGATGCCACTGGCGTTGCAAACACCCATAGGCGATGGTAACTGCTAAAATCTAAGCGGGCTATCAGCCTGTCTGCTGTCGTACATCAACAAAAAAAAACTTAGATGATTCAAGACTGTCTTAACATATAATCATAATCTTTATTTGTTAAAATGCAGGTAGTTTGTGGTGTTTATTAAAATATTATTATTTGGAAAATTGATTAACTTTTTCAAAATAAATTCTAAATACTTACATATATTTGTCAATTTATATTAATTAAAATCATCATTTAAAAATTCTATTACATTATAACATCTCTCTTTAATTATTGGTATGTAATAAAAAATATATATAAATGAAATACTTTTTATAAAACAAAAAAATACCACTGCTCCTGGATCGAATTAGAATTTTATGTTTCAGTCAGAATCCCTACTGAGGGACGAAAGGAGTGAGGGGGAGTAACCACTCCCCCTCTATCTAACTATAAGAACTTTTAACACACACAACTCCTGTGAGACTCCATGTCACTGGTTAAGCGTAAAAAGCGTTGCATCTGGGTTGCACACGATCGCTTCGCTTCGAAGCTTAATAAAGTATATCGATTGTTTTTTATTGCTGAACAACAGCAGACAGGAGGCCCACTTAAAAATCAAGTCGCATACAGATATTTGCAACGCCGGCGCTAGTATCTGGGTCACTCATGCCGAAACATAATACAAGTTTGTGGCAGTATATACAGAGATCAGGGGCTTGGAGCCCTATCACCTAACTGTGATTAAATAAATAAATCTTTATTATTGTAACACATTATTATAATAACTCAATGAACGCTAGTCTCCAAACTAGACACTAGTCTGTGTCTTGGAAACTAGTGCCCTCTCAAATCATACAAACAAAAAAAGAAAAAACACAAAGATACAATATACATAAATACACAAACACACATATTTATACACGAGTACACATATATAATATATACGTGTGTGTGTATATGGGTTTTGTGCATATGTGACTCAAATCTATATTTCAACTATTTCATTATACTTAATAATTCCTCAGTTTCTTCATAATTTAGGGTTAAAAGCCACGATTTCAATTCAGATTTAACATTTTGCTATTGTACTCAGTAATATTTTTAATTTTATTAAATTTATTGTATATATGAGGGCACGTAGAAAGTTGATTGTTTCGTTGCCTTTCACGACAGGCCGCCCCGGCCGCAGGGGTCAGTATTCATAACCCGCCCCAGCACGGAGGAAAATCTATAGTACAGAATTCCTATCAATTGACACACAAATTTAGATGGGACTGCGAGCGATCGTTTTCTAAGAAATCGCGAAACGGATCAATTGTACTGCCGCGGTTGCCATGTACCTATATTTGCCGCATCGTGACTCATAACACCAACGTAGTGGTTACATTAATAAAATTAATAATAATAAAACTTGGCATTAAGGAATATTAAAAACTTTTCCTTAATGAAAAGTTTTGTTTCGTATATTTAATAACCTATAAGGATGTAACTTTTTTCTGTTTTTATTTTATATAGATTTTTGAATGTATTTGTCACATTATTTACCAATAAAATATTTTCTTTGCATCTTTCTAATGACATTTAAGCACTTGGTAAGCTCAGCAGTATTACAAATAGAAACCAATCTAGAGTTATCGGGTTCGAATACCACGATGCAGCACCGCTTACTTACGTTTTCTTCTACATGGTAGGGCCCCAAGTCCGTCTGGATGGCGACCACCTTTGGTCTTAGGTATGCCGCCATAATAACCTTGTATTGTGTTCCAGCATTAGTGATCCAAGTTTCTGTACCCGTATGGTACAGCAGCGTTTTCGCAACGCCACTGGCGTTGCAAACACCCATAGGCGACGGTGACTGCTGAATTCTAAGCGGACCGTCGTCAGCCTGTCAGGCTGGTAGATTGTAGCAGTAAAAAAAGTTTTCTCGTCTAATGTGTTCAACATAGCAAATCGCCACGTGCCGACAGTGAAGTTAGACATTATGAGTTATTATTATTTATTCACCGTTAAAGTTGAATTAATTATTAGACTTGGACAAATATATATAAACTACTAGCTGACCCGGCAAACGTTGTTCTGCCATATAAATAATAAAATGTCAAAAAATTAAAAAAATTTTTTGGGGGTGGGTCACCCCTAACATTTAGGGGGATGAAAAATAGATGTTGGCCGATTCTCATAGATACCGGATAAGCACAAAAAATCACTAACTCAATTTAGTTATCTGCCTACTGCCTACCCCCTATGAACGATGGCGTGATTATTTATAGCCTATGACCATTTCTAGGTTATCATCTATCACCATACCAAATTTCATCAAAATCCGTTCAGCCGTTTAGGCGTGAAAGAGGAATAGACAGACAGACAGACAGACAGAGTTACTTTCGCATTTATAATATTAGTATGGATTAACGTACCAGTATACAATGTACTTATAGTATCAAAAAGTGGGAAATACGTTTGAACAGGCAGAGTTATGTCCGGACTAGTATGAGTAAGCGATCCACTTAAATCCATTAGATTTGATTAGATCGATCGATGACGTCACTAATTGATACGCGGAGGGAATGGCTACTCACATATTCAGCGCTAAGAAATGCAAATGCTATAAAACGACGAACTAGTTCAGGGGCCAAGTACGTCGTTATGCGACCGGGACGAATTCGTTTACCATTGGAGCTCATAATATTTTACACAATGTATTTAAAAAAATTCCTAAAACTTAACTTTCACAAACAAACTATAAATCAATATAAGATTTCTTGTTGAATGTCAAAAATCTAATATCGTTTCCAATATAAAACGCTGGTAGAGGAGAAACGGCGAAACAAACTCCCCAGCGAATATTTTATATTCTCCGAGCAGGGGCGGTGTAGCAATATTGATATTATTGTCGTAAAAGGCAACAAAACAACCCTACATGGTAGGGGGGCTCCAAGTACGTTTGACAATAACCGCCATAATAACCTTGTGTTGTACCGGCATAGATGAGCCTTTCTCCAATTCCTCCACGCGGCAGCGAATTAACGGTGACCCCAGGGTTGCAAACATCCATAGTCGACGGTAACCGCATTTTTTTTTATTGCTGTAGGACAGCAGACAGGCTGACGGCCCGCTTAGGATTTAGCGGTTACCGTCGCCTATAGGTGTATGCAACGCTAGTGGCATCGCGAACACGCTGCTGTCCCATAAGGGTACAGGAACTTGGGTAACTAACGCCGGAACACAACACAAGGTTATTATGTGCGGCATACTTAAGACCAAAGGTGGTCGCCATCCAGACGGGCTTGAGGCCCTACCACGTAGCTAGGGTGGGGTTGTTTTGTCGCCTTTTACGACAGGCCGACCCCGGCCACAGAGGTTAGTATTCTTTCTCCGCCCCTGCACGGATAAAAACGCATACTATTAAATGAGCCATAAGCCTTTTTTTAATGCTGTAGGACAGCAGACAGGCTGACGGCCCGCTTAGAATTTAGCAGTTACCGTTGCCTATGGATGTTTGCAACGCCAGTGGCATCGCGAACACGCTGCTGTCCCATAAGGGTACAGGAACTTGGGTCACTAATGCCGGAACACAACACATGTTTATTATGGCGGCATACTTATAGACCAAGGGTGTTTGCCATCCAGACGGGCTTGGGGCTCTACTACCACGTAGCTAAAAGGCTTGTTTTATCGCCTTTTACGATAGTCAGGTAGGTTAGTATTCTTACCCCTCCTAATATGCACATTAGAAGAGAAAAATTTCGCAAATAACGACAGAAAAATTTGGTCGTGTATGATGCCATGATGCGAATGGGACCTGTGACTGCGTCACGAGTATACTTGGCTGCCGAGTACAATCTAATCAATTATTTATCAGTTAAATAAAATAATTTACCTGTTTGTAAATACATACAAACAGAAAACAAACTGCGTGGTGTTATTGCGTAGGAGATAACGCAACAGACATGAAAAGGACGATTACACGACGAACGTGGTATTTACTGCTGGGCTAAGGGAACATAGGGGGCGGGGGATAGGTCATCAAAATATTAACATTCGGTCGCAGGGATTGCTTAGCCAAATTATTTTTTAATTAGCTTTTTCTATTGGCAAAAAATTAGTGACAATTGTATTTTTGATTTACTGTGTGAAAACTAACTAAACTAAACCCCCCAGTCTTTTTATATACTACGGACGGTCACCAAAGGTAGCGAGGGCGTAGAGGAGCGACGTAGTATCTAACACGTGACCTTCACAGTCGTCAAACAAGCGTTAGACCTTGATCCACGGATAGTTAGGGAAGAACTTTCCTAGTTAGAAAATGATGTTTCTAGAATATGTTAGATGAGTGTAACGAGCACTGACCTTGAGCACAACGATGGCGTCCGCCATTTCGTTGGCCATCTCCTCCAGTTTGGGCCCGATCATCTTGCAGGGGCCGCACCACGTCGCCATGAAGTCGATCACCACCAGCTTATCACCGGCCTCGCTCAGCCTGGTCTTCAGGTCATCGGCGTCTTTGATGTGGATTGCCATTTTTCACTATCTACAAAGAATGAAAACCGTCAGACTCGACTCTTACAAATGTAGAAAGGGACTTCGTATTGTTTAAATCTTCTTATCTGAATTAAAACATATAAATGATATAATTCTAAATAGAGGGCCCTGGCGTGGCACCGTCATCCAATCGCAGGACAGCTTACCAACCACTGGAATAGGTATTAAAAAGATGGCGGTCTGGCGGTGAGCGAGGGTTCTAGACCACTCTCACTTGAATATGAAATATTATTTAGTCATACATATTTATATTGTGAAAATTGTAAAAAGTGAAATTTATGAGTGTTCGTATATAAATTAATCTGTTAATATGCGTTACTCTGCCAGTTATTATAAGAATCTGCTCTCTAACAATTGTTGCAAAACCCGCTAAAACGTTTTCTGACAAAACAACGATATATCGTTAGAAAACAGTCTGAACTATCTACATAGCTATAAACTTTTTAATGCACAAATACCTCTATATTCTACATATTCCAATATTATAATTAAACCTTTTATGTTTCGAATCAAACCCCACTAAATCAGCATGGGATTTAGTTAAATTTACAGAGGTTTCAAAAAATATTGTTAAAACGGGTTTTGCAACTACACGCCTCAATTATGACTAGCCTTATGCAGTTTTCCTCCGTCATATTATAACATACCACGTACCGATGGTG
Source organism: Malacosoma neustria (assembly GCA_963693495.1). Lineage (NCBI taxonomy): Eukaryota > Metazoa > Arthropoda > Insecta > Lepidoptera > Lasiocampidae > Malacosoma > Malacosoma neustria. The sequence goes on from OY856397.1 coordinate 3,221,149, forward strand.
AAGGAATATATTTTTTATTGCTGTAGGACAGCAGACAGGCTGACGGCCCGCTTAGGATTTAGCAGTTACCGTCGCCTATGGGTGTTTGCAACGCCAGTGGCATCGCTAACACGCTGCTGTCCCATACGGGTACAGAAACTTGGGTCACCAATGCCGGAACACAATACAAAGTAAATTCATTGCTTTTTATTTGACAAATTTTTATAAACCACCTCATAATTTTTATATTAAATCTCATTCTTGTTTTTCAAGCTCCGATACATGTAGCTGTCTAAATATATGCAGAACCAATAATTTTAAATATCTAGGTGTTATTATCGATGAACACCTCAATTGGCAAAAACAAATTGACAATTTATGTGCTCGGGTACGCAAGATTATTTTTGTCATGAAAAAACTTCGTGTCTCTGCGGATTCAAATATACTTAACATGACCTATGATGCCTTGTGCAATTCTATACTTAGGTATTGTATACCCGTATGGGGTGGAACATATAGAACGTATATGATCAAACTTGAAAGAGCTCAAAGAGCAGTATTAAAGGTCATGAAATTTAAACCTTTTTTATATCCAACCTCACTATTATATAGCGAAAGTGAAGTTCTGTCTGTTAGACAAATATTTATTCTTTACACAATATTAAAAAAAGCACACTGAAGTACCTAATGCATTATTTCAATTAGATATATCGAGTAGAAGGAGACTCAGACCCTATAATACACTTATAACTAGAACTTCATTTGCTAGTAAACAATACTCAGTATTCAGCTCATATTTATATAACAAAGTTGATAAAGAAATTCACATAGCAACATTAAATAAATTTGAAATTAAAAATAAAATAAAATCATGGTTATTAAAAATGGACTATTCAGACACAGAAAAATTTATTCATATTGGAGAATAATACATGTTTATGCTAGCTAGAAAAATTCACACCTACACATACGCACACGCGCATACATACATATACACACAAACACACACACACGTGCACGCACAAACACTTCCTCACACTCGCGCATAATAACTAACGTTGTAAAATATATAATATTCATTTATGCAGAATTAGTTAAAGAAATAGAATTAGAATTAAAAATGGGAGAATAAACTTGCCCCAGAGATACAGATAGATCTAGTTCTGGAGCAAGTGGAATCAATTATTTTATTTTATCTACTTTTAATCATTTTATTTAAGTTTGGAGTATTTAAGTTTCACCGTCATAATGTTTAATTTAATTTTAATTAATTTAATTTAAAGTACTATTGCTATTTTTATCTTAATTAATTGTAACTTGTAATTGATGTTGTATTTTATATTGTCAATATTTTGTTGTTGTTGAATAAATTATTATTATTATTATTAAAGTGATTATGACGGAATACCTAAGACCAAAGGTGGTCGCCATCCAGACGGGCTTGGGGCCCTACCACGTATAAGAAAACTAAGTAAGCGGTGCTGCTATCGTGCTATTCGAACCCGAGAACTCTAGATTGGTGTTTGCAACGCCAGTGGCATCGCAAACACGCTGCTGTCCCATAAGGGTACAGGAACTTGAGTCACTAATGCCGTAACAATATTATGGCGGCATACTTAGACCAAAGGTGGTCGCCGTCCAGACGGGCTTGAGGCCTAACCACGTAGCTAGGGTGGGTTGTTTTGTCGCCTTTTGTGACAGGCCGACCGAGGCCGCAGTGGTTAGTGGTCCAATTTAGGACATTAGTTGTAAATTATTAAACATATTTGTAACACTGCACCTATATTTAATGTCCTAAATAAAGATTTTCTTTCTTTCTTTCTAGTATTCTTTTCCGCCCTTGCACGGATAATCATGAATCATGATAATCATGAAGAAATTGGCATACTGATATCACCGATATATGAAATCCACTAATCTTTGGACAAGCGGAGATATACTGTCCATTCCCTGTTAGGGCTTGTCCGAGCCGAACAGTGACGTTGTAGGCTTATAATTTACATATATCTCCTACTTCGCTCATCGGAGTTTTGACGTGCAACCGTCTGCGAGGGTCACGAGCGGAAATCGAACCCGTCGCGACTCTATGTATAAAATGTATTTATTTATAAAAGTATATGAGCAATATATCAGTTTTCTAATAACCAAAACCCTACGGCTAATGAGCGGTAATAAAAAAGCATTTTCCTTCCACAGAACATAAATAAACTTGTCCAAATGTCTCAGTGAGTCTCCTACCTCAAACAAGTTTTAAAATTAACACTTCATATAGGTACACAAAAACACAAATCCAAGGTTATTCTCCAATCAATAAAACAGAACCTTGTAACATTTAACTAACATTTTCAATTACTTACTTTTTCTTATATTAATATCACAGATAGACAAAGCACTAAAGGGCTCGTATTAAAAAAAACACAATACTAGACCACGTTTCAATTATTACTGGCTTATATTTGTATGGAGTTTATATTTTTGTACATTCAGATTATAGCAGTCTCTTTCTAACGCGTTGGAAAATGTGTACGTGTGATAAGGAAAACGTGACAGTCCGATAGATGATGTCAGTTTATATTTTGTATTAAATGAATCACTAGCACAAAATACACGAGTGTACAGAAGTAACATCCGTGTATGTAATTCCTGTCATTAACTATACAAATATATAAATATGGAGTGTCTGTAATATTTAAAACTAGCTGTGCCCGTGACTCCGTCCGCGTGGAATGGTGATTTTGGGCAGAATTTTTTGGATATCTTATGGTTTATTTTGAATTATAAACCCTAAAATATAAATGAAATATGCAAACAGTCAGTACTATCGAATGCAACTGTTACGCCATGCGCCTCCGGAATACGTATGTTCGAACCTACAAAGTCCAGCCTAAGCTAAACCCTATTTCATATGATTGATAACATAAATCTGAGGTTAACTTAAATTGGAAATCCAACCTACGAGGTCCAGTCTAAGCTGAACACTATTTCATATGATTGATGATATAAATCTGAGGTCAATTTAAATTGGAATATAAAATTTCCGAAACTTATCATTTAAAAAAAAAATTTTTTTACTCTTTTATACATAAGCTATCTGCCAGTGAAAGTCCCATCAAAATCGGTGCAGCCGTTTCAGAGATTAGCCGAAACAAGCAGACAGACAATTTTTTTTAAAATGTTGTTTTGGTATATGTACCATGTATACGTCCGAATGCACTTAGTAAAAAGCGGTTATTTTAATATTACAAACAGACCCTCCAATTTTATTTATTTGTATAGATAACCGCTTTTTACTAAGTGCATACGGACGTATACAGTGTATACACTGTACATATACCAAAACAACACTACAATTTTTGTCTGTTTGTTCCGGCTAATCTCTGAAATGGCTGCACCGATTTTGACGGAACTTCCACTGGCAGATAGCTTTTTTTTTTGGTCTCGGGGAAAACCCTCTCTTGACGGGTTCCCCCGGCCCGGGGGGACCGAGGGATATGTGGGACTCCGGGAAAGATGTTTGGCCATCCGACTACCCACTAAAAACCCCCGCTGTTCTCCTATCGCCTACGCCCGGGCCTACGGAAATGTGGCCTGCCGATCTCGTGGCCCTGGCCGGCGCCGGCCCGCCCTTTCTCAAGGCGGGCCTCTTCTAAAGTATTGGCGCCAGGGGGTCAGGGTTTCGTCCCCCCGGCGCTCTCCTCTGTTGACTCAAGGAGTTGAGGGGGGCCGCAGAACAGCACACGGCCCTCTCCCTCGCGGCAATAGTGCGGGCGGAGGATCCTCCCCCGAGGGGCCGCCCGCGGCCGCTTTCTACGGTGGCCGGAGGTCGTTGCTTGCCCTTCGGCGCCGACGACGTGGCCTGCGTTGGCGGGAGTTGACTCCCGCCCCCGCCCCGCCGCCTCCTTTGCGGACATTACTGCCTCGTACGGCCGTCCACCCAGTATCGCCCCCGACCATGGACAGAACCAGGGCCGGGAGCGACAGGTCGGCGGCCAATTCCGGACGGGATTATATTCCGGACGGGACTCGCACTCCCGTCGCGTGCCGGTCAGGCGTGGGTACGACTACCAGGCGACACTCCAGAAAAACCAGGGAGTCGCCCAACGTTGTAGCCGCCCCAGCAAGACCAACCGACAGCGAGGATGCGATTCCCGCCCAGGGAACACTCTCTGTGCAGGCGCAGTCGAAATAGGCATGGTTACGACTACCAAATCAGGGCCCGGGGCAGAACCCGGGACCCCAACCATCCCACCGGGGACCGCGCCACGAACAGAGAGCGAAGTTGGAAAGGATGTAGGAGGTAGACGGGAAGAAAGGTAGGACTCTGTCGCCTCGGACGGAGAGGAGAGTGAGGCGACGGATGCTCGGGCACCTCGGGTACGCACACCCGTGCACTCCTCGGACAGAGGAGCGCCCCTGAGGGGACTGGCAGATAGCTGATGTAACAAGGAGTAACTTAGGATATTTTTTTTAGAAAAAAAAATAGTTTTTGTTAAAAATGATAAGTTTCTGAAATTTTATATTCCAATTTAAGTTAAACTCCGATTTATATCATCAATCATATGAAATAGGGTTCAGCTTCAGCTTAGGCTGGACTTGTAGGTTTTATTTCTAATTTAAGTTGACCTCAGATTTATATCATCAATCATATGAAATAGGGTTTAGCTTAGGCTGGACTTTGTAGGTTCGAACGCACATATTCCGGAGGCACATGGCGTAACAGTTGCATTCGATAACACTGATAGTTTGCATATTTCATTTATTTATATTTTAGGGTTTATAATCCAAAATAAACCATAAGATATATCCAAAAAATGATGTCCAAGGTCACTATTCCACGCGGACGGAGTCACGGGCACAGCTAGTATTTATTATACAAGTACATATTAAGGGTCAACGGTGATCACCACTTTGTGGCAATTTGTCATTACTCGTTAAGAGTAAAAATTAAAAAGACTACGAAATGAAATTAAGTTAACATGTGTTTTCTTGTTGCGGAGAAGAGGGGAAAGTAGTGTAGCGCGCATGCGTAGGAAAGAGGAAGTCTCTTCTACCTCTACCTCATGACGAAAACAACGCGAAGTCGCAGGTATCAGCCAGTAGATAATAAAATAATAAATATATTTGGACATTCCACACAACGTCATCATGTCGCAAACTAAGTTGCAAAGCAAGATGTCCGTGATTTGTCCTATTCTACAATAACAAGTCGAACTTGGGTTTTAGAAACAAACTACTCAAGTCTATACTACATAGAAACAACGGGCCATAAAAATAAGCGTATCGCGCCATAGATGCACTCAAACTATTCCCGCGTGTCTACTATGTTTTCTCCGCGAAGTAAGAATTAACCTCTGCAGCCGGGGTCAGCCCGTGTAAAAGGCGACAAAACCATCGACGACAAATCCATAGGCGACGGTAACTGCTTAATAATAAGTGGGCCGTCAGCTTGCCTGTTGTTCCCCAGCAATAAAAAAATATCTTAAGCGAAAAATTATTCGCGCTCCGAATAAACGATGTGAAGTAAAATTTCTGTACAATATTCTGTGTTCCTGACCTTAACGCGAGAACACATCGTCATGTCATGATTGTACAAAAACAAAATATTATCACAAGAAACTTGCTGACATCACCTTTGTCTACAACATGGAGCCTGAGTCAAACAGGTCGGTATGGACATGATAGTAACACGACTCATCATGTCACTCGCAATGTCTTTCTCCTATTTTATTATATCCTGGTATTCTTCATCTGTCACTTCGCAAACCCTCATTATTAGACTCTGATATTAAAAAAAATACAACTGTTTACATTTTCTAAATTACCACTCTCTTATCTTAGGCATCTTCACATTCACGCCTTTTTTGCTTATATCATATTTTTCGCAATCCATCCTTACCTTGGTCTACTCCTCCTGCATCCGTCCACACTCATGATTCACCATTACTGCTACTATGTACCACTTCTCCCTGTAGGGGTGGAATAATACTGTCCCATAAGGGTACAGCAATTTGGGTAATTAATGCCGAACCACAACATAATTATTATGGCGGCATACTTAAGACCAAAGGTGGTCGCCATCCAAACAGGCTTGGGGCCTTTCCACGTAGGGAAAGGCCCCTAGGGTGGGTTGTTTTGTCGTCTTTTACGACAGCCTGACCCCGGCCGTAGAGGTCAGTCAGTATTCTTTCTCCGTCCCTGCATGGATAAAAATACAAAAGGAGAAATAAATGATGAAAAATAATAAGATGAATGAAATACGGATGTATACAAAAGTGGAGGTAGACCAAAGAAAAGATGGATGGATTGTGTAAAAGATATGGCAAAAAGGGTGAATATTCAGATGGCGACTAATACAGGAGAGTGGAAGAAGAGAATATGTCCCGACCTCACATAGTTGGGGGGGTTCCAAAGAAACTTATAAAAGGAAAAATGGAGTGACATTTTCCTTAACAGCTTGTAAAGAAGTAGGTAGTTACTTTTTATGGAGTTGCTGTACAACAGTCCGACCAACTTCTAAAACTTAAAACAGAAGTTACGTACACACTAACCCTATGGCCTAAGAAAGCAGGATATGTCTGATTTTCTCATTGCTGGAAACTATAATGTAGGTACCATTTAATAATATTCCTAGTAATGTTGGGTACTTGTAGATTTTGTCAGTCCTTTATTAAATGTTGATAAGAACACTAAGTTGTGCATTTTTTCCCAATAATCCTGTAAGTAGCATGGTTATATGGGTAAGTAGCATATATCATAAAAACCACAGGGCCAAAATTTATCATACATTAAATTTAATTAAACAACAATACTAATTATAATTTATAACTAACCATTCCCGCCCGCTTCACTAGTTTATATAAAAAAGTAAATGTAAGTGTTGATTAAATTTATTTAGTTATTTATTGGTTACATGCATTTTGGGACTTAATAGATCATTCCAGAAATTTTTAGAATTTTCTAGACCATTTCGAATCAATTTTATCAATTGCACACATTTTGGAACTTCCTAGATCTTTCCAGAATTTTTCTAAAACATTCTAGATTGATAACAACAATTGAAACCTTTTTGGAACTTTCTAGATCATTTCAGAAATTTTTAGAATTTTCTGGACCATTTCAGATAAATTTTATCAATTGCACACATTTTGGAAGTTTCTAGATCATTCCAGAAAGTCTTAGAACTTTTTAGATTGATTACATCAGTTGCACACATTCTGGAAATTTCTAAATCATTCCCGAGATTTTCAGAATTTTACATTAGTTAGAAACGGAGAGATATATATAATTTCATATTTTTGCCACCCACTTCCACCCATCCCTACCAAACTCCCTTATGCACACCAGGGCACCGAGGGGTATTTGTCATCCTAACAGGAACTCGATCGAAGTTGCGGATGATAGAGAAAAACTTGGACACACATACGAACATTAGCATTTTATATAATAAATATTAAGGTTATTGAAGTTATACTTATGTTGGGGACCTTTTGAAAAAATTATGACAGTAAAATTTTAGGATTCAATGAAGTTTGCTGATAACTGTCACTCAAGTTTCCAGAAAACTCGTAACTAAAATCATATTAGTTTCTCAAATCTGTACAGGGTTATTGGTAATTCAACGTTATTTCCGTTAGGTGACGGGGGTGACTATTTGCGATAATTTTAACCCCCTCTGAAATACATTCCTAGTTGTTATGCATTGTTGGGCCGACTTGCACAACCAATCACTAAACCGATTTAGCGCTAAACTTATTTAAATCGTCATTCTGTCCCTGTCACATTGACAACATTTGACAGGGACAGAATGACGATTTAAATAAGTTTAGCGCTAAATCGGTTTAGTGATTGGTTGTGCAAGTCGGCCTTGGAGAGCTAAGAAAACGGTTGTTTTTAAAATAATCTACAAGCCAAGTTTCATAACTTTTTTTTTTTGTTCTAAGACAGTTTAGTGGAAAATAATCTCAAAAAAATATTGAAATAATATCGTTTTTCAACACTATCATCTCCTAAGGGGAATACGTCGAAATACCAATAACCCTGTATAATTAATATGTGAAGCAAAAACTTTGCTTTCAGAGTACGAAATTTGGCACCGGCACCGGTTAAAGTGTATATGGAGAAGTGCAGAAAACTATTTTTTGCTTAAAATCCATTAGAAATATTATTTAATTTATTTAAATAGACATTACACACACTACTGCAAGAGTTTATGGTTTGGTAACCATTAAGGTTAATTTTATAATAATATAATTTAAAAATTCATAATATACATTCGTCAATACTTAAATTATTATTAAATAAATAATAATATATATTTAATAAATTACTATTAATTTATCTATAGGCTTTAGTGGTTATATTCTCTTGGGTCTTATTGTATGGCAAAATTGACAATAACAGAAAATGATGGATAAGTAATTGATTAACTCTTGCCTATTTGTGAAAATAGTGTTTACAAAATGCTAATACAGTAATCCCCCTATAACATGGTAGATTGGTTCCGCATTGTAGGTGTATTCTCATAGAACGCACTTGTATTACCCCATATATTATTATGTAGATATGATTCACATTTAACTTTTCCCCTTAAAGGAGATTTAAATCGAATATTAAGAAAAAAAAAACTATGTTAATATGAACGAAATATGTGCGTTTTATTAAAATCAAACTAAGAACATTTTAAGGTACATGAAATTAATTATGAAATATACAAATCATTATACATTTCACAGTACATACAGAAATATAATGTGTGAAATCAACTGCGTTATAACGCCATATATGGGGGAATATAGGGATATGTTATATGAGAGACTGAAAATACATAATATCAAAATGTGTTATAAGAGTACCGGTGTTATAAGGGGGATTACTGTATATGGTTATGAAACTGATTTTGCAATACAAAATATTTTGAAGATTTACAGATTGCTGTTCAAAGATGTAGAAAAAAGGCAAGTTAACCGAGTAGCCATAATGAAACATTTGATTATTATAGCCTTTGACAAAAGAACCCTAATAAAGTTCAAACTTATAAATTGAATGAATTATGGTCCAACTTTGACCCCTGGGTTACTATCACTAGTATTCATAAATAACATGTTTTTATATATATATTTATTTTTATATATACTGCTTACTTTAGGAATAATAATTAATGCTGTGTGAATTGGCACATAATATTTATTCATATATTTTCCTCAAGATCAGAATTAAATCAAAACCTGTAAATTCCCATTTGTTACCATGGTTTCCATATTTAATCTTATCTCACCACAATGCACATTTTTATAATTAAAATTATAATAATAAATTTAGCCAAATTTAAGGCTTAAATTTTTGGAGATCTTAATGCTAAGGGCTAGGTCTCATCATCAATATTTGGTCATTAGCAACACCCTTGGCAAGGCTACCAAGACTACAACCCTATCACTTCTATAAGTAGGTTACTTCTTTTTAGTCTGATAGCTGGGATATTTAAAGTATGTGGAAGGTGACATAATACTGAGGGATCAAGCTTGTTTTTTAATTGCTGACGGCCCATTTAATAGTAAGCCACTACAGTCGTCTATAGATGTCTAGGGGCACCACGAACACACTGCTGAACCATAGGGGTACAGGAACCTAGGTCACTAATGCACCCGAGAACACAACACAAGGTTATTATGGTGGCATATTTACAGACCAAGGATGGTTGCCATCCAGATGGTATTAGGGCCCTACCACGTAGCTAGGGTAGTTTTGTCACCTTTTATGACAGGCTGACCCCAGCCGCAGGGGTTAGTATTCTCACACCCCAATCAGCCCCAGCAAGAAGAAGACGTGTCTGGCCCTAGCCCCTATGACAAGCGTGGCAGTTATATTGTAGCTTCCCTAAAAATAAATATACTAGGACAATATACACAGCGCCATCTAGTCCTAAAGTAGCATAGCATGTGTTATGGGTACTAGAAAACTGATATACTACTTATATACTCAATCATCAACCCAATTGACCTCTGCAAGTGTACCAGTATGGTATCTGTTACACCACTGACATCTCCATCTATAGCAGTTACATACCAAGCAGTGGCACATTACGGATGTCATAAGCAAATTAGACAAGAAAATCAATGACGGAAGTTAAGGCAGTAAAATTTCTATTTATTCTGATATTTGTGCTAGAAGATATATTATACTCCTTTCACTGATTTACAGAAAGGTTCCGTTCAGTTTCTGATATAATATTAATGTTATTATGCTCATAATTAATGTGGTTGCAGTAAAATATTTATTTCAAATCCTAGATTATTAATTGAATGTCAAAAATTTACTACTAATATGAAATCAACAATGATTCCAACTATTCCCTTCATTACGACGCCATAAAAGCAGTTAACTTATTCAGTAGTGCATAAATTAGCGTGTAAACACAGGTACGAATTCTAATATTCGTGTTACCACAGCCTCGTCTCGATTCGTTAATAGCAACTTATAAGTATAATAAAACAAACTAGTCAAACAAGTTTATAATCTTATATTCGTTTAATTTCAGTCTTTAAATGTAATAACAGGCGTATCACGAAAAAATCAATTGGAGTTTTGGAAGCGTTTTTTATAACGTTGTAACAAGGTCATAGAATTTTAGTCATTTGTATATGTAATATTATTTATTTATTATGAAATATGTATTCGGAAGTCATATGTCATGGATTTTTAATAGTTAAAAATACTTTAACTTACCTCAGTAGAGAATAAATTACGAAAAATCCTCAAACCGGCAGGACACGCGGTATATGTTAAGTATTGACAACTTGACAAGCAAAGTTTAGCAAAGAATAGTTTAGAGTAGTGCACGATATATATCGATATTTCATAAAATATTGAAATATGTATGCAATATATCGCTTCGATCTGATATTATCGTATCTACAATCTATATATTTCATCCGATATATCATGTCAAATTGTCAAACATCGCGAAAAATTAAAATCACATTCCATCCCTTTTTTTACTGATTCCTTTATTTGTGGTTGGCAACTTGAGTAAAAATAAAATGTAAAACCCCGATTTATTTAAAAACTAGACTTCACAATAATCATCTAAATTTAATACGCCCACCGAAAGCAGTGACTTAGAAAATATCAGGCTTCTACTTCCTTAGTTTATGAATTGCTCTAATTTCAAGGTCATTCCATTAGTGCACTGCACTAAAAATCCTACTAATTGACGAACCTTTAATCAAAGAAGTACATAAACGCACTCTGACCGAGATTAACACATAAATAGGCACCATTAAACCGGTGTCATCATTAGCTATTACACTATTGAACCGGAATATATCGAAAGTATCGATAAATTTATACGATAAGTCCATGCATCGAATTCAATTGATCCGATGTTTTGCTTAACTATTTAATAACTTGATGTATCGATGTATTTTCACATATTGAATTAATGGTAACCTGCTAATGATTACACCTAACTATTTCAGTTTTTCTGATCTAGAATATTTTAGAAGTTTTATAATTTTATCTTAATTTTTATAGTAGGTAATAACTTCTTTTGGCGTGTTAGTTATAACGCTACGGGACTCTTCAGAACGCGCCAACAATCATAATTCCCATCAGCGCGTCCCATGGAACGCGCCTCAACCGGCCGTGATTGGTCCGCGACCGCGCCACCAATGCAAGTTGCCCCCACGCCTGCGCGACTAGACCGACGCCGACGTTCTCCATTTTTAAATTTTTAATATAGTACCGTTTTACGACCCGTGTGTGTGCGTACACTTTTGTGATTATTTATAATATTTAATAATTGTAGTGTAATTCACATAAAGTATTTTGTCTCAACTTGTTCAATAACTAGTAAACTTCTCGAACGATTAATCGACGTTTTACTCCAAAACAACCCAAACTATTACAAATGAACATTAAATAGTTAAAAATTATGACAGTAAAATTTATATCAGTGAGTTAATTGTGCCGTGTGACCCCGGGCAGTGAAAAGAATAGGGTCACCCCAGGTCATTCCGAGGGAGTCGTAAAAGGTGACTAATGGACTACTCCTTTGCCAGTTCATGCGGCAAAGGAAGTGCACCTCTCGATTTTTCCTCAGGGATTGGGAGGCTGGACGGCAATTTCTCCCATAAAAACCAAAACCAGCCAAGCAATAAAATGGTTAGAACAAGAAAAGATACAGTCACGGATAGGGCGTTGCCGCAAAACGACGCGCAGAAGCTTCGCCCGGTTTCTGTGACAAGTGGACAAGGGCTGCCGTGGGCGAGCACGGGTAAAGACGTTAGCTCAATCCAAACCGCTTCGCAACATGGAACATTGGTACGCTATCCAGACGCGCGAGGGAGTTCTACACAGGTGCATCTGGTTGAGAAAATGGGGTCGCCCTAATGCTCTTGGAGGAGCTCCAGGACAACATTTTGGAGGTGAAGTGTAGCAATCGGCTTATGGTTGTGAGGGTGCTTGTCAGTAGTCACCCACTTGATAAGTGTCTACGCGCCACAGGCCAGTTGTAGCGACGCCGATAAGATAGCGTTTTGGAATCTACTCGGTGAAGTGCTTCGTGGGATCCTGTTGTCACATGGCGTCGTTGTGGGTGGTGATCTGAACGATCATGTGGGTGAAGAATGTGGGGAATTTGAACGTGTTCACGGTGGATTTGGGTATGGTAGCAGCAACGTGAAAGGGGAGGATATCCTCACACACACACGTACTGACGTGTGTGGCTGCCGACCTTGCCATCGTGAACATGTATTTCAAATAGATACCCGAGCATCTCATCACCTACAAAAGCGGGAGGAATGCTACTCAAACCGACTTCCTATTTACTAGGAGCTACTTTCTATAAATTTATTTATTTACTTCCTCAAAATTTTTATTATGTGACAATATTCAAATCAGGAAGCACACTTTGTAATCCAAAATAAAAGTTTAAAAAATTATTAGTGAGTAGAAAACTTAGAATTTATACTCTCAACATACAACTCACTTGTCGCATACATGGAAATAATAAGTAATACGTACAACTAGTACTAGTACTAAGTACGTAGTACCTACTTATTATTTCCATGGTCGCATATCTTTTAGGATGTCAATTGTCAGTCAAGCCGTCAAGCGTTGGGTTTATCTGTTCTGGTGACGTTACGTTAATCAAATAATTTTGTTTCTGAACGGGAAAATAAGGCATTTTAAGGAATATGTGCCTGGAAATTAGCTTTGGCATCGCTTATTTTTTTAGTTAGTTTATTTATGTACCATTGTCCATTATGTAAAGTATAAGCCACGCAAATTGGTAATGCGCTGGAACCTTCTCAAATTAACGCCCTTGTGACGTCATCACCAAAGAAAAAGTACAGTTAACAAAACGTAATATTCTCATTTATTAATAAAAGTTTATAAAGGAAATTTGATGTGTTTTTTTTAATTAAAACTAATTGTTTGAATAATGTTTAACTTTTAATCATCATCATCATTATTTATCGCATTTTAAATCTTAACTCTTCAACTCTACTCATTTAAACTACATCAGACTCAGAATTGGTATCCGAGTCTGATATCTCGTCAGAATCAGTATCATTTCCCGTGTTAATAATAAATAACTTGTCGACCAATCTATCTTTTCGCCAGTATTCTTCTTCCAGTCTCTTCACATAATCTACCTCCTTTTTTCAATCTTCAGGAGTGATTGATTGCAAAGCCTCTAAAGTTAAAGATTCGATCTTACTCTCAAATTGTTCAACTTTCTTGTCTGAAACTCTTTGTTTTACGAGGTTCCAAATATACATATTATATGGGGTTGAGGTCACAGTTGTACGGTGGCAGTCTAACAACTTCGTGACCATGATCAGCCAATAATTTATCATAATGTATTTCTTCGGAGTTTGGTGATGTTATATTATTAAATATAATTCTGGTTTTGTGAAATATTCCGGGAACTCAATTTTATTTGCTTGGAGCCACTCAACCATCACTTGTTTTTTGAGCTCATGGTGGGAGTTCTTTCTTCTTCTTTACTATGGTAAGAGGCGTTGTCCATTACAAAAATACTGTTCGGTGGTATATTGGGTAATTGGATATAAGCTTTTCTTGTAACCATTTTGTGAAATTTTGAGTACTCATCTGGTCATGATAATCGCATGTTTTTGTATCCGCATTAAACATTTTAAGAGCATTATTGACAAAATCTAACTTACTCCCACCATGAACTATCCAACGGTGACCAGGGCTATAATTTTTTTTCACTTCAACATCCGTGTCGGACTGCCAACACTTTTTGACTGTCTAATGGGCATGTATCCACGTCTATAAATCACTTGTTTTTTGTCAGCGCTAAGTAAGTAATTTTGTCTCATGCGACGTAAATATTTAGCCCTCCAAGCTTGAATATTGGTCTTTTCAAATAAATGCAATCCTCACTAGACTCTGATGTGTTTTTCAGTTACATTCTGAAGTAGTATCTTAGTGTCCTCCTATTCTTTTTCAAAGTAATTATCCACTTTAATAATGATTTCACGAACTCGACTGTGAATTATTTTTCTACAAATTTTAACAAAAAAAAAAATAACAACAAAAGCAGCAAACACAATAAGATAAAAACTAAAATAACAACAAATATAACAGCAAAAGCAGCAAACACAGTAATAAAACAAAAAAACAATAATAAAAGCGATCGTGGTAGGTACTAACTTTAGTACACAACTTGGTACGCGTACGCATCGGGCAACGTTGCTAAATGCTAACGGTACTTGTGACGTCACCAACATGGCCGCCAGGTGCATTACCAATTTGTGTGACTTTTATGCATTTTATTTGCTGTGAACTGTCAAAATCTTGATCTGTAATCTCTTTAACGCATGGAAGTATTAAGTACTTCCATGCTAATCGCAAGTATATTTTATATTAAAAAAAAATGCTAGACGTCAGAGTCATTGAAAAGTTGCTGCCAAACTGCACTTTTTAGTGTGATGATCACTGTCACTGATTACTGTCAATCAGTGTTGTTCTTGATACGGCAATTGCCGTAATATACGGCATTCAGGCATCTTAACCATCATAAATACGGTATACGGCAGCTCTTTGATTACCGTATTAAAATATACGGTAATTGACTAAAGTGAACAAAAAAAACATATCGTTCTATCTCTCGCACCAAATTGTAAACCATAGATTTAGTAGAAGCCCCACAAAAATAAACGTCAACAGAATTCAATCAAATGCAATCGTATCTCTGAGACGATAAAGTCTAAAATCTTTGATTTTTAGGACGTGTGAGAATCCCCGGTATAATCGTTATTGTACTGTAACTACTGTGACTGTGATTCTCTCATTATTAGAGTCGCATTGCTTCTTTGGTTTGCTGTATGACACGATCTATCAGTGAAAGTTTAAGATTTCTTTAAGTTTTACTAAATTGAAAATAAGTGATAATGAGTGTGACAATGACGACGGGTTACCTCCACCGCAAAAAAAGGTAAAAAGTAAACTATAGCGGCCGGGAGATACCCGAAGCGCGCCACGCGTGGCAGGCCGCCCTTGCGATACTCGCCACCCGGGACTCTCCTCCAATCATAATACTCTGCCGTTGGCAGTAGGCAGTCGCTTTATGACCGCACGCGATCGAGAACGTAAATTAATTTACTAAAATGTCCTTTTATTGTTGTAAACGTTTCATCGATATTTCAAATAAATCATTTTAAAATGCACCTGTCGTTTAACATACGCAAACCCGGAACCATACACCACAAAACACATAAAACAGAAGTATAGAAAGCAACTTTTTAAGATATTTTCAAAATAACAATGGACAACAAGCACTCCACACTTTTTTACAATAAAATTCATTTTTTTTGTTAATCCCCCTATCCTTAATTTAATTTTATTGAAAATTATTTTTTACCTTTTAGTTTGACTTTTTATAAAAGCGTGTTTTTTTTATTAATTTTAACTTTGCAAAATAAAAATGTTGTACAATACGGCAATTTTCTTAATTTTCCCTAAAAATCCGGCAATTTTACAATTTAAATACGGCATCCCTAAATTTGTCAGGAACAACACTGCTGTCAATAAAAATCATTCTATTTTCTGTTTTCGGTTCGTTTACCTTTCGTTTGGATCAGTTATAATTTAACTTTTTTGTTTTGATAACAATTGAAAAATGTCTGTCGATATAACAGAAATAGGCGCACAGAAAGTTAAAAGCGTATCAAGTGGTGAGGTATGTATTAATTTATTTGAAACTCCTTATGATTTGGCGAAAACTACAAACTTTCTTTTTGTAATTTGGAAAGTTTTTCGGTGAGATAAATAGGTTTTTATCTCATCATTGCTCTACATGAGCAATTTATCAGGGGTTATCATGTTGTACAGTACATAAGTGAAGCTTACTGTTTTTATTTTAATTCCGTAATTTGCATTAAATATGTGTAGTCGCTCGAGTGTGATCGCTATTGTTTTTATGCATT
This sequence comes from Malacosoma neustria, assembly GCA_963693495.1. Classification (NCBI taxonomy): domain Eukaryota; kingdom Metazoa; phylum Arthropoda; class Insecta; order Lepidoptera; family Lasiocampidae; genus Malacosoma; species Malacosoma neustria. The sequence goes on from OY856397.1 coordinate 3,237,585, forward strand.
AACTGGAGCATTCATCGGCTTTGTACACTTTCAAACTCCATGTAAATATTTGCAAATACTATTGAGTTAACTGTATAATGCAATTAATACGTATTTGTAAAATAATAGTAGCTTATTCTCTACTTCAGATATTTGAGTAGCTGTAATCTATACAAATAAATAAAATTGAAGGGTCTGTTTGTAATATTCAAATAACTTTTTTACTAAGTGCATTCGGACGTATACACGGTACATATACCAAAAAAAATTAGTAAAATAAAATAGTTTTTGTTAAAAATGATAAGTTTCGGAAATTTTATATTCCAACTTAAGTTGACCTCAGATTTATATCATCAATCATATGAAATAGGGTTTAGCTTAGGCTGGACAAGGTATGTTGAATTTCCAATGTTGAATTTCCAAGGTATGTTGAATTTCCAATGAAGTTAACCTCAGATTTATGTCATCAATCATATGAAATAGGGTTTAGGCTGGACTCTGTAGGTTCGAACGTACGTATTTCGGATGCGCATGGCGTAATAGTTGCATATTTCATATATATTTTAAGGTTTATAGGGTTTGTAATCCAAAATAAACCATAAGATATATCAAAAAATTCTACCCAAAGTCACTATTCCACGCGGACGGAGTCACGGGCACAGCTAGTTATTTATATAAGTAATTTTTTTTATTATTTTGCTAATATTATATTTGACGATTGAAGACCTTCGTGGCGTAACGGCTAACGCACTTCGGTAAGCTTGTGGAAGGATCGGGTTTGATTCCCGTGTTTTTTTTTATTGATGAGTAACAGCATACAGGCTAATGATCCACTTAATGGTAAGGCCAGATCCAGACAAGTGTAACGTCTAATTTAATTTGTTGTGTAATGTAACATGAATGGTATGGATGGCACACGAGCCCAATGCGAATTCTGTAGCTGTTCAAGTTGTTCCATAGTTGCCACAAACTGCTTTTGTGTTCACACTAAAAACCGACCTTCGATGGATCTCGCCGAGCGCCGGGGCATTAGTTTACATGTAAGGGTTGTAGTGCCATCTACGTGTAAGATTCATGTTTCATTAGAGGATAGACATTATGTGTTACACTCTGGACCCGGTTTTGCAGTTACCGGTGCCTATGAATGTTTGCAACACTATGTACTGCTGTTTGCACATAGCTACAGACAGGATCCTGGCTCACTAATGCTGGAACACAATGCATGGTTATTATGGTAGCATACTTACACACCAAAGCTGGTTGCCATCCAGACAGGCTTGGGGCCCTGCCACCTAGCTACTGCTTTTTGTCGCCTTTTATGACAGGCCGGCCCTGGCCGCAGGGGTTAGTATTCTTACACCCCAATCAGCCCCAGCAAGAAGAAGACGTGTCTGGGTGTTTATGTTTATAATATGTATTTATTTATAAAAAAAGTTAATATGTAGTATATCAGTTGTCTAATACCCGGAATACAAATGCTATGCTTCTTTGGGGCTAGATGGTGGTATATTTGTTTATATTAGCGATGCATTCCAGTTATATCCCACTGTTCTTTCAGAATCTTTTTGTCTAAAGGCAGGGAATTATAAACTATTATTTTTAAGCAAATTAATCTGCTATTAGATTATTCTTTTTACTGCCTTAGCATATAATTGTGTGAGGTAAGTTATGTCCATTTCTGGTAATTCGTGCCGCAGTCGATAAGTCGGCTTGCACTTTGTTGCGCTTTACTATTCACATTATGAAAAATATCTGTATCGAAACAAATTTATAATACTTTTCAAAAACATATATAATACTTGACCCGGCAAATGTAGTTAGTGCCATATTCATTAAAAAAAACTAATCTATGTCCTTCTCCAAGGTATAATCTATGACTCTACCGAAATTCATTGAAATTGGTTTAGCGGTTTAGGTGTGAAAGTGTAACAAAAAAGTTAGGATTTTACATAGATTATAAATTTGAACAAATTATTCTTTATTGTACCAACTGTTGAAATACAACATGAGTGGCCTCCTCATTTGGAACATGTATTATAACAATCATTGTATTTGTTATCTACTTCTATGACTCAGTTTTGTTTGTAATAAACCTATATTTAACAACATAAGACTTATAAAGTACTTTTGCTATGTGAAATTACATTTTGAAATATAAGATCTCATTTATTTTACATTTTCATAACTTATATCTTTGTTATTTACACTGACAGACTCATAAACTGCATCAAAGTAATACGACGACTTTGAAATAAATAAATAAATATTTTAACCAAGTATGCAAACTTTCTATACAGATTTAAATTGAAACCTCTAGATTGGTTCGTGAACTTTAAAACAGCGTAGGGTCATATACTTAAGTTTAAGTTTGTGTACTGGAAAGGACCATAAGACTTTTTTGAAGAATAAACAAAAATTTAAGGAAAATTGGTTTAATTAAAAATTGGTTTTAACAATAGACACAAACTTTATGCAAGGGTTTATTTATGTTTTAATAAGGTGTATTACCTCCACGTGCCCTTGTTACGGATTCTAAACACGCTCCTCAATGCAACTTTGAGCATATCGCTCCCCACGTCGACGATAGACTCTTCATGCACCATATAAACATGTCCTACACTCGTCCGTAAACAATACGAAGGCCCATTGCTCTTCTGTCCAATTCAGGTGATCATGCACAAATCTTAAGCGAGCTTGTCTGTGAGCTACAGACAACTTTGGACCATTTGCTGGTCTAAAAGGGGTGATATCCGCTTCCTTTAACCTTCTTCTTATTGTTCGTGCACTCACGTTTACTCGACGCACTTCATTAAGCTCTGTTTTGATGTTAACTGACGTGAGGAAACGATTTCGCAGGGAAGTTGTAACAATAAATCGGTCATCACAACCGGTGGTTGCTCGAGTCCGGCCTGTACCACGTCTCCTTCTGTAAGAACCTGTCTCCACAAACCTTCTGTATATTCTAGAAACCGTAGACTGGTTTAAATTTAAATTTCTACCAATCGTTCGTTGATCCAAGCCCTCCCGCACCAATGCTACAATTTGAGCCGCTTGTTCGGACGAAGTATCCATATTATGGTTCAAAAACTCTCGATGAGTTAAAAAACTAACCCAACAATTCTGCTGGTAACAATAATTCAATTGACAAAAGAATAAAAAATCAATGAGAATCAATTTAAAACTTTGCTATAAATAACACGCAAATCTGATACTAGGAGTAAATTTTCTTTTCCCGGCTATATTCATTTGTTTTACTGCACTTCTATTTTTAAATTTTCCTTTTTTTTTGAGATCAAGAGCCAGTCTCTCCATATTTATATAATTTAATCTAAAAAGTTTGCATACTTATTAAAAAAAAATCATTTCAAAATAATCCTGAACTTTGATGCAGTTTATGAGTCCGTCAGTTTATATAATTCAATGACAATATAGAAACTATCTAATTTGTTCTATTCTCTATTTTGTCTTTATTGTACTGTTATTTTAAATTATCTAAATATCTATTGCTTTTCCTTTGGTTTTTATGAGCCTTATTGCAAATCGTAGGGATATCGCAAAATTAGCGTGGTTATCTTTTGCCTAAGCACCATTTTTTCCCAGCACTAAAAGGGTTAATAGATAGTCTTATTTAAGGACCATCTAATTTACCACTTCTGGATCCCAATGTCTTCATCATCTCGACGTTTTCTTCATCATTGTACATGATCTTAAGACATTCCAGATAGTGCGCACGTAATAGTAGCATACATATGAATGAACCTTTCCAATGAGAACAGTAAATAGTAATATCAACAAAATAAATACATTATAATAGCTTGAAAAGAACAGTGTATAAAATGAACTACAAACAATCATCATTCCTAGTTGCATTCTTGCATCATTCGCTTTGGATCCTAGGGTGTTGAATACTGTTATACAGCCATTAGTCCACATTTAAGTGAGCAATTTACATCCCCTTGTCAACTGTCGTATATGGCGTGAGAGTCCCATACTCTCATAAACTCTCTCTCTCACAAATTCTCGCTTCGGTGCCCGGGATCCGCTTTCCGACTTTTTCTTCTCCATTTGCACGATTTTCGGCATCTCTGGTGGTTAGTCCATTGGCACGCATATCAACCTCTACGACGTCAAGCCAGCTCTTTTTGGGTCTCCCCCTCCTGCCGGGACCCGGCGGCGGCGGCATGGTCAGACATTTGTTCCTCACATAAGTAGCCAGATTCCAGGTATTTCACCTGTTCCGTGTGCTTGACTGTATTGTCGCCTATGCGCACGGGTGTGGGATCTGTGGAGTTACAGGCCAAGTACTCGGTCTTCGCCACTTTAAGATTAAAATATGTTGAATAATTAATGAAAATTATGTAACCTTCAACTTTATATGAAAAAAAAAATGTAAAACAAATATTAATTAATGTATAAATTAGTATTAATATATAATTTCAAAGTTGTCCTTTCCTATAATGCTACTTTTCCTGACCATACATTGTCTATCCCCCAGTTGTTTGAGTAATATGTTTCAAAATAATTTTAATTTGTTACTAAACTCTTTAATTTATGTAAACAACTGGGTTTGTAAATTTATCATCTACTTGTTTCTAAAGAGCTTTTTTGGTTTATTTTCAGTCGGTGGAGTTGAAAAGTTTCTGGGAGGATCAGAATGTTGCGTTCATATTCTTCAGGCGTTGGGGATGCATGCTCTGCAGACTGTGGGCTAAGGAGGTAAGCGTTTATTTAGGGTGTTGTTGGGACTACCGCGCCATTACAGTGCATCCGGAATATTCGCATAGGCGTTTGTTCCATGCTGATGCAAATGCGGGATAGCGCCAACGGCACCATGAACATATTCTACATACAGTTATTGAATTTATATATATTATACTATTAACCTATTATTAAAGTATATTGTCAGTATGATAGATACGATTATGGTCTGACATTGTGTTTTACTGCACATAGCAATGTCCTAGATCTGCGCGAATGGTCTACTGAAGATGTAATTAGAAGCCATTAATATTATTTTGTAGTTGACTACAGGTTAAACATCAAATACCTATTTACATTTGTGCGAGAGTATGTGACTTAATCTATGGTGATCATTCATAGAATACCTACGCTGTCTATACGCTGTCCCATAGCGGTACAGGAACCTGGCGGCATACTTATAAACCGTGGGTGGTCGCCATCAAGACGGATTCGGGGCCCTACCACATAGCTAGGGTTTTTAAGTCGCCTTTTACGGCAGACCGACACCGGCCGCAGAGCTTAGTATTCTTACTCTGCCCCTGCACGGAGAGAATAGCTGTCAAAATGTTACTGTCACTGTCAAATCACAAAAAGCCCAAAGTTTTAACTACTTGGATCTGCTTGATTTGCATTACTTATACACATCTATTCGCATTGCCACTTTATTACAATGAGATACAGTTGAGTTTTTTTTTCTCTCTTTATATGGAAACTACTTTGAGGAATGATTTGATTTAATATAGTTTTGAAAGTTTTTTAGAAAAATTTGAAATTTGTAAACTTTAACACTGATAATTTCACCTCAAAGTTCGAGCGATTTGTAGCTCTAAGTTGCATAACTCCATAGGCTTTTACTATTCTGTTTATGTTTTTTATTACATTAAGGTTTACATTTTTCAGGGTTTCTCTTCTATCATGTGTAAAGTGCACACGTGTTATTGTGTATATAGTGTTAGTGGTGTCACTTAATGGCCCCAGCGGAAGATCAGCGCTGGTAAATTCCATCAGCAAATGCTGAGCTGGGACCAATTTGGGACAAATATATAGTATATAATTATAAATTGTAAATAATAACTTTGAGTCCTAAATAAATACATTTTCTTTCTTTCTTCTTTCTTTCTTTCAAAGTTGTCAGTTCCTTTTGTTATTATAACTATGGGACTGTTTTTTTTTTTTCAGTTGGCCGAAATAGCGCCCGTGCTTAAGAAACATAATATAAGGCTTATTGGAGTGGGAGTTGAAGAGATTGGTTCGAAAGAATTCGCCGATGGAAACTTTTTTGATGGAGGTATGTAGTTTTTTTTCTTGACCCCTGTTGGAAGACCGCTGAAGGACCGTGTAAAAAATGGTGCGGCTTAGGTCTCCAAAGTTAGTAGCCGCGGTGCGGAAAATGGTAGTGCGGGTTCGATAATTAACGTGGAAAGGAAAGGAGACGGAAATACCCAGCAGTCGAGAAAGAGCGGCGAATCACCTGAGGTTCTCCGATCTGCTACCCTCCACGGCTTGTACTGCGGTTTGTAGCCTAGGCCTTCATAATTAGCGGTTCACAACATAATAACACACATATAAAAACTCGTGCGGGTTTAACCAAGACTCGACGGTATGTGGCGTCGGCGCGAGCGCCACCAAGCAGAGAGGGCGGCTCGGTGTTGGTCGAGTAGTTGTTTTTCAAAAATCACCGTCAGGCGCCGCAGCATCTAAACTAACTTCCGGGTAGGCAGGAAAAAAAAAGAATAGGACAAAGCGCCTAACCAACAACTAATCTTTTGTTAATAATAATTTATTTATTTGTCAAACCATCTAGTCATTATATACATTACAAATTATTTTAATTACTATTAAAATTATTTATTTTAATTAGTGTTAAAATAATTTATAATTACCTAGTCAGGTCATAAGTATTGTCACACAGTAAAAACTTTTCTTTTAGAATGCTGGCCACAAAAAAGTTTATTGAATTCGAATCTCGAATTGTTCATGAAAATAAAAATGTATACTTTTAGAATTTTACTCATTTTTTAAATATGGAGTGGACGCTTAAAGAAGACCGTGTTGCAGTTATTGCGTTGCATCGTTGCGGTTACGCGCCAATTCAAATTTTTAACATACTGAAAAATTTGAATATAACCAAAAGATTCATTTATCGTACCATCAAACGATACAATGAAGACTCTAGTGTAGATGACAGGTCAAGAAGTGGTCGCCCTCGGTCTGTTAGGACTCCAGCAGTGATAAAAGCTGTGAAGGCACGAATTCAAAGAAATCCCAAACGTAAGCAGAAACTGTTGGCCCTTCAGATGGGGTTAAGCAGAACCACGGTGAAAAGGGTGTTAAATGAAGACTTAGGGCTTCGGGCATATCGAAGAAAAACAGGACATCGTTTGAATGCTCGTCTAATGGACCTGAGACTGAAGAGATGCCGCGCTTTGTTGAAGCGGTACGCGGGAAAAAAATATCGGGAAATTCTTTTTTCGGATGAAAAAATGTTTACCGTAGAAGAGAGCTACAACAAACAAAATGATAAGGTGTACGCACACAGTAGTGAAGAAGCGAGCAACCGTATTCCGCGTGTCCAACGAGGTCATTTTCCATCCTCGCTCATGGTATGGTTGGTAGTTTCTTATTGGGGCTTAACAGAGGTACATTTTTGTGAGAAAGGTGTAAAAACGAATGCTGTTGTGTATCAAAATACAGTCCTGACGAACCTTGTGGAACCTGTTTCTCATACCATGTTCAATAACAGGCACTGGGTATTCCAACAAGATTCGGCGCCAGCTCATAGAGCGAAGAGCACACAAGACTGGCTGGCGGCGCGTGAAATCGACTTCATCCGGCACGAAGACTGGCCCTCCTCCAGTCCAGATTTGAATCCGTTAGATTACAAGATATGGCAACACTTGGAGGAAAAGGCGTGCTCAAAGCCTCATCCCAATTTGGAGTCACTCAAGACATCCTTGATTAAGGCAGCCGCCGATATTGACATGGACCTCGTTCGTGCTGCGATAGACAACTGGCCGCGCAGATTGAAGGCTTGTATTCAAAATCACGGAGGTAATTTTGAATAAACTTTAATGTCATAAGAATCTATGTTTTGTTAAGTTCATTTTGGTATATGAATGGTTACATAATTAATAAACTTGTTACAATTATTTTACATTAAACATGTGACAGAATTTATGACCTGACTAGGTATATATTTTTTTCTCTTTTACTAAAGATAAAAAGTAAACTACGCGTACGGTACCAAGCCACTGGATTAGGTAGCCTGTAGCAGATTAATGTAAGCGGAATCCAGCATAAAAAAATAAAAAAAAAACCAAATATAATGAGATGAACAGGGACATTTTGTCGTATGGGACAACAACTACTCCTTCTTTCTCTTATTTCTAATCGAGATTCCTTCTAGTTTGTTGAGTATTGGGCTGAACCTTATTGTATCGAAGCCTGTCATGAAACTTCACAAGCCAAATGTACATAGTTTTGCCTCAATGACCCTGATATCTCTAAACAAGAACCAATCTATCTAAAATAGTAAATCATTTGCCTTTCATGCTCTCCCTAGATAAATCGTGGGGTAGCTCTATTTTTGGTCTAGGTCAACTGATTATAAATTATTTATCTACATTTGCTTATGCAATGACGGTAATAGAATGAGATATTAGTTCTATGAAATTGAATTGCCTAGTCGATTATACCCTCAATGCTTGAGGAAAGTATCAGTGGTGATCTACGGGGCCAAGACGTGGAAACTGACGGTGGGACTGGTCCACAAATTTAAAATCACTAAGAAGCCTATGGAGTGGGTTATGTTGCGTGTTTCTCTTATAGATAAAATTCATGATGATGAAAGTATTTCGTAAGAAAACCAAAGTTACCGACATAACTCGTAAAATATGCATGCTGAAGTGGTAGTGGACTGGTCACGTCTGTCACAAGACCGATGGGCGCTGGAGCAAACGAGCCTGATGAAGCGATGACCTGTGCAAGGTTGCCAGTGAAGGCTGGATGGGAAAAGTGAGGGACCGACGTTTGTCGCGTAAACTTAGGGAGGCCTTCGGTCAGCATTGAACAATGAACGGTTGACGACGATAAATTGCTTAGATACAAAATTCAAATAATTATTGATTAATCTGGCCTTGATTTATCATTATAAAAACATAATTAATCAGATAACAATGTACATGTAATAGTTTCATATTTTATTATCGTAAAAATATTGTATTATTAATTATTAGTATTTTTATTCGTGCAGGGGCGGAGAAAGAATACTAACCCCTGTGGCCGGGGTCGGGCTGTCGTAAAAGGCGACAAAACAACCCACCCTAGCTACGCGGTAGGGCCTCAAGCCCGTCTGGATGGCGACCACCTTTGGTCTTAAGTATGCCGCCATAATAACCTTGTGTTGTGTTGCGGCATTAGTGACCCAAGTTCCTGTACGCTTATGCGACACCAGCGTGTTCGCGATGCCACTGGCGTTGCAAGCACCTATAGGCGACGGTAACTGCTAAATCCTAAGCAGACTGTTAGCCTGTCTGCTGCCCTACAGCCATAAAAAAAATTAGTTTTATTCAGATTTGTAAAGATGAAAATTATTGGATTGATGTCTATGTTAATCCATACATTACGAGGATGCACCTTGTCTAATGGAAAAGACAAGGAAATTAGGGTTCTTCAGGTTTGAGAGGTCAGTCGCCCCTGAAAAAGCTAAATTAAACCAGTCTGTTGAAACGTTTAAATACTCTAAATAAATAAGCTTTTGATACGTTTTGGATTCAATGCCTGTAATCTTAACGGCCCACAATGTAATCTTTAGGATTGTTGGTCTTTTCGAGATAGTAAAAGAATTGGGTATTATGGATTTCTTTTATATTTTACATTATATTTTGATCAGTCTTTACCAAAGTGCTTGAAGATATATTTGACTCAGACTTTTAACACCTGTTGTATCAGTATGAATGAATGAATGAATATTCTTTATTGTACAACACACAAAATAAATACAACGTTGGACAAAAACAAACAACAAATATTGTACAATTGGCGGCTTTATCGCTAAAAGCTATTTCTTCCCTAAGATTTGATTAATATGCCGTTGTTAATCAAGTCATCAAATCTCTATTCTACAGCATGTTTGATTATTTCAGAGTTAATATAGTAAGAGAGCTAATAAAGTACTGATAGTCATTAGGATATAACACTCAAGGTTTTAATGGGACCACTATTTTATATATAATATATTTATCATAATTTCAGATCTATATTTCGTTGAAAACATATCTACATACCGTCTCCTCAATTTCAAACGCTTCAACGTAGTTACAATAATAACATCCCTATTCTGGAAGCAGTCCAGGGATGCCATATTCAAAGGACGTGGAATGGGTAAGCTTTAAATTAATACTGTAATTGATGGATGAATGGCACCCTCTCCTAGTGTATAATAAGTAAGCCGCCGTAATAACCATGCGTTGTGTTCCAGCATTAGTGAGCCAGGTTCCTGTACCCCTATGGGACAGCAGCGTGTTCGCGGTGCTGCTAGTGTTGCAAACATCCATAGGCGACGGTAGCTGCTTACTATTAAGTGGGCCGTCAGCCTGTTTGCTGTTCCTCAGCATTATAACTGCTAGCGCAAGTCGGTATGCTTATGGAAGGTCTCGGGCTCGATTACTGTCCAGCTTCGGGGTGTTTATGTATGATATATATTTATTTATAAAAGAAAAATATATATGTAATATATCAATTGTCTATACCCTATCCACTTTACCAAAAAATAAAATGTAAACAAACTAATGTTTCTCAAACAAAGCTAGAATAAAAACAACATGGCGGGTATAATCCGACCGTAATAATAAAACACTCCTTCCAATCGACAATAGTACGGTGAACAGTACACTTATAATTACCAGCATATAAAACCAGTAAGAGATTTGGAAACATTGTCTTTTTAGGTTCTTTATAATGTAAGTTAGTTATTACAATTACCTAGTCAGGTCATAAATTCTGTCACATGTTTAATGTAATATAATTGTAACAAGTTTATTCATTATGTAACCATTCATATACCAAAATGAACTTAACAAAACATAGATTCTTATGACATTAAAGTTTATTCAAAATGACCTCCGTGATTTTGAATACAGGCCTTCAATCTGCGCGGCCAGTCGTCTATCGCAGCACGAACGAGGTCCATGTCAATATCGGCGGCTGCCTTAATCAAGGATGTCTTGAGTGACTCCAAATTGGGATGAGGCTTTGAGCACGCCTTTTCCTCCAAGTGTTGCCATATCTTGTAATCTAACGGATTCAAATCTGGACTGGAGGAGGGCCAGTCTTCGTGCCGGATGAAGTCGATTTCACGCGCCGCCAGCCAGTCTTGTGTGCTGTTCGCTCTATGAGCTGGCGCCGAATCTTGTTGGAATACCCAGTGCCTGTTATTGAACATGGTATGAGAAACAGGTTCCACAAGGTTCGTCAGGACTGTATTTTGATACACAACAGCATTCGTTTTTACACCTTTCTCACAAAAATGTACCTCTGTTAAGCCCCAATAAGAAACTCCCAACCATACCATGAGCGAGGATGGAAAATGACCTCGTTGGACACGCGGAATACGGTTGCTCGCTTCTTCACTACTGTGTGCGTACACCTTATCATTTTGTTTGTTGTAGCACTCTTCTAGGGTAAACATTTTTTCATCCGAAAAAAGAATTTCCCGATATTTTTTTCCCGCGTACCGCTTCAACAAAGCGCGGCATCTCTTCAGTCTCAGGTCCATTAGACGAGCATTCAAACGATGTCCTGTTTTTCTTCGATATGCCCGAAGCCCTAAGTCTTCATTTAACACCCTTTTCACCGTGGTTCTGCTTAACCCCATCTGAAGGGCCAACAGTTTCTGCTTACTTTTGGGATTTCTTTGAATTCGTGCCTTCACAGCTTTTATCACTGCTGGAGTCCTAACAGACCGAGGGCGAGGGCGACTTATTGACCTGTCATCTACACTAGAGTCTTCATTTTATCGTTTGATGGTACGATAAACGAATCTTTTGGTTATATTCAAATTTTTCAGTATGTTAAAAATTTGAATTGGCGCATAACCGCAACGATGCAACGCAATAACTGCAACACGGTCTTCTTTAAGCGTCCACTCCATGTTTAAAAATGAGTAAAATTCTAAAAGTATACATTTTTATTTTCATGAACAATTCGAAATTCGAATTCAATAAACTTTTTTGTGGCCAGCATTCTAAAAGAAAAGTTTTTACTGTGTGACAATACTTATGACCTGACTAGGTAATGTTGTAAATATGTAAATTTTATATGCATTAATATTTATCATTCATAATTGTAAAAATAAAATTATTTTGTTTTTTTTTTCTAAATGTAAAGAATAGTAATATAAAAAAATAAGAATATAGGAGATATTTCTAATAAATAATTAAAAGTTGCTATGATAATTTTTATATCATGTTGATTATTATAAAATCGACATCCAAAAAATCCTTTTTACGATTTGTTTACATTTTATTTTTTGGTAAAATGGATAAGGTATAGTATCCATACCACAAGTGTTATTCAAAAGCGGAAGTAAAATATAATAGTAAAATAAATGATAAATGTACTAAGGATAACTCACACATCACCAAAGCAAACAGCAGAGCGCTTGTATATGCGCTACGGAGGTCTTCAAGTAGTGCTCTTCTCTAAACTGTTCTCTTTCTTCGTCTCTTATACGTCCGTTGCAAACCAAATATACCAGTGGTCGGGAATCCGCGGCTCTACCGCGAAGTATTTTGTCCAGCCACGGAATGTAATGTCTTCTACTAAAACGAAAAATATGATAGAATAATTTTTTTTTTGGTAAAAAGTTTTTAGTTTATAATTTTTTGTGGCTATAATCAACTTATTACTACATGCTTAAATAAATCAATTCTATCAATTTTATCCGTGCAGGGGCGGAGAAAGAATACTAACCTCTGTTGCCGGGGTCGGCCTGTCGTAAAAGGCGACAAAACAACCCAACCTAGCTACGTGGTAGGGCCTCAAGCCCGTCTGGATGGCGACCACCTTTGGTCTTAAGTATGCCGCCATAATAACCTTGTGTTGTGTTCCGGCATTAGTGACCCAAGTTCCTGTACCCTTATAGGACAGCAGCGTGTTCGCGATGCCACTGGCGTTGCAAACACCCATAGGCGACGGTAACTGCTAAATTCTAAGCGGGCCGTCAACCTGTCTGCTGTCCTACAGCATTAAAAAAAAATCAAAAGTTATGCGTGGTCATATATATAATCAATGAGTGAAAAAAATAACGCAGGTCTGTACTCGGATTTGATTGGCGATGGTCTCGAAAATGGCGGTGCCTTATTAGTGAGGAATGGCGGGAAAATCATACACCATTTTGTTCAATTGGGACCAGCAGACCGTATGCCCAATATGGATATACTCGAGGTTATAATTCGTTCTGATAGTTTTAATATGTGGATGTGTCGCAATGATCAAATCATGCAACCTCTCAAGTGTTTAGTGGGTATAATTCCGTGAACGTCTTGACTGTTGTGTTTAAATCTACTGAGTGATAGCAGTGATTGGGTCTCCACTGTGGTTCTCTAATCACACATACCCATGTTGATTTCTGGGCCTTTACCCAACATTAAAAGACATTAAAACTAAATAAGACAGAAATTAAACAAAGGAATTACTAAAAGAGGCACCTTTTTGTCAATATGATAAAACTAATGCCGTTTACGGTTGTTGGTTATATGGCGGGCGCGCAGCCTTCCGTTTTGGCACTCGATTAAGGACTGCTATGGCGAGCGATTTCGTTTGAGCTCCGCCAGACAGCAGAAGGTGGCGCTCGCGCCTAACGTTATTTTTCCGGCCAAATATGATGAGCAGTGTGAACCGATGCGCGCCACAGATTACCCCCCGGGTAGGTACGGCAGATACAGAGTTTTCCCAAGGATAAGGTTACAATCAGTAGTTTGTTTTTGGCCAGTACCCCTACTTCCGAGTTCAGAAGACTGATGGTGTGTGGTGTACATATGGTTAGTAAAGTAGATTGGGATTTTTTTATCTCTTATCACAATCAAACAACACCGTTCTGTTTCCCTCTGCGACGTGAAAGACGGTCAGACGGAAGTTGTTGTCTTAAAAAAACTTTAAGCACATTCTTTTTCCTTTTTTTTCTTTCTGGATTAAGAAAAGGAAGATGGGAGAGGCTTGGCCTTTAAATTAACCGGCATTTTGGGGTCACCAATGACGCCAGTTACCTCATGCCATTTGGACCAAATGTCAGCGAATGCGTGATTGTAAGGGGGGGGGGGGGGGGTTTGAAGGGGTTTACCCACTTATTCTTTTTCATTACTCGTTCACTTCTCTCTTTCCGATCATTCCCTAACTACCGTAAATAAAAACAGCACGTTTTTAATGGTCGATATCTTCCATTAAGTAAACCGTTCTACAGGTAGTCACTTACCAGTCCCACGCAATATCCCAAAGGAACTGAAGGTATGAAGTCTTTTTACTTAGGCCTAGGTGGTGATCTGAAAGGCGATTGGGTGCAAACCGGTGGGGCGTTATTAGTGGAGAAGGGCGGGAAGTTGCTGCATCATTTCGTGCAGACAGGTCCTGGGGATCATCTCCCTAATCTGGAGATACTAAAGGCAAGTACAGGTTTCTTTGGATGTAAACAGAGAACTATTTTATTCGTGCAAGAGCGAAGAAAGAATACTGAACTCTGCGGCCGGGGGCGGCTGCTTTTTTGCCAAATTTGCTAATTTGGCCTCCCCATATTGGTTAATATAGGTAAATACCTACTTTTGGTTGACTTAAATGATAGGTACCATACTTAATATTACGAGTGTAAAAAAGGAAAGGAAGTAAAACTAAAATTTGAGGGTATACTGCCTTTTATGATTAATTTAGATGAAGGAAAACTGAAGTGTAATTGTAAAACTGATCTCGTTCATCATCTATATAAATAAAATGATAGAGGTCTGCAATTGTGCGCGCATTATGGTAAAACTACTGGATATATTTCAATTACATTTTCTAAATTTTATTTGTTAAACACTTCTAGTAAAATTCAAAATAGGTACTTAAACATATAACATATATATATTGTGGTCTGAAAGAAGATGTAGTGACAAAAATTGAGAAAGGTATGCTGAGATGGTTTGGCCATGTTGAGAGAATGAATGAAGAACGATTGACGAAAAAAGTGTATAATGCGAGTGTAATTGGAAGTGTTGGAAGGGGTAGACCTAGGCGGACGTTTCGAGACCAGATCAGGGACGTCTTGAAAAAAGGCCAGGTCAAGAGTACCCTAAACCGAAGGGCATGTATGAAGGGAATAATGAAAGTGGACGAAGCGAAACAAGTATGTAAGGATCGTAGCAAGTGGAAATAAGTGGTCTCTGCCTACCCCTACGGGAAAGAGGCGTGATTATATGTATGTATGTACATATAACAGAATTGAAGGCAATCTGGCTGTTTAGTGGTATTAAACTCCAACCTAGAGGTTCCGAGTTCGAATACCACTATGGCATGCACCGCTTAGGCAGTCTTCCTTGGTTAATGTCCATGTACCGACGGTGAAGGAAACCTGCATGCTGACATCACTGGTATGTGTTAATCTGGATAAGCGTGGCGGGTATACTCTCCGTTCCCTCTAGCGGGTGGGGGAGGGAGGGGAGCGGGTCTGAGCCCAGTGTTGGGATATTTATAGGGTGTATTATTTTTATATCGGAGATAACAAGGAATATTAAAAACTAGAGACAAAATCAAAGAAGATTATGCGCGTGCGCATGTTACGTAATCCATACTAATATTATAAATGCGAAAGTAACTCTGTCTGTCTGTCTGTTCCTCTTTCACGCCTAAACGGCTGAACGGATTTTGATGAAATTTGGTATGGTGATAGATGATAACCTAGAAATGGTCATAGGCTATAAATAATCACGCCATCGTTCTTAGGGGGTAGGCAGTAGGCAGATAACTAAATTGAGTTAGTGATTTTTTGTGCTTATCCGGTATCTATGAGAATCGGCCAACATCTATTTTTCATCCCCCTAAATGTTAGGGGTGACCCACCCCCAAAAAATTTTTTTTAATTTTTTGACATTTTATTATTTATATGGCAGAACAACGTTTGCCGGGTCAGCTAGTTTAATTATATTTATTACATTATATCTACATTATTATGATTGGCGGAGTATAAACATTTTAAGTAGCAATGTTTTATTTTTAGCACTTTGGATTGGAGAATGAATACGTGCCGGAAACCATGGCCAACAAACCAGCCGCTGAAAAGGAATGCACTGTACGTAATAAATTATATATTTGACACCTTATATATTTTCATTGATGCTTTGAGTTTTGGGTCGTGGGTTCATCAATCCACACATAGGAGTTTGCAAACAATTTGTTTTGGAGACCGCGTCTCGAAAAATGTAGATCGACCACCAGGCTGTGAAGCTTGTGCAAGTTTGCGCAAAGTCGGGACTGAATGGGTAATGGATGCAAACGTATTTCAATAATAATATACTGGGACAATTCAAACAGCGCCACCTAGTAAGCTAGTTAAGTAGCATAGAACTTGTGTTATGGGTACTAGATAATTAACATACTATACTCTATCCACTTTACCAAAAAATAAAATGTAAACAAACAAACCAATGTTTCTCAAGCAAAGCTAGAATAAAAACAACATGGCGGGTATAATCCGACCGTAATAATAAAACACTCCTTCCAGTCGACAATAGTACGTTGAACAGTACACTTATAATTACCAGCATATAAAACCAGTAAGAGATTTGGAAACATTGTCTTTTTAGGTTCTTTATATTATAAGTTAGTTATTACAATTAATGTTGTAAATATGTAAATTTTATATGCATTATATTTATCATTCATAATTGTAAAAATAAAATTATTTTGTTTTTTTCTAAAAGTAAGGCATAGTAATATAAAAAAATAAGAATATAGGAGATATTTCTAATAAATAATTAAAAGTTGCTATGATAATTTTTATATCATGTTGATTATTGTAAAATCGACATCCAAAAAACCCTTTTTACGATTTGTTTACATTTTATTTTTTGGTAAAATGGATAAGGTATACATAAATAATTTTCTTTTGTCAATCGAGGGAATTGAACCCGTGTCATCCGCATGCGTACCGTAGTGCCTTAGCTGTTACGCCATGAAGGTCCTTAATCAGGCACTTCTTATTACTGGGAAAGGATTACAAGAATATAGCTCATAAATAAATAAATTAGGTTTTTATAGATGCAATCTCTCTCTATTTGTTCCTATGAACTAATAAATGGATGTTTTTGTATTGCTGTGGAACAGCAGACAGGCTAATGGCGCACGTAAGCAGTTACCCATCGCCTATGGATGTATGCGACACTAGGGGCACCGAGAGCACGCTGCCTTCAGCGTAGGGAGATTGGTGCCTGGGTCACTTATGCCGGAACACAACACAAGGTTATATCAGACACCGGGGGTGGGGTGGTTGATATCCAGCCGGTGGAACCCTACCAACTAGCTAGGGTGGTTTTGTCGCCTTTGATCTGTCCCTAGGCAGGAATGATACTTAGGAATGCCCCCATGCCCTATTTTTATATCAAGCTTAGTGGTTTTGTAATATCTGATAATTTTTTTTTGCACTAATTTTTGAGAATGAGGGTAGACAATTTTCTAAGATTTCTGAAGGGTAGTTAGACATATATCTAACAGATATACAAACTTTCTAATTTTCAGACAGAAGCGAAGTCTGAAAAGGCAGAGCACGCGTAAATTCAGATATTTAGGGCCCATCCACAGTTTATGGACAGAAAGACGTTGTAACCAAGCTAAAATTTAGACTGTTACTTATTTCGTTTTAATTTAAACTATAATATATCGTTGCTTTTCCGGAAATTTACTGTTGTAATATGGATGAGTAAGATTATTGTGTGATCGCTTATACGGTTCAAAAGCAATATTATAAAAAAAAATCAGTATGTTATAAATAATAAAAGAATAGCAAAAAAGCACATACAAAGATAGAATATGTTTTTTATAATTGTTTTTGTAAGTATATTTTTTTCCTATGTACAATAGTTATCTATCAATCTATGATAGATAACTATTGTACATTTTAGTTGTATAAATGCGTTTGCGACGTGATAATTAAAAAGTTATACGGGTAGGCGAGCGCGCAGTATTTCGTTTCGACTATCGAGAAACGATTAGTGCGATGAAAGATTTCATCATCATCATCATTTAGTAGCGTTAGACCCTGGTTGCAACCCAAACTTCCGCTTTGGTACCCGAGGCCCGCTATGATATAGCTAGATAGGCGATGAGAGATTCCGATCAATATTTAATAAGTATCGATATATCGAATCTACTCGATGTTTGGTATACGGTTATTGCCGGTTTAACGATGCCTTAGTAATGTGATAAGATACTATTCTTATTTTTATCCGGCGCCAAAATATATAACGGTTCTTTTTGGTATCGTTTCTGACTGTCACCATAGAGCAGCGGTTCCGCGAGCGCATTTTTTTATAGCTAGAGTTCAGCAGACAGGCAGACGGTCCACCCTGGCAGGTGGTCACCGTCGCCTATGGACGTTTGCAGCACCAGAGGCAATACCAACGCGCTGCCGGCCTCGAAGAAATTTTATAACGCCTTTATTGAAGAACTCTTTATTGAAGAACTCCATATCGTACCGCGCTGAGAAAACCTCAGCAAGCTCATTCCAGATCCTGAGAGCATGCAACATGAATGAACACCCAGCCGATGGCGGGCAGTGCGGTGGTAGAAAGGCGACGAGGGCACCATTCTGAATAGATCTTCAGAACACTCCCCGTTTTACAGACGGTAGAATACGCAAAGAGCTCCAGCCCATAAATGTGAGCAGTACTCCATATGCGGTCTGATCTGTGCTTTGTATAGCACAAGCCGTTGCCTTGGACAGAAGTCCTGCTTGGACCAGTTTTTCACACCTAGCTTTTTGGATGCAAGCTTAGCTTTACCCTCCAATTGTCCCCTAAACTGCACATCATTCCTGATGTCGACACCAAGGATCCCAATACTGTTTGTGATGGAAAGAGAGGTTCCTTGGAACTGTGGCGCAGGTGCGAACGGGGTTTTCTTGGCAGAGAATACGCAGACTTGCGTCTTCGAGGGGTTGAACTGGACAAGGTTTTGTCGTCCACATTCAGAGACTCTCTTTAGAGAGTTCTCTACTTTAGACACAAGTCTGACCCGACTTTCTTCGAAAACCGCATGCGGTTCTTTGACTCCTCGACTACGGCTCTTCCGTGATATGTTTCGTCCAGGCACGGAATATGACTTATTATTTGTAATTATTTTCGTAATAATATCTGGTACTAAAGCAAAGTATATGTTTTAAAAATATATGCTTCTTTGAATAAATTATAATTGTGTATTATCTATTTTTGGCTCTTTTGGATGACAAGGTTGCCGACCACTGAAATATACAGTTGTTAGTAAACTAAACCATATTGTACCAAACATTTGGCCCTTCGAGCCAGATATTATTCAGCGACTTAAGTCACTTACATATTATAGTAATTATCACTAAAAATATAAATCGATATTTTCAATCGATTTATTCATTACTTATCCATGTTATTAATATGATTGTTTTCGGAAAATTATTCCATGATTAGAGACTGACTTTGTATTATTGTCTAAATTAGTGTTTGTATTTAGCTTTATATTAATTTTCAATAAGGGGTATAGTTAAAAAAATATCATCAAAAATGATTGTAAAATGTTTTGTTTAAAAAATATAAGCAGGGTATCGAAAATGCCTTACTATAGTAAAAAATAAACTTTAAAAAGAAATTAAAAATCAGAATTTATTTGTCCATGACATAGCATTGTAAAAATAATGTAATAATATAATAATCAAAATAAATATTAGAATTATGGAACAATATCAAAAACATATAATGTCTTTTTAAAATGATAAAATGTAAATTTGTACGTGACAGTAACAAACATTTTTGGGACCCACCAAAAAGTCTAAAAAACCGCAATTGTAAAAAAAAAATCATTAAATTTGTTAATCTGTCCGCTATTAAATAAAATATTTAATTAAAAATCGTGGATAGGGAACCCTAATTAAAATACATATTTCTTTTTATATTCTTCCATTTTGTATGTTCATTTCTTAATTATCTTTATATAATAGTCTTATCTGTTCGCAACGAATTGCAAAGCATCCGTGCTACAATCTTCATTTTCATATTGGAAATGTTATGCACTATGTCAAACAGAAGTGCGCGACAGGGTAATTACGTCTTACGCCTATTAAGACATGACGCGTGTTAAGGAACCCGGCGTGTAAGGATCTAAATATTAATCGTTTGCAATCGAGGACTTTATCGCTTGCGCGAATCAGCAACTCGGGACGATTTTTGCCAAATTGGAGAAACGTTTCATAAGTAATTCAAAATCATTTATAAACAAAATTAAAAATAAGCAATATATTAGACGTATTTATTTAATACGGTACTATCGATTCGAGTTGAACCTTCAAACACGATGGACGCCGTTTCGGCACTGCCCGACTAAAAAATATATATCCTAAACTCAATAATGAATGAAGATTTAAAAAAATCGTCTGATTAGTGACGTCCCTGTCGTGATGTTGAATATTTTAGGGTTTTTGCAATGCAATTTGTTGCGAGCTGGATATCAGATACATTAATTAAAAACTTATTTGTTAATTTAAGAAGCTTACACAATATTCGAATAGGAAAGTAATTAAAAATGCATAATGTATAAGATTGGCATAGAGTAAAAATCTTCCTTTAATGCTCTTTTGAATAGTTTTTTGGCAACATCGCCAATTGATTAGACAGTAGTTTATTTCTAAATATAACTCAAATTCTAAAAATTTTATAATTAGACAATCAATAATTTTGACACGAAGCCATATTTTCCCTGGTTGCTGTAAAAAAAGTTAAAAAGCGTTACAAGCGGTGATGTGTAGAATTGAATTTGGACCAAATATTTTAACCAATAACTTGGTTGAAATACAGCTTTCAATTCGGAGCATCTGTAAGGCACTTAAGTTTATCATTTCGAGAATAAATGTTTTACAAGTAATGCCATTTGGCACATTAGTTTCAAACGATTTTAGATTATAAAAATCGAATAATGAGGAATATTAATTTTATAAAAAAGTTAAGAAGACTGTTAACATCTATTTCAGGACGTTTCGGAGTGAATTGTCTATTATATCTTTTTTATATTCTCTATATTATAATCGTAATTTGTTAATTAAATGTTTTCATATATTTTTGGTTAGATATAGTTTATAATATGCTTTAAATAAATATGGTAAAAACGGACTGTGTTTTATTTATTCCTATATTCATTAGTTTTGTAGCAGCATCACAATTTGCTCTTCACTTTACAAACACGCACGACAAATGCGACGAGCGCAGAAAACCGCAACCTATTGTATTTACGGCGTGTGATACGATACACACTAATCTTCCGTCTCACTCACACATTTGCATTATATCGTAGTAACTAACTTAGCATCTATTTGCAAATATATACAGCGCATTTTTTAATAAATTATGGAATCCTGGAACTGAGTTTTAATACGAACAACCTACCAAGAAGCCCTCCGAAGAAAAACTCTGCCTCAACAACACCTGGAGGTTAGGAACCCCTACACCTGCAAAGTTTAAATATATTTAGTACATATGTTAGAGATGCATTCCTGTGTGTTGTCCAGGTCAAGTTTGTGGGCTTTTTTGCCTTGGTTTTTTCACCTTCAACCTAGGTCACTAGCCATCCAGACGGGCTTGGGACCCTACCTACGTACGTAGGTAGGGTTGTTTAGTCGATTTTAGGCCCCAGAGATTGGTATTCGTACTCCGACCCTGCACGGAGAAAAACTGGTACAGTCTGAGGGTGCGAACTGCTCTGATCAAACCCTAGCGTGCTCGAAGCTATACGGGAGAGCTTCGCCGCAGTTTACGCTTCACTCCTGGGCTTTGGTCGGACCCGTTGTCCGTTGTTCATATCACACTATTTCTGGTTGATTTAACCACGGCCTCTTACGAGTTCGAGGAAACGTTCTTCAACACCACTGCTGTAGACACTTTGGAGTTGTGGCGGCACTATTTTCACAACACTAGTTGCACGTTACATCACTAACAACCATAAAAAATAAGACTGTCAGATTTTGACAGACTACTAAAGATGTTGGCATTTTCCTCCCCGGCAAATTTTAATCTAATTATCATTTATAATCGTAAGTCTCGTACAATATACTTCGTTACTTCTGCCCTGGGAATAAATGACTGTTAAGGTATGATTCCGAACTACGCTGCACGCAGCAGTGCTGCCGCGACACTACCGCTCCCCATACAATCTCCCCATACAAGCTAGGCAGCAATGACGCGGCAGCAATGCAGCGGCAGCAATGTATCGGCAGCACTGCTGCGCGATAGAGTTTGTATGGGGACCGGTAGTGCCGCGGGGCAGTGTCTCGGCGCAATGTCGCGGCAGCACTGCTGCGTGCAGCGTAGTTCGGAATCATACCTTTACGCATCCACGCGTCCCGGATTTTATTTATCTCCGACAATACGAACCGGAGGTGTCTGCGACCTCCAAAGCATCAGACCTATCTGCTGATGAAATGTCGGGTGGAACTGCGTGTCGCTTACATTAGTGCACTGTGATACGTTCTCTGGAAAGTCAGGCTATCTGACTTTAACCATAAAACCAACTTTACGTCCCCGTCTGTGGTTTAACGGTGCTCCTGCTAGCTGGTAGCTATGTGTCATCAGATTCTTAGGCCTAACAGCAGCCCGCTGCTAGGCTCTACCTTCCCCCTAGAAAGAACGAACAGTATACCCGCCACCCTTGACCAAGGTAGATTGGCGGGTACACACAGCAGTAATCTCAATTTGTAGGTTTCCTTACGATGTTTTCCTTCGGTAAATGGCAATTATACTATATAATATGAACATTAGACGAGAAAATCTGCCTAGGCGGTACATGCCATCGCGGGATTAGAACCCGGAACTTCTAGAGTTGGAACGTCTCCGAGTAGAATACCACTGAGCTAGCAGTGCATATTGAAAATCGAACTCGCGGCAATAGACTATGAGGTAACTTAACTGCATCATATTTACACTATCGCAAATCTACAGCTCTGGAAACTAATGTTTACATTTTTAATTTGACTTTTAACCTAGTTTATCTATATTAGCTGCCTGTAGCAAAACATGTATGTTGTAGTTAAAGTTAAAAACTGACATTATTTAAATGGTATATTGCTAAACTTTAAATTGATTTTTATTAAAACACCGTTTAACATAATTTTAAAAATTCCTCTAAGCTGCAGGCATGATAATAGAAGCCGGTGAAGACCAATCATAGATAATATTATCCTAGTAGCTAAGATGGGTATAGACTGTAAGATGGACGTAGGTAAAGCGTCCGTGGAGCTTCGATACATGCATGTGTATGTGATCCGACTGGATCTAGGTCAGTGGCGAAGTTACTCAAACTTCCTCAACAAGACAAGGAGGGGAAAAGCCCACTTAATTTTATATTTACATCACAGACAGCCGTGAAGTCAGTAATTCGCGTATCACGTTGCACACAATTCCATTATCGCTTTTTATATATACGCATAAATTGGGTTACTGAGGACTACATATAACATTATAATAGAAAATCCAACCTGATCATTTTTAGTTTCTAAAATTATGTCATTTCTATAAAGGATTTTATTTTAACTTAATATTTCACAGAATTCGAGACAAAATTTAAACCTTATTCGCATGAAGATGACGTCAGCAACTTGCTGGTTATATTGGTTAATAACACTGGATTAGTGACAAAAATATCCAAATTATGTGTAGGTATTTTTTTAAGCCATACGTAATTAATAAATATTATAGAGTGTATACTCACATAAAGTATTTTATGGCCTCATTAATTTGTACTGAAAATGAAATGCTCAATATAGCATTTCATTTTTTTTCAAATCCGGCTCTGTGAACGAATAGAGCAAGATAATTAATTAAATTTTAGTATCAAGCTGATAGTTTTCTTAAAATACTCTCAGCTATACTTTAAAAATAAGTTACACTAGCATAGCATAGCAACTTAGTCATTTCGAGAATTAATAAAGTTAATAGTCTAACTGCAACAAATACCTAGTATTTCAATTTAATAAAGTACATTATCTCTTTATTCTATTAGTATATACATATACGACTACATGTCCGGGTGCTATTCCATCTTAAAAAAGTTTGCAAAAAAAATAGTCATTAAAACTTTTCAAGGTGTTAATATATTTAAAAATTATAAAATTAAAATGTTCATACGGTAAGATTTTTATGTATTTTTAATAGTTTTTATAAGGCAAAGTAAAAAACGTTTTAATGTTGTTAAAATTTGCTGAAATAGCAGACAAAGTGCAATCATGTCAGATGTGAACACTCATTTTGAAATTCCGGATACTTGTGTAGGCTCCTGACATGCACTGTTGGAGCGCTGGTGTTAATCCCGTTTTTTTATTCACTGGGCATTCCACATTTTCTTCATATAAACTTAATTCATCTAATAATAATCTGTCGAAATATAATTTTTGTATTTAAAATAACCGCAGACCGAACTTTTTATAACAGAGGGAATTCACTGTAAATGTTGATCAATTTATGTTTAATGGTGGAAGTTTCGGGTTATTTACCTCGTTATAATTATGTTATTATATGCACATTACATCATTTTAGGGTCTTTTAGCCACCATCAAACATGAAGATTGATAGTTCTAGAATTTTTCTCCGTCGCACATATTATGTGGCAGTGATTTGAACTAGCGCCAAAATTCCGTCCACTGATCGTTAATGGGTTAAGAGAGAATTGTTTTTATATTAATACTCATAAATTTTTCTCGACGACGGTCTGTTGTAAAAGGCAACAAAACCACACCACGCAGCAGAGCTCCGACTGGGTGGAGAACTCCCCTTGACTCTAAATATGCCACCATAATAACCTTATGATCAACATCCATAGGCGATAGTAACTACCGTGCGCCGGTAGCCTATCTGCTGTTTTACAGCAATAAAAATGTATAGCTCTAACTATTAGGTGAGTGATTGATAAAAACCTGACTAGAAAACGATGTCATCGTAGAGATAGGAGAGCCAAGTGGTCTGGGTGTGGTCTAATGGGATCAACTTGAACACCACATATTTGACATTAAGGACTCTTGCGATCACAATAGTCAATTTACTCAGCAACAATTTGCATGCATTAAGATTGCATAATAATATATATTTATATTATATTGTGGATGACTGGAAAAAGTTTACTATTCGTTGCATTAAAACTCCTTACTTCATATTAAGATTGGCTATTATAATATGTATCATGGTCAACTTGATTCTAAAAGAAAATATTTAAAATCAGCTTTAAAAGGAACTCCATAAAAGTTAGTTGACTATTGATAATATTAATGTGTATTGTATTTGATTAAATTTAATTTTTTAAATTTAATTTCTAGTTGACCCGGCAAACGTTGTTCTGCTATATGAATTTTTATAAAAAAAGTAGCCTATGTCCTTCTCCAAGGTCCAATCTATGACTATACCGAAATTCATAATATTTGGTTCAGCGGCTTAGGCGTGAAAGCGTAACAAACAAACAAACTCACTTTCGCATTTATAATATAAGTCAAGATACATATTGACTATTTAGTCTTTTTACTATATCGCCCCACAATATTAATGGCAAATGAAAGTAAATAAGTTATGCAAAAGTTATTATAACATTTAGAACGTGATTTGTTCATATTCTTTTTATTTCAGAATAAAAATTAAACATTTCCTCGCCATATTTGGGATACTAGCAGCATCAGTAGAAGCTGTAGGAGTTTGCCACGCATGTATTGAAGGAGCTGCATATACCCGAGTGCCGATATCCGAAAACCCATTATCAGGCCAACTAGCTATCGATAGAAGAGCGAACATAGTCTATTTTCACTATGAAGATGCAAAAGGCAACGACCATACCGCCTCATTCGATTTAGACGACATACGATTTAAAGTTATACCAGAAATAAATTTTTCATTCGCTCGTACTGTCGATCAAAATACCGGGGAATTATATATGGGAGGAGCGACAGGATTATTTAAATACAATCCTACTTCTAACAAAACAGAACAAATAGGTTTATCAGATAAAACTATTTTGGATTTACAATTTAAAGATAAACTTTTATACTCAATATTTAAAGAAAAAGGTTTATTTACTTATAATAAAAAACAAACACAATCAATTACACAACTATCGAACTATACAATCGATTTTTTCGTAGTTGATAAAATAAATGACATCTATTTCATTAGTGATGCGAAAGTGTACAGATTAAAAAAAGGCGCAAAAGAGGTTAAACTATTTTTAGATGATACTTATGTTTTATCAGTGAATAAATATGATGAAATGTGTTTCATACATCTAGTTAGTCGTGGAATTTATATTTTGGATTACAAGATGGATCATATAAAAACAATTGGAGCCTTTGCGAGTGGATTGCCAACAAAAATTGTTTTTGATAATAGTAATAATATGATATATCTAGACGCAGACGTTGATAAACTGTATTATTTGATGCCCAATTATGGTAAATGTAAAATAACAAGAGGTAAATTAAATAGGAATAGTAGAAAAAATTTCACGCACTTTTAATAATTATAAGGGTTTTGACATTTAGTGTAGAATCGATTGTTTAATATTGTAATGTCAGATTTATTTATTTTTAATTTAAATACAGCTTAATAAAATAATAAATTTAGTTTTGTTTATGAACAATAAACTAACTCTTATCAAGTCTGAAACCAGAGTTGGAAGGTCTTAACAGCATCGTCTTTTGCTGGTTAGCAAATCAGTCACGCTACTAAACGGACAAGATTTCAATTCAACCTTTTTAATATGCCGCCATAATAAACTTGAGTTTTGGCATAAGTGGCCCAGGTACAATTTCCCTACGCGGACCCGAGTATCGATTGCCAAAACGTTTATATTATGAATTGTGTGTTTAAAAATAACAGGTCTACTGAACTCTTATATGTTTTGCATATCGTATACACAAAACTGTCTGTGAATTACATTGGCGCTCGACTGACACTTCCAATGGTAAGATGAGATAATTATATCTTTTAATTCACATTAATTTTATAAACGTGGAAGTGAGTTTATCTGTTACGTTTTTACACCTAAACTACTGAACCGATTTTGATGAATTTCGGTATAGATTTGACATAGGCTACTTTTTTAATTTATATGGCAGAACAACGTTTGCTAGATTTGCTAGTTGTTTTATATTAAACAGTATAACACAATATAACAAATTGATTTAAAAAACTATAGATTTGAGGTTAATGGTCGGTATGTATTCTTTTTATTTATTTACATTTTAAATAATTTTTTTATTAATTTATAATGATAAAGGAATGCCTTTTCTTTATTTATCAAATGAAGAGTTGTGACACACGGAATCAAATCTTTAGCTTTGTTTTATTCAGTCAAAGAAGTATAATTTATTACAAAACAAAAAAATGTAAAAATTACGAAAGACATTATACACGTAGTTCTCGTATTTTGAGTGACAGTCTTCTTCATCTAAGCGTTGTATCCCGGTGGCAATTTAAACTTCCGTTTCGGTGCCTGGGGTCCGCTTTCCGACATTTTCTATTCCACTTCGCACGGTCTTCAGCATCCCTAATAGTGAGCCCATTGGCACGCATATCACACTGCTTTACGACACAAGCCAGCAATTTTTGGGTCTACCCCTCCTGCCGGGGCCCGGCGGAGGCGGCTTGGCTAGACATTTGTTTCCCACGTAAGCATCCGATTGCCGTTAAACGTGGTCGTACCATCGGAGCCGACACTCCTGCAACGTATCCGCAATGTGACGGACATGAAGGCCAGTGTGACCATCTTAAAATTTATAATCCTGCCTTAGCTTGAATAGAATCCTGCCAAATCCTGCCAAAGTTTATAATGAAAATGCCAAAATAATGCCAGTATAATAATAATATTTTTTTATTGATATTGTTAATATGAAATGTCGATCATACATCACAATTATGATTATATTCATCGCTACATGTCTTTAGTCATCCGTTTGACCATTTTTTGGTTGGTTGAAACGAAATACAATTCTTGAAAAATTTAGTAACCTACAACAACATTACTATATGAAAAAACACGTTTATAGTCTCACAATAGTAAGAGTATTTTAGTCAGAAGTTGCTGCTATTACTTTATTTTAGTGACTATTAAACCTATATTAGATACACATAACGCAAAGAATAATTTTTTAGTTTGATACGATAAAATTAATTAATTAAAAGATAATTCACTGGTGACTGCCTACCCCCTATACTGATACTCTTCCATATTTTTCTTATGTTTTGTTATACAGGCATGTTTTTAGGGCAGTACGCCATGGCAATTTACAATTGCATGCGTTACAAAATGCCCTGTCAGGATAGCTTTAGTAAGCCACGATGACAGTAATGGGTCTTGCTCCCACTCTGCCCTGTACGCTCTTTCATACTTTCGCTTTATTTTACCAAAACACACTCAAATTATATATTTATACTCCTTAAAGTCGTGTACTCAGAATAAAAGACAAAAGTTATATGAATAATAATATGGTTGATTTGATTGAAATGTACATTGTACATACAACATTGCGAAAAGAATTTACACTCTAATATCAGTTTTATAGTTATAAGACGGTATAGAGGAATCATTAGAGTTCACAATTAAGTGTCACACAAAAATTCTAAGAAAGGTTTAGGGGAATACCTGTAACTAAAGATGTAGTATTGCCATAACTAACATTTTTTCCCAATACTGCCAAATACTGCCGAATTTTCAAAAACTGCCACACATCCTGCCACAGCCTAAAATAACGGCTCAATCCTGCCAAAATGGCAGGAAACTGCCACATATGGTCACACTGATGAAGGCTGCCGCGAATGCGAAAGTTTTTTGAGGGACAGTGACATCTTGATAACTATTCATAGACAGCATAGCTGTCCCGATTTTTATTTTACACTATTATATATAAACTCATTAACGCTCAGAGGACGAAATTATGATGTTTGAGTTTTTTTTTTTTTTTTTTTTTTTTTTTTAATTTATTAGGAGCTACAAACAATTTTACCATAAAAATTACAATAGAGGTAAAATACAAATTTAAATTACTAATGGTAAAACCAGTATCGTTGCCCACAGTGACAAACTGCAAAAAAAATTAAGCTAAGGTAAACTACATTAGATTAAAAACTACACATTTTTAACATAACTTATAAACCTATAATAAAAAGAAAGATATACATACAGACGGTCATTCAGTTTGCATAACCAATTGTTTAGTTACACTATTCCTAAAAGCAGCAGCAGAAAGGTGAAATATATCTACATCCGTGAAGCTTTTATTATATTGTCTCATAATCTTATTAAGAGGGGCACGAGCCCCCGCTGCAGTTTTACAAATGCGAGAAGTAAATGAATTACGAGTACGTGTTTCTCTAATTGTTTGATATCTCTGCGGAACATGGATATTCAGTTTACTAATTAATGAATTACAGTCAAATTTATTATGACAAATATTATACAGAAGTATAGCGTCAAGCGACTTCCTTCTCGTCTCAAGTTTGTGTAAAGAGTATTTGGTAAGAAGCGAGTCATACGAGGACTTAGCGCCATAGCAGCGGTAGTTCATAGCTTTTAAGTATTTACGCTGTACTAATTCTATCTGCGCATTGTATTTGTTATATATTGGATTCCAAATAGTAGTGGCATATTCTAATTGTGATCTTATGAGGGATTTGTACAATAAAAGATAAGATGATGACTTTTTAAATGGCATACTAGAACGCATTACGAACCCATAAAGTTGTAAGGCTTTATTGACAATATAATTAATATGAAAATCGAAATGTAATTTAGAGTCTAGGAAGACTCCTAAGTCTTTAATTATGGAAACTTTTTCTAAACTGTTACCTGAAAGTGAATAAGTATAAACAATATTTGTTTTCTTTTTGGAGAATGTTATAGATTTACATTTTTGTATATTAAGATGTAGGTTATTTGCGACACAGTAATTGGACAGTGCATTGAGATCTTTTTGTAACATATAACAATCTTGTACATTTGTAATCTCCTTAAAAATTTTGAGGTCATCAGCATACATTAAAAATTGGGTATTTTTAAAACACTGCTTAATATCATTAATGAAGATGTCAAAAAGCAAAGGTCCTAAGATCGAACCTTGGGCCACACCGGAACTTACAGAAATTAAGTTGGAATAGATTCCATGTATAGCAACACGCTGTGTTCTGTTTTGGATGTAGGAGGAAAACCATCTCAATAAGTTTCCTCGAATACCATTGAACGCAAGCTTCCTTAGGAGTATATCGTGGTCCACTTTGTCAAAAGCCTTGCGAAAGTCAGTGTAAATAGTGTCAATTTGTATACGGTTATCCATAGATTGAAATAAAAAATCTGTAAAAATAAGAAGATTACTTATAGTTGATCTCTTCTTTACAAATCCATGTTGTTCATCAATAATAAGCTTATGTAAGTGAGGATATATATAACTGTGTATCAAGCGTTCCAAGACTTTTGGCAAAACTGATAGTAACGATATAGGACGGTAATTGCAGGCGTCGGTTTTAACTCCGCTCTTGTGAATTGGTGTTACATGTGCTAGTTTCCAAGTATTCGGAACAACTCCTTCTTTTAAACTTCTATTGAATAATATATATAGAGGAGTAGCCATAACGTCAGCAGTATTTTTTAGAAAAAAAGGAGGTAGGCCATCAGGTCCTGGACCTTTAGTTATGTTTAACAATTTAAGTTCTGTTACTATTTGGCTTTTGGTCAGAGATAATTCAGACAAAACACAGTTACAATTTACATTCATATCCAGCGACTCCATATCGATAGAACTGCATACAGTCGAGTTAAGTTCATAAACCGAAGAAAAAAATTCTGAAAAAATTTGACAAATTTCCTCAGGATTACTGCTTTCATGGTCTCCATATTTCATATTCAATGGGATACCACATTTTCTTTTATGCGATTTTATATAATTCCAAAATGTTTTAACATCCTTTTTTAAGTTACTTTCTACATTTTCTATATACTTATTAAAACAAATTTTACTTAATGTCTTAAACCTTTTTCTAAATAAAGAGAACTGTTCATAGTCACTCAAGTTTTGGTACTTTTTCCATTTAATCCACGCCTTTTCTTTGTTTTTGAATATATGAATAAGAGGACGTGAAAACCAAATAGGAAAGCTATTATTTTTAGTTCGTCGTTTGGGCACGTATTTTTTTATAATATCATAAATGATCTCATAAAAAGTATCAACTGCTATATCTATAGGTGAACTACAGAGTTTTTCGGACCAGTTAATATTTTTAATTTCCTCTCTAATAATATTATATTTTCCTTCTAAAAATGAGTAATTAAATTTATTCGAGGAATTTATTATTGAATAGGGTACACTAAGAGAGATGAGCACCATAAAAGGAGGGTGCAAGACATCAATTGGCACTAATGGCGTTTGAACCGGTTCACAACAAATTGCTTCTGAATTAGAAATAAATAAATCCAATATACGTCCCATGCTATTTTTAATATTAAAAAATTGTTTACTTTTTGTAAAATGCAAGAAGTTATATAAACAAGTACTAATATTTACATTAGTATTGATCAGTAACGTTGAAGATAGATTTAATGAAAAATTTTGCCATTCCAGACTTGGTAAATTGAAGTCACCGACAATATAAAAATATTCAATACTAATATCATTTAAAATGCGTAAGAGATTATTGAGAAACAATGCGTAAGTTGATACACTTTGGTTGGGAGGAATATAAACACCACACACCGCAAAACTTTTGTTATTCATTTTAAATTTAAGTAACACGTAATCAATACAAGGTGTAGTGGTGTTTTGGTCTTCATTATCATTAAATGATACAAAAATTCGCTGTGCGGGTAAGTCGCGGCGTACGGCAATCAAAACACCACCGCCATCCTGCTTTCCTGATGCGATACGATCTCTGTCGCGTCGGTGCAGAAAGTAACGGGAATCAGCAATTTCACTGTCAGAGATACTCGGCACCAACCATGTTTCAGATAGAACCAGTACATCATAACATTCCATCAAAATATTTGATCTCAAAATATTTAATTTTGTTCTAAGTCCTCGACAATTTTGATAGTAAATTGCTAATTTATACATCATCGATATGCCTATGTATATATATTAAACAATAAACGAGTATATTAAAAGTACACAAAAGTGAGACGAGAATAAATATACCCATTACTGTGTATATTTTGTACTTTACGTACTTAGAAAGATACATTTTACAACAACATATTAAATATATTATACTCCAAAGATGAATTAATATGTAATATTCTCTGGAATTATCACTGTAATTATTACACAAAAATAAATAAACAATGTAAACAAGAAGTAACATTTGCAAAATGTGGGTGGATAGAAATATTATCCATAATAATGAAGTGTTATACAAACCGAGACCATCGTGTAAGTACACAGAATAACAAACAAAGCAGAAGTACCATGCCTCACATGTGCTGTATGTACACATTTTAAACCTTAAACTAAGTAAATAAGAGAAGATAAATTGAATTTTATATAGAAATATTAAATAGATTTTACAAGTTAGGTGATTAATCTTTGATTTTTGACAGATCACTTTCCGATTTAATCCGAGTTCTAATCATTTCCACGCAATGTACCTATGGGACGAAAAAAAATATAATCGAATAGCGGTATTAAATAATAGGTTAAGCTATCGAAGAGGTTAAGGAAAAAATGTTAAGGATTGCCTCTGTGTGATCTTGATGTCACGTTATTGAAAAAAGGTCGTTAAAATACGTTTTTGTATAATTTTAGTTTTTTTTATTGTTGAAGAACAGCAGACGGGCTGGCGGCCCACTTAATATAGCAGTTACCGTCGCTTATGGATGTTTGCGGCGCTCTGAGCACTGCGAACACGCTGCTGTCTTAAAGGAGTGTTTACGGTTAAAAGTGATTTTAGGGTCTTTTAACCATCGTCATTCGAAAGAGTACAAGACATGAGGAATAGTTCTAGAATTTTTTCCATCACACATTACGTGATAATGATGTGACCTCAATCATGGATATTCCGTTCTTTGAGCGTTAATGATAAAGTTCTAGTTTACAGTATGTATGGTGATCCTGACACAGCTGGCAAGAACTGCTTGGAATTTTCAAGAAGACGATGTCCATGTTAGTACACTCTTCTTAGTACTTAATGTTGTCTCGTTTGAATTTTTCTAGTGGAAAGTCATGTCTGGTGTTTAATTATTTATATATTTATATTATCCGTGCAGTGGCGGAGAAATGATACAGACCTCTGCGCCTGTCGTAAAAGACGACAAAATAACCCACCTTAGCTACGTGGTAGGGCCTCAAGCCCGTCTGGATGGCGACCACCTTTGGTCTTAAGTATGCCGCCATAATAACTTTGTGTTGTGTTCCGATTTTAGTGACCAAGTTCCTGTACCCTTATGGGACAGCAGTGTGTTCGCCACTGGCGTTGTTAACACTCATAGGCGACGGTAACTGCTAAATTCTAAGTGGGCCGTCAGCCTGTCTTCTGCCCTACAGAAAAAAAAAAACATGAAATTCGGGTCCTATCGCCTCGGGATTTACATTGGAGTCCGTAATCCGCTCCTACCGAGTCTCCTTGATCTTGACCCAATGTTTTGAATTGTGGAATCCAAGCGGACGTCCCGTTGGCAGCATGGAAGATTGCTGAAAGAGTAATGTACTTACCTTATCTACTTATCTTCCTTAAAACCTTCCTTTAAAAGGAACGGCTACTATACCCGCCATGCTTGTCCCAGGAAAATTAGCGTATTGCATATACGAGCATCTTGGTATGAAGATTTCCTCAGGATGATTTTCTACATCATTGTTACATGGTAACTTTGTCATAAAATGCACATTAGTCAAGATTTTTAACCAGTGTATGCCATCGTCAGATTCAAACCAAATAAATACTTTTAGGTCTCCTAGTATGATAACACTTGTTTACCTAATATAACTGGTATTAAAAACTGAATATTCTTTCAGCCATATCTAGAACTTTTTAACTTACCTGATAGAGAGCGCTACATATTTGATACAAAAATATACCATAGATTTAAAAGAAATGAAGTTAAAAATGAAGAAATTGAGGGGGATACAGATGTGGATAGAGAAGATCATTTTACTCAGCATGTAGCAGAAGATATGATTAATACTGACAGCGAGATTACCAGCTTGCAGGTTGGTATTCATATTAGATAATCTCCATGCAGGAGCCGAGTGCGAATACTGAATACATGGCAACCACTCCTGGTCTCTAAGGATGCCCATAATAACCCTGGGTCGTGTTCCGGCATAAGTGGGCTAGATCCCAATTACACTACGCGAACTGCTTCGTGTTCTGGCGTCGCAAATATTCATAGACCTATTTTTTATTGCTGTAGGACAGCAGACAGGCTGGCGGCCCACTTAGAATTTAGCAGTTACTAATGCCGGAACACAACTCAAAGTTATAATGGCGGCATACTTAAGACCAAAGGTGGCAACTTTATGTCGCCACCGAGACGGGCTTGGGGCCCTACCACGTAGCTAGAGTGGGTTGTTTTGTCGCCTTTTACGACAGGTCGACCCCGGCCGAAGAGGTATTCTTTCTCCGCCTCTGCAGGGATACAAATTATTTTTAAACAAAGGATTTGTTCCTCTAAGTAAAGATCAAATTTTAATAGCGATGTCCTGACACGTTCGCGTTTTGGGTCGGGTGTTTGAAAAAACATCCGAGCGTCGTCCGTTTCTGTATGTACCGGTACATGATATGGATTTTGTAGATACTTTTGCACTTTATCCATTGTCTTTATTTTATTTCTAGGTCACTGAAGTGGAAGAAGGTATTGATGACCTTAAAAGAGATGCTTTCGTATCTGCCCTCTTACAGGAATCGAATGATCAAGAAAATAAATCGACAATATTATAAATGTGAAAGTAACTCTGTCTGTTACATTTTCACTCCTAACCCGCTAAACCAATTTTGACGAATTTCGGTATAAAGAGACTTGGAGAAGACATTGGTTACTTTTTTAAATTTTTATGGCAGAACAACGTTTGCTAAGTCACATAGTATTTGAATAAAGATGTAATTACAATATTGAGTTTTGATTATATTTTCGCAATTATTGTATTTGTTGTGGTGGCAATTATTAATAATACTCTGTTATTCTCGTTGAAGGGTGTGGTGTCAAAGAGAAGTGTCGAGAGGCGGACGAAGGCATGCGAAGTTTTAGTCTGAGCATTCAGCACATTCCGTGGACTCCAAAATGAAATATATATTGTTAAATGAGTTTAAAAGCTTGGAAGAAAAATACCCTAGACACTGAAACGGAGGTTTAGAAACTATTCATAATGCACGAGATGCAACTTCAGAGGTCATACATTAGTTATATAGAATGACCTCTGAATTTACGTCATCGGTGACATAAGTTTTATTACACTAACTATGCACGCGAATTTAGCTGCGTGAATTTCGAAACCGGGTGACGAGGAAAAATGAGTGCGTGCGCCTGCATGTACGTTACTTGAAATCCTAAATACTTTTTTTTACATTCTAAAAGTTAATATATATTAGTTATTCTTTAATGTTATATTTTTGAGATAAGAAATAAAAAAGAGAAGTGTTTAATGACAACATAGAAATACGTGGTAGCCATTTTTTTATTGTTATGAAGTAGCAGACGGCTCACTTAAGTAAGTTACCGTCTCCTATACATGTGACACCAGGGGCACCAACAGACTGCCGGTCGCATAGAATTTTTATGACACTAGAACCGCAGCGAGGCCGGCTGGAGGCGGTGGTCTCCTTCTCCGAGCAAATCATGCGGCAGAAGAAGACCTCCGAAAGAGCTAGTGAGGATGATTGCCCTAAAATATAGAGACTGCCGGTGACTGTTATGTCACTAGCCGGAAGACTCGGGAGGGCCGGGTGGCTTACCAGGCAAAGGCAGCGGTGTCAAGTAAGCCCTTCCCCGATTAGGTGCTTCTCATCTCCATAGGAGAACGCATGAGCCGGGGGCGTCGGAGAGTAATGACCAAAATTTGATTCTATTACTGTCCAGGCTCTAAGTGACGACCAGGGTTTTTAGTGGGTATAGTAATTGTAATAAAATTGGTCGCAAGACCAGGGTGGAGAACCTCACAAATCCGCGTCGACTTGTTCCCGGAGTTCTAACGCGGCATGTTTAAGTTTTCCCCGGGCAAAAAAGAACCACTCTGGAGGCTTCCTCCCTCCTCAAACCTGAAGTACTTATTATTAATACTATAAAAAATAAAATAATAATATTTTTACATTACAAACATACATTTCAGTTTATTTGTGTTTTGATTGAACATGACTGATTCATTTGACTGTACTATAAACATCCTGTTACGGCTTCAAATATGAGGAAATTAGTTTATCCTGGTAAACTAGAATCAAATAAACTAAGAATCAAATATATTAAGTATACTTATCAAATGATTTTTCTGGATATTTGAAAGAAAGAAAGAAATCATTTATTTGCCAAAGAAACGACACTAATCATATACATTACATACAATTACATAAACTTACTATTGTCATAAATATAAAATCACAACATGCCGTAACCTCGACAAATCAGGTTGACCACTCAGCATTTTGCGGCATCGAAATTGTTCCGATACAGCTGGTTTCTAGTGCAAACCACTAAAACGACCTAAAAACAATAACTGCAACAAGTGTTAGTGTCTTAGTAGAGACAGACGTACGACTACTACTAGAAGCTAAGTAACTGGACTATGGCATTTGTTTTTGGTGGTGGAAATGTCTGACGCGCACTTCGCGGCGTGGGAACGGGCGGTGGGTTCTGTGGGACTCTCCGTGCAATGCACCTGTACGTCTTCATCTCTAGGCTGGATGATGCACTGGTATACCCACTAAAAGCCTGATTGGTTTCCTTCGCGCGCCTTGAGTGCCGAAGCCGTTGGATTCCATTGGCCTTTTCAAAATCGTCGTGATGTTTATAATAATAACGTTTCGATCCAAGATACAGTTACAATTTAATATCATCTTATTGGCAACATTGACTAATATTTAAAACAACCAAAGAGAATCACTTCTGGAGTAATAGACGACCAATGAGAATCTAATATTCAAACGACCAATGAGAATCGCTTCCGGAGTGTAGAGTGGGGATAAATGAAGGAGACGTCAACTGGTGGGTGAGAACCCGGTCGACAGTCTGTCTGTGTTAAGGCAGCGCTTGATAAAGACATCAATAAAGAAGTAAGGAGATAATTTACCGAGTTTCATTATAATATATTCTCTCACCTATATAAACACCTTTAATCTGCTTAAGCCATTGCGGTATACTTAATATACCAAGAAACTCGAATGTCATGAGCGACGTCAAATTAGCATCTCGTGAAGTTTGCGTTCATATATTGATAAGTGATTTTAAGCTGAACTAAGTTATACTAAGTATCTAGTTCCTACACTCATATTAACACAATGTTTTTAGGTGGGAACTTATTATTATTATTATACCAGTTCATTTAAAGCTCGTGGCATTTCATTGTATTTTATCACAGAACGAGAGTTACTGAAGTATAGCAGACAGGCTGACGGTCCACTTAATGGAAGTTACCGTAGCCTATGGATGTTTGCGACTCTCTGGGCACCGCTAACACGTTGCCGTCCGCGTAGTGGAACTGGAACCTGGGTAATGTTGAAACAACACAAGGCTATTATGGTGGCGTACTTAGAGACTTACATGGTTGCAAGTTTCCTCACGATGTTAACATTTATCATCGGTACATGGCAATTATAGTATGCACATTAGATGAGAGAAACTGCCTAGGCGGTGCATGCCATCGTGGGATTAGAATCCGGAACTTCTAGATCTCCGAGTAGAATACGACTGAGCAATTAGGTCTTCTTCTTCCTCCTGCCCTTATCCCACATTATATAGGGTCGGCACAACATGTCACATGTTATAATAGTTGTAGCTTAGTTTTTACAACCGGCCGCCTGTCTGACGTTAACCCCTTTTTGAGGAAAAATCTGTCATCCTTTTTATTTAAATTATTTTACTCCTTTCACATTGAAAATAGGATACGAAATTTCGTTGTTAATCATCTAATATATCCTCAAGCGACACTCTTATTGATTTCTTCTTGAGTGGACTACATCCGAGTGTCGGTTTGGGTGTGCAGGGTGGCACTTTTGCTGGGTCGCCGACTTTTACGGGGTCCGTGCACAATACACATTCGACAACTACGTCACGAAGGATTGTAATTGGAAATTGGCAGTGCCGAGTGTCTTCGAATGCTCTCGGTCCTGCATTCCATTGCGCTTGAATACAAACACAGGCAGCTTGCGCACAATGCGTCCATCTTCATATATATTGGTGGTGGCTCACAGCAATTTTTCTCTTGGCAAGTTAGAGGTCTTGTAACTCGTGGATTCTTTTCATAACAATACATAACTTTCGGCGAAGGACATCGTGGGAAGCAGATAGCACATAGATGGATCTTCAGAGTTGTTGGACAAGGGGCCACTAACATCGGACAACTGCATATTGCTCCGCAGTCTTCAGGGTAAAAGCACGCCATTTTTATTTAGATTTTACTTAAACAATAAATATCCACAGTTCAGTTCAGTTTTTGAAGGTGTGGCTCCAACGCCCTTGGCATTGATTTTGCCAATGTCTAAGTGGAATATAAAAGTGACAGGTTTAATGGCGAAAAAAGGGGGGGGGGGGGGTCAAACGCGATGATCGTTTCGAAAGCTATCTGTAATCCTGAGGAGAGTACAAATAAATAGTTATAAAATTGGTAACAATATTTAGTAATAAATAAATTATTAATAAATATCCACTAGAATTTTGATAATTTTGACGGATTTGACGACTTATTATGACTCCTATGACCACTGAGCTGTTAGGTACCACGACATTTAAGTGGTTGAAATTCCAATCAGAGCGGTCGCCTCATACAAATAGTCCAGCGGCGATCACGTCGGGGTCAAGGTCGCGTGTGACTGAGTTCGTTAATACATAGAAAAACATACAACAGTATTTATTGCGTAAATATACAAGAATCAGGTTTTTCAACAGGCTATTAAAAGCCTGTTGTAACCCAAACTTCGGTGGCCAGGGTCCGTTTTCCGACATATCCTTCTCCACTTTGCACGGTCTTCGGCATCACTGGTAGGAAGTCCATTGGCATGCATATCATCATCCTTTACGACGTCAAGTCAGCATTATTCTACCCATTATGCCGGGACCAGGCGAAGGCGGCATGGCTTTGTTAATAAGTTACCTATACATGTATATATAATAATGTTAATTTACATAATTTTTTTTATATAGTTTTAATGCAATTTTTCTTTGTATTTGTAGTATTTTATAATGTAGTTTTAATGGTAATGTTTTATAAAAAGATCTTTAATTACCTTAAAAAATATCTTTAAACGAGCAATTCTTGTATATATATAATTGGAATCTCGGAATCGGCTCCAACAATTTTCATGAATTTTAGTATACGGGGGGTTTCGGGGGCGATAAATCGGTCTAGTTAGGAATCATTTCTAGAAAATGTCAAAAGGTGGCGTTTGAGTAGTCCCAATTTAAACTGAAAAATAACTCTTCCTGACATCTATCGGCGAATAATAATACTATTTTTTTTAATTGCTTTAACGACACAACAACACTAAAGCTATTACAGCAGATGGCGTTGTTAAGTAACATGAAGTCAATGAGTGTTTGCTTTGAGGTTAGACTAAGAAAATCAATTATTAATTTCCAAAAATAAAATAAAAATACCGAGCAAAGCTCGGTCATCCGGATATTTACCTTAAAAATGTAAGAGATAACAAAAGAAAACAAAAAGATAATAATAATAACATTCCATAGCGTCCAACTACTGGGATCAGGTCTTTCGTTAGCAGTTACCGTTGCCTATGGGTAGCAACGCCAGTGGCATCGCGAACACGCTGCTGTCCCATAAGGGTACAGGAACTGGGGTCACTAATGCCGGAACACAACACAAAGTTATAGCGGAATACTTAAGACACTACATAATATAAAGTGCTTAAAATTAATGTACTGTGAAAATTGACACAGTGCCATCTAGCTTCAAAGATAGTAGCAGAACGCTTGTTTTATGGGTACTAAATCACTGATATGCTACTTATATACTTTTTAAATAAAGACATATTTATTATATACTAGCTGATCTGGCAACATTGTTCTGCCATATTTAATAAATAAAAAACCAGAACTAAATTACGGTCACCCCTATTTCACCCCCTCAAGTTTCATTTTCGTGACAAAAAGTAGTCTATGTCCTTCTCCAAGGCCCAATCTATCTCTATACTGAAATACATCAAAATTGGTTATGCGTTTTTTCTTTAGGTGCGTTTTTTTATAGCTAGGGCAGGTGGTCACCGTCGCCTATGGACGTTTGCAGCACCAAAGGCATTACCAACGCGCTGCCGGCCTCGAAGAATTTTATAACGTCTTTTTTGAAGAACCCCATATCATACCGCGCTGAGAAAACCTCAGCCGGAAGCTTATTCCAGATCCTGAGAGTACGCAACATGAACGTTTTAGAGAACCGTTTCGTACAAGAAAGAAGAGGCTCCAAGAAATGGGGATGAACACCCAGTCGGTGGCGTTACTATTTTGGCTAGCGTGGCTAGAAATTTACTAACCCTTTTTTCACATTTTCTTGCTTACTTTATTATATACGTCTTGATAATAATAATTATATAGGTACCTTATTTTATTATTTACGTAAAATACCGTCACTTGGCGCCATCAATAACATTAACCTTTGTTTATTAATGTTACAATCATATTATAATACATATTTTCTTGTTATTTGTTTTCGTTCCTCTTAATTAATATTTTTACAATTTTCATGCAGAATAGCGCCAGGTGCGGCCTGGTCTTCTTGTTTGCCACCAGCTCACTGATCGTTATGCGGTCGCGGCATTCGCATCCGCGACGTTTGGAAGCCGCTGCACCACGGAGGGGACTGTTGTTATTTTATACTACGTGAATCATTAATATATAATTAATAATTCATGTAAAATATGTGACGTCACAAATGAAATAAAAAAATATCCGAAACCTGGGAATATTTTGGCGCCAAACATTTGTCAATATCATAGACAATGGCGTATAGGTTTTGTATGCAGGAATCTCGCCAAATGGCACAATGGATTTGCTTGGCACTCCGCCAGATGAGTTTAGTTATTATTTCATGTGATAGTAAAAGCATAGTTTTAAGTTATCATTCTCCGTGATGGGTGGAGTAATATTGACCCTTGTGGCATGGAGCGCTCTGTAAAAGGTGACAAAACAATCCAAGCTACGTGGAAAGGCATTAAGCCTGTTCGTATGTTAACTGCCTTAGTCTTTTTTTATTGCTGAGGAACGGCAGATAGGTCCACTTAATAGCAGGCAGTTACCGTCACCTATGGATGTATACGACGCTAGGGGCTAGGGGCAACGCGAACACGCTGCTGTCCTATAGGTACAGGGAACTGGGTCACTAATGCCGGAACACAAGGTTATTATGGCGACATAATTACTTGGGGCTCTATCTACTACGTAGCTAGGGTTGTTTTGTCGCCTTTAATGTCAGGTCAACCCTAGCCGCAGGGGTTTGTATTCTGACTCCGCCCCTGCACGGAGAAATCGTAGTCTCTAAATATGGCTGCCATAATAACCTTGTGCTGTGTTCCGGTATAAATAAGCCAGGTTCCAGCTTCGGTGCGATCAATGCTATAAAAATTCATCTCCGATCGGGGAACTCCCGTGTAATTTTTGCTTAGTACAGTGAACTTCTTTAACAAAACGCCTTAATTTTTATCTTATGGTTTAATTTTTTTTAGTTTGAGAATTAATTTCTTACATAACATTCTAACATATGTATATGTGAAATAAATCACGCAGACAAACTACAGACTCGAGGGACGTGTTAAAAATATCAAAGGGCTCAATATTTGCCTGCGCAATGCCAAAAAAGGATACCTCCCCCTAGGGCTGGCGCTTGCTTAAAACAGTGTAAAATAATACAATATAGTATATAATAAAATAATACAATTTAAACTTTTTTATTGCTGAGGAACAGTAGACAGGCTGAAGACTCATTTAATAGTTAGCAGTTGCTGTCTCCTATAAGTGAATGCGACACTAGGGGCACCGCGAACACGCTG
This sequence comes from Malacosoma neustria, assembly GCA_963693495.1. Taxonomy (NCBI): domain Eukaryota; kingdom Metazoa; phylum Arthropoda; class Insecta; order Lepidoptera; family Lasiocampidae; genus Malacosoma; species Malacosoma neustria. The sequence goes on from OY856397.1 coordinate 3,279,716, forward strand.
CTGTCTACCTAGGTTACTAATGCCGGGAACACAACACAAGGTTATTATGGCGGCATACTTAAGACCAAGGGTGGTTGCTATCTCAGGCGGGCTTAGGGCCCTACGATATAGCTACATTATTTTGTCACCTTTTACCGACCGACCCAGGCCGCAGGGGTTTGTATTCTTTCTTACTCCGAGCTTGTATGGAGCGACAACAATTTTAACAGTACAAAGTTTATTTATGACAAATGATGATAATAACAGCCAATAACATCCCAATATTGGGTTCGGAACACCCCCTATAGAGAATAGATAATATACCCGCCACCCTTGTCCAATTGGTGGATTACACTCCATTAATACCGACATGCAGGTTTCCTCACGATGTTCTCTTTCGGTACTTGAGAATTATAATAAAAAACGTGAGTCACGGGACGTCCGACAGAAGTGATAACTTAAACTAATCTAAGTTGAACTATTTAATATTGAAATTGTTTAACTTGAGAAAAGCTTAAGTTATCACTTAAATTTTATGTATATTAATATGATAATGTAAGGAAAGGTTATTCATTAATAAAACCAAAAATAACTAAAGTTTACGAATTTCCAAAATTTTAAAAAACTGTTTCAAAATTATATTAAATTAAATTATTCTTTAATGTAGATTCTTTATGAAGAAAAAAACTCAACTGTATTCCATTGTAATAAAGTCGTATTTCGAATAGATCTGGCGCTGTGGATTAGAGTGAGCGAGGAGGAGCCTGCCTACCGCTGCCGTATGCGTGAGAGAAAGGGAAGCCATACAGACTGGCGCCATAACGCGTTTAGTAACGAACCGGTTTACCCTTCCATAAGAAGTTACCACTTCAAAAATACAAACAAACTAGGTACATAATAGGTAAGAAATATTTTCTGAGCAGGAGCGGAGTAAGAATACTGACATCTTCCGCCGCGGGCAGCCTGACTTAAAAGGTGACAAAACAGCCTGGTTGGTAAAGCTCCAAGTGCATCTGAATGATAACCCCTGGTTCTTTAACAAGTCACCATAATAACTTTTTGTGTTCCAGCAAAAGTGATCCAGATTCCAGTTCCGCTATACGGATGACAGCATGTTATCGGTGCCACTGGTATCATAAACATCCATAGGTGACAGTAAATGCTTATAAAGTGGGTCGTCAGCATATCTGATGTTCGACAGCAATAAAAAATTAAATTGAAATCATGAAGATCGATCAATCATAACGAAGCAAATAAAAGTCTTGTGTTTACAAAGTGTGCCAACCCTAGCCGTTGGTAAGGTCAGTAACTCACGCGCAGCGAATTGTAATGTGTCAAAGAATTGTCTATAAAAGCGTTATGCGCACCTCATAAAAGCGAAACTAAACGAAAATGAAGGTGCCTATTTTGTTTTTTTAATATAATATTAATACTATCCTAAATTCAATATTATTAAATAAGAAAAATCCCGATTATATTTTTTATTAATTTATACTTAGAATTTAAAAAGCGACATCTACATCAGTATCTTGTAATGAACAATAATTAAAATGTATTATTTAACTGCAATAAGATTAAATAACATCATGTTTGTAAATATATTTATGAAATTTAGTGTTGACAGATAAAGTGTTAAAAACGTGATTAATATTAAAACATGTGTTGTGATTTTAAGTGAAGCAAGAATGATAAATATATATCTAACTTTTACGTCACAGGAGCTGTTGGCTATACTATCCTTGTTTGCTTTGGGGGCTGCGGAGCCTCCAGCGCCATACCCTGCCAGTGGATGGAGACCTAGCGGACCTGCGTTCGAATTACCACAGAGGGGACAGGCTCAAGTATGTATCCAGAATCCGTTAAATATTTTATGAAAAATATTACTACAAAGGTACCAGCTTAGTGGGATCAAACTCAAAGTGTAAACTAATAGTCATGGGTTCGAATCCCAAAATGTCATGCACCGCTTAGGTAGTATTTTTTTTAAAACTCCATATTGAGATCAACGTCCTGGACAATCATGGCGGGTATATTGTCCGATCCTTTTCGAGAAGACCCGAGTCCAGAAATGGGACGTCATGGGCTGTTATTATTACTAGAAAAGGGTTTATTAAAAAGAAATTTTCCTCAAAAAGGAGTAAATTCTAATGTGATGTTATTTAATTAAATATTTTTTTAATGTATTTAAAAATATATAAATATGTGATATATGCATATATATATATATATATATATATATATATATATATATATATATATATATATATATATATATATATATATATATATATATATATATATATGGAAAGTGTGAAAGTGATATTGAAAGAAGAGTGAATGCAGGAACCATGGTGAATGGAGCTTTGCACTCCTTTATGAACAGTCGGAAGGTGTCTAACAAGGCTCGTCTGGCTGTGCATGAGGGGGTGTTGGTTCCGACACTCATGTATGGAAGTGAAAGTTGGGTATAGCAGAAGAAACATGAAAGCAGAATAAATGCAGTTGAGATGAGAGCGTTAAGAAGTATTATGATAGGAGTTAAACTGAGTGACAGGATAAGAAATAGTGAGATAAGGAAACATTGTGGTCTGAAAAAAGATGTAGTGACAAAAATTGAGAAAGGTATGCTGAGATGGTTTGGCCATGTCGAGAGAATGAATGAAGAACGATTGACGAAGAAAGTGTATAAGGCAAGTGTGAAAGGAAGTGTTGGAAGAGCTAGACCTAGGCGGACATTTCGAGACCAGATAAGGGACGTCTTGAAAAAAAGGCCAGGTCAAGAGTACCCTAAACCGAAAGGCATGTATGAAGGGAATAATGAAAGTGGACGAAGCGAAACAAGTATGTAGGGATTGTAGCAAGTGGAAAGAAGTGGTCTCTGCCTATCCCTACGGGAAAGAGACGTGATTATATGTATGTTTGTATATATGAATATCATAAGGAATGCAATATTATAAAGATTTTAATGATTATTTTTATCCATAGCAACCCCAATCCCAAGAATACCTTCCACCAGTCGATCCTCGTAACAAGCCCAGCAACGAATACGGGGTCCCTGAGGAAGATGTATCCGTCCAGGGTCTACCAGGTCGGGACCAACAGATCTTCCAACAGTCACCTATACATGGTTTTCCGGTTTCCGGACCAGGTCTGAATAGTGATATCAGGAATTTGGATCAGGCTCTTAATCAGAATCAAGTAAGTTAAATTAAACTAAGTTTAATTAAGTTTTATTTCACAGATCGTTGATACTTATCTAAATTCATTTAATAAATATAAAGATTTAAGAATTTGTGTTTTCTTGCGCGAAGAAGTGGGGCAAGTGGTGTAGCGCGCATGCGTACGAAAACTACTCATATTTTTTCGATTTATTTTTTTTGTTATTCGACCAGCGAAGCGGCCGGAATGGCTAGTAATTAATCTTCTTCTTCTTAGTCGTTTCACTCTTTACAGAGCGGTCGTGATCAACTGGTAGTACTATTAGAGGCAGATATTGTTCGCTGTATGATTTGACGCCATTTCTCGCGATTCAGAGACATTCTGGTGCACTCATGCAAAGGCCCGCCCACAGCCGACTTGATCTGGTCGGTCCATCGCATGGGTGATCTTCCACGTGATCTGGTCCCCTCCACTTTGCCCTGGACAACGAGACGCTCTATGGAGTCATTGTTTCGCCTTAAAACGTGGCCGAATAATTAGAGAATACGTGATTGGACCAAAGCGGAGAGATGCTGCTTAATGCGGAGTTCTTCACGGATGGAGGCATTGGTCCGAAATTCTGTCCATGATATTCCCAGCATTCGTCTCCAACACCACATCTCTAAAGCATCTATCTTTTTCCTCTCAATGTCTCGAAGCGTCCACGTCTCTGCAGCGTATAAGAATATGGGGAAGATATAAGGCTTTGCACGAGCCGGATTTTCGTGGCCCTTGTGATGTGTCGGTTCCTCCATACTTTCTTCAGCTAGTAATTAATACGCATATTATAATTGCAGTCAAAACCTGTTATAATGACATGGAAAGGGCTATCGTAAAATCGATGGTCGTAAGAACCGGTGGTTTCTTCGTCATATAGGATTCAGCCGGACTTTGTTCATTTCAATATAACTTGTATGTTGTTCTAAACGATTTCTTTTTAAAAAGTTTTAATTTTTTTATTGCTGACGGCCCACTTCCACACAGTGCTGTCCATATAGGAGTACTGGAACCTGGACCAGTAATGCCGAAATACAACAGCGCTGGTAGCTTCTACTAGCACATGCTGAGTTTGGGGCCTTTTTAGGGCAATTTTCGCTATTAGTCTATTTTATGTTATTTTTGTAAGTGCTTGTGTTTGTCCTAAATAAATGTATTTTCTTTCTTTCTTTCAACACATGGTTATTATGGCGGCATACTTATATAGACCAAGGGTGGTTGCCATCCAGACTAGATTTGGGCCGTACCTTGTAGGGTTGTTTTGTCGCCTTTTATGACAGGTAGACCCCAGCCGCAGGGGTTAGTATTATTACTCCGCCCCTACACGGAGAAAAATATTATATGTACAAGCCTTGAGGAAATTCTTTAAAAAAATAACACAAACAATAATTTAAATAGAAATATAAGAAGCTCTGCAATGAGGTCTTATTCACCTATACTTTGTTGCAGTATCAGCAGCAGCAGGAAACTTACAGACAGTTCCAAAGGCAGCAGTTCGAAGCGTCCCAAATCAACAACGACTTTAACAGATTACCACGTCCACAACCACCTAGAAAATTCGCTCAAACACCAAGAACTACACAAACACCTACAACTACTGAAGCAGCTATCACCCAAGCTACTGATGCTAATTTAAATGAACGCGAACTTCTAGAAGATTCTGAACCAGTTTCAGCGAAACAAACAAAATCTAAGAAAGTTTCTGTTGAAATAACCAGACAGAACCTCCAAGAGTATCCAGGAGAGTTGTTCTTAAGTTCTCTAGCTCAGCTACAATTGCAGCCGCAGTTCGTTCCACTGCAGCAAGTGAGATCACCTGTCGTTCTGCAGCAAGTTCAAGAACAAAAGCAAGGTTTTGATGGTCCTACACACTTCGCTGCTTTACCATCTGTATTAGCTCAGCAACAACTACAAAATCAATATCAAAATCCTGCTTTATTGGTAGCTAATCAACCTGCTAATCCAGCACTAGTTCAACCAGCTGCTCAGTACCAGCCAGTAAATTATCAACCAGCACAACAACAAAACTTCGTTCCCCCATCAAACCCAGATGCTGAGACTGTGGCCGTACAACAACCAGTACCACAATATCAACCTGCAAACTACCAACCACAAGCATTCCCACAATTCCAACCCCAACCATTACAGCCTCAATTCCAACCAGTTGCATTCCCACCTTCACCTCAGTTTCAACCGGTTTCAGTACCCCAATTACAACCAGTCTTACCGCAGCAGCAACTACAGACCGTTTTACAACCACAACCTCAGCTACAACCAGTAGCGATCCAACCCCAAACTTTGCAACCACAGCCTCAATATCAATCGTCTTTTCAACCGCAACAACCTAAACCATTTACGCAGAAACCAGACAGGGAGGAACTAGATGAAAATTACAATCAGAATCAACAACCATTATATCAGCAACCGTTGCAACCAATTCAGTACCAACCGAACCAGAATATATATCCAGCACAGTTGATAGTCCAGGACTTAAGTCAATACCAGCAGCAATTCTTGCAGCCTCAGATACAAAGTTTTGAAGGTCAGGATTCGTTGCAAAGTGGATTGGACGTGAACCAGGAAGGCAATGACATTGACCAAGCTGAGGATAAAGAAGAAGAGGAGCCTAAAGCTACAGCCGTTGCTACAGTTTTTGGGACACGGTGAGTGAAATAAAATATTAAAGAATGCTTCTAGTCAATATTAAAAATAATAAATATTCTGACAAAATTCACATAGCGCCATTATGTTATGGGTACTAAACTACATATATACTTTTCTTTTGTAAATATTATACATAAACACCCATACGCGAGACGGGAATCGAACCCGTGACCTACCGTACCGAAGGGCGTTAGCTGCTACATAGAGCACATATGTGGAATTATTAGTAATTTCATATGTTTTCGCCAATATGAATAACGGCGATAAGAAATAATGGCGAATAGAGGAGAGAGGAAGGTAAGGACATGTGTCCGACCCCCCATAGTTTGGGATAAGGGCCAGAAAAAGAGCAGTGATTGGATCTTCCTCTAGAGAAAGCGAACCTCTACTTATATCATGTTATTATTAAATCCCGGTAGTTACCAAAATTACTTCGATACTCGAGGCCGCTTAAATTAAAGTCATTTTTCTATAACCACAAACACAGCCAGCGTCTCACTGCTGGATTCGAACCTTCCCCTAGAAGGAATGGATATTATACCCGCAACGTTTGTCCAAGGCAGATTGGCGGGTTACGCATACGAGTGTCTTGATATGCAGGTTTTATTTAACTATAAATGGTATAAATATATAAGTTGACGTGGATATTAATCAAATGTTTCTATGGTATTTAGGCTCCCTCACCCCCTGAGCTGTCCAAAACTATGTATATAATAATAATGCCAGACGATAAAGTCCCACCGGGGGAGGGCCTCCTCCGCAGATTATCGGGTTACACTTACCGATACTGTATATCGGCTTTCCTTTATCGTTTGTACGTGGCAATTATAATGCACATAAGGGAATCTATTTTTCTTATTTCTACGTGACCTATTTTGTCAATTTTTGACCTCGCTCCTTCATTTTGGTGATCACCAAACAGAGGTCGACCTATACGTAGGTACGTACGTGATGTCAATGGTCATCCGTAGTATGTGAAAAGTTGCCCCCTCCAGTTATCACGTAGTAAATCATAAATACGGTTTTCAATATTTTTTTGCAAAGAAAATTTAAAATAATACGCGCCATTTTTCACCGTGTAGGGACTAAGTGGGAATACAAACTCCTGTAGGGATCGGGGTGCCGCGCTGGTCAGGGTCGGCCTGTCGTAAAAGGCGACAAAATAACCCTAACTCTGTGGTAGGGCCCCAAGCCCGTTTGGATGGCAACTACCCTTGGTCTTGAGTACGCCGCCATAATACATTGTGTTGCGTTTCGGCATAAGTGGCCCAGGTTCAGGAACCCCGATGGACAGCAGCGTGTTTGCGGCACCCCTAGTGTCCCATAGACTGGAGGGTGTTGGTCACTACCCTCAGACATGAGGACTACGACTCGAGGAGGAGGAGTGTCGCAAACATATATATGCGACAGTAACTGCTTGATATTAAGTGGGCCGTCAGCATATATAACTCGATAAACCGGTAAGGACTGAAAAGGAAAAAATAGAAAAAAGTATGTTTCCTAAGAGGAAAAAAATGGCGTCGTGCCATTCAATACTTCGTTACTATTTACTTTAAACGTTACTATAAACTTGTCCCAAATAAAATAAATGACCTTACAAGAAATCTCCCATACAGAATATTGATTGCCGGAGACCTCAGTTTTCCTCGCCTTGATATTCTTATTGAATATTAATCATAGTTGCATCCGAATTGTAACAATGGCCCACATTAGCCTATTTCGGTTTTGAATAATAATTACTTCGTGTTATGTACAACGTCATCGCAACATTCCTTTTTTTTCACAAACGTTTATTACGCAGAGCGCTTGATCCAAACTTTCCGTTTTTTTATTCTTACAGTGTAAAAGGCTTTCTTGAATCTTTCTATTTATGATATAAAAAGAAGTTAAATTAGGTTTTTAAACGGACTGCTATCTATTCTTCCAATTGGAAAGTAGAATGGTGATCTTTTTCTGTTGTCTTTTACGACTTGCTAGTTGGATGATTTTTCGATTCGAGGAGTTGGAAAAGGAGATTACTGTTATACATATTTAGCATGTCGCTTAAAATTTCAAGTGTATTTATTCATAAAGAAAATTATTATACCAGCTCTCTGTTGTAGTAGCGCTTTGCTGTCTTGGGACTAGATGGCGCTATCTGAATATTCATTACAGTTGACTCTTGTTAATTCGAAACTCAAAGGACTTAAAATATTACGAATTATCGAGAGATTGAAATATGAAATGGTTCGAAATTTTCAAGAAAAAAAAATATAACATAAGTTCGAATTATTCAGTAATATTTAATTTATATTCCCGAGTAATATTATATTAATTTTTTTCCGATTGACTCCTTCTTTTCAGCAATTGTCAAGCATTTATACTTTTTAGGACTCATAACTGACACGAGCTTTTAATCTGTATAGACAATCAAAAAAGTAACTGTTACTAAACTAAGCTAACTAATTAGTGCGGAATAGATATGTCAAACCAATAATTACAAAAATGCTCATGATGATAAAATTTTTAACTTGTTTCAAAATATCCCTCTATGCGATCTGATAACTTTCAGTTGTCGAGTGTTTGATGGCTCTGACTTCGAATTAACGCGTTGTTTTGTTACATAGCGATGATTTTTTGTTCAAATTACCAAATAATGCTCAAAAATTTATAGTTTTTTTTAAATATAAAGAGATTTTCTCCGGAATTCGAGATAACTTTGAATTATAAAGAGATTTGAATTAACTTTAATTATGATTTTTTTCAGGACACAACCCCGAGTATTTACGCAATACGGAGCGCCATTCCCTGTCCCAAAAGTTCAGGCTGAAGCTACCACTACGGAATCGCCTGTTGAGGTAATTTGCTCAGGAATAATGAATACTGCAAGCAACTTTTTTTTTATTGCTGAGGAACAGCAGACAGGCAGGGGGCCCACTTAATAGTAAGCAGTTACCGTTGCCATGGATGTTTGTAACGCCAGGGGCACTTGGATAACTAATGCCGGAACACAACACAAGGTTGTTTGCAGCATCATTTGGTATTTTTAACCGACAAAAATGACGGAGAAGGTTCTCAAGTCAACGCGTGTGTTTTTTTCTTTTTTTTATGTATATACCAGGCATAACTTTTTACAGAGTATTCCGATTTTAAAAATTCTGTAAAGGTATATTCCGAAGTTGGTTCCATATAAATTTGGGGAAAAATTCCAACCCTAAGGGTAAGAAAACAGAGAATGGTTGATGTTCACTCACTGATTACATCTATGACCACGCATAACTTTTGACAGAATTGATTTATTTAAGCATGTAGTAATTAGTAGAAGCCACAAAAAATTATAAAATAAAACTTTTTAACAAAAAAATTAAACCGCCTAAAAAACTGAAAAGAAAAAAAAATATATAAACCTTCTTTTTATTAACCTTAATAACCAAATTCTTAAATTATTGTAAGTATACCTAAGTAATTATTAGTCGGCGCCAAACAAGTAAATTAATTAATTACGTAAATACTGATGCACGGCGGCGGCGCAGCGTAACACGCCCCTTCGCTGGAAAATGCCGAGCGTTTACGAAGTTAATATCAGCGAAACAGCAACCCGAACGAGCACACACCTGAGGGCACTGGCGCCGACTCAATACTCAAACTTGCTTAGTTATACTTACATTAGTTTAAGAACTTAGTTATTAAGGTTAATAAAAAGAAAGATTATTATTTTTTGCGTCTCAGTTTTATAAGACCTGTTCTCTTTTTCAGGAGGTGACAGAAGATGGTCCGGCGATTGCGCAGGCGATCGCTGTTGCGAACCCAAGTAAAAGAAAGAGCGCTAGGTTGAGGTGAGGACCGCCATTTTGTATAAAAACCAATGTTCACGAGGGTCACGGAATCCATTCCCGTTCCCATTCCTTAAATTATTTAAAAATTACATGTAAAATTTATATCTTACAGGAGCCGCAGACTTCGTCCAGTTGTGGGAGTCGACAGATCCGGCCGTCTGGTCTATGCAGAACAATAAATTAGGAAAAATTATAAACTTAGATAAAGTAAAATCTTAACGCTAAAATAAAATTATAATATTATTTATACAATAATATAAAACAAGAAAATATGAAACAGCGCTCCTAGCGGTAACTGCGAAGATCTAAATTGTATCAAATACTTACGCAAACTGGCATTTTATCTATATAATGTATCTTTAAATTGTGTATTTTCATTTCGGGACCGATTTATTTCCATTTTTTTTAAAAGATATTTCAGTCAGACCTGTATTTTTTATTCTTACTGTGACATTGGTGAATTAGCACTTTTAAGCGTTGTAACTATAACCTAAACAGAAGAACATTGACTTTTACTCCTGATAATTATTATTAATTTGTACAGGTTTACAAGCTAAATTTGATTCTCATTGTAAATTAAATAAATGATCTTTGTGGCCATTTCGAAATCGAAATTGTCCAATACTTATACCGAGAACGTTGATTTTTTCCCGAAGATTTCACATTTAGCTTAGTGCTGATAATTATTTTAATGTATACTGAGTAGTACACAGTACTTCTTCTACACTTATTAAGAGTGGCAGATTTACACATCTCCCGCCAATAGGCTATTCAACTTTTACCGCCCTACTAACCTCTGCAATATCCTAGTTTACAATCATATTAATTACATTTTCTTTGTCAATGAAATTTCAATTTTATGATTTGTGTTCTATCGTCATAATTACATCAGCTTTATTCCGTTAAAGTAAAATTTTGAGCCAAATTTGCCGCCATAGGCTCCAGCCTACGCAGCCTGCTGGTAAATCCGCCGCTGCTTAAACCACTAATATCTAGTAGGTTTTTTTCGCTTTCAAAATAATAATACAGCATTAGTAAGAAATTAAAACCTAAAGGACTGTCATAAGAGTTACGACCCAGTAAATAAATATATATATATATATATATATATATATATATATATATATATATATATATATATATATATATATATATATATATATATATATATATATATGTAAAGAGAATATCATCTCTTTAATGTTATTGTATTATGGTTAGGTTGTGTAACCAGGACATAATCCCTTTTGATTTAACGCGCTTAATGTCATGTGTCATAGAAGTGTGACACATGACATTTGCCTACAAAAAAGTAAACAATATTTACGTTATTACGTTACAGATTTGATTTAAATAATTTAATTAATAGATAGAAAAGCAAGAGTTATGAGAGACGAGTAATCAACTTTAATTGTCGTTTCTGTTATTTTTACAGAAACAAATTTGTTTGATTTATTCGGACCATCCAGACTGAAACAAATAAATAATATTATAAAACGACAATTTTCGTCACAAAATGAAATTGCAAATCGAGTTCAGAGCTGTGGCTTCTCCAAAGGACTGTAAAACTACAGTAGTAGCTGTAACCTCAATTGTCACAGAACAAGGGGAAAAATATGTTATACCAGATGACCTCATGTATGCAGATTATCATGAAGAGTTGACAAAGACGGAGACTTTCAAAAAGGTAAAAAATTCATTAGGAAAAAGGCATGATGAGTTAAAAATATGGATAAAAATTTCAAAAGAATTAGAAAAGATATATTTAGATGATGAAGGAAATATCCAGTTTGGAGGGAAATATTTAAAACAAACACTTCAAGAGAATATTAAAGAAAACTCGAGCTTGGAAAAAATATTAGAAAAATTAATTGAAAAATCAGAAAAACACGAAGAAGAAAAAAACTTAAAACATATTGTAGATAAATTTGTATTAGAAAAATTTAATTATAAAACATCTAATGTTAGACAATGGTTACATATATTCGAAAAAGAGTGTGGAAGATTTAAAATAGAAAAAGATAAAACTAAAATAGAATTATTAAGAATATTTTTAGATGCAACTTGCCAAGATTGGTATACTTCTACTGTAATAAAAGGAGAACATGAAAACAATTGGAATACGTGGAAACAGATATTAATAGAAACCTTTTCAGGTAAGGGATGGAGTAGCAGGACATATGCTCATTATTTTAAATACAAAGAAGGTTCAATAGTACAATATGCAATAAAGAAAGAACGATTATTATTAGAAATAAATAAGGACATGGACGCTGATACAATGATAGATAGAATTGCATTTGGGTTGCCAGAATTTATTAGAGAGAAGATCGCCAGAGATGAAATAGAAAATACAAAAGATTTAATAAATGAATTACAGAAGCTTGAAGGGATAATAAATAAAAAGAAAACATTTAAAAAAGAAGGTAAACCAGAACATAAATTCAGAAATGAAGAAAAGAAACCATGTATGACATGTGAAAACATGGGTAAAGGTATAAGATATCATCCAGAAGAAAAATGCTGGTTTAAACTAGAGAAAAAAGAGAAACCTAAAGCTATAGGAAGCAATTCAGTAATAGAAGTAAATTTAAATACAGAGAAAAAAAACTAATAGTCACACCATTGATCAGACTTAAGCTACTAGTTGAGAATCAGATAGAGATAATGGGAACATATGATCCAGGTTCTCAAGTATCCTTGATAAACTCGAAATGGATAAAAATAAAAGAGAATAGAGAAGATTTAAACAAGATATTCTTGAGGTCTGTCAATGGTGTGAATCAGACAAATGGATTGGTAAGAATAAGAATAAAAATATTTGATATAGAAAAAATAGTAGATATATATGTAGTTGAAAGAGAGGATTTTGAAGATTTTATAATAGGATTAGACTTAATTCCTATGTTTAAGTTGAGGTTGAATGAAAATTTAGAAATCTCACAGAAAATAGAGAAAAAGTTAGAAAAACCAGAGATAACATTAAGTGAAGTTACAAATTGTTCAATTAATTTTAATGAACACGTGGAAACAGAAGAATTTCAAACAAATATAGAACATTTAGATAAAGATAAAAAAATGAAGATAGAAAAATTGATAGATAAAAACAAATCAGTGTTTGCGAAAGACAAGTATGATATTGGGACTGTTAACGAATATGAAGCTAGAATTGACTTAATAGTGGAGAAATACTGCAGTAAAAGACCCTATAGATGTAATATAAAAGACAAAAAAGAAATAGAGAAACAAATAGCCAACTTACTAGAGAAGAATTTAATCGAAGAATCTTATAGTCCTTTTGCTGCACCCGTCACACTAGCATATAAGAAAAATGAAGGAAAGACACGTCTGTGCATAGACTTTAGAGATTTAAATAAAAACATTGTCCCTCAGGCACAACCATTCCCTTTAATAGATGATATAATAATAAGAGCCAGAAATTGTAAATACTTTACGACACTGGACATTAACTCAGCTTTTTGGTCAATACCACTAAGAATTGAGGATAGGAGGAAGACGGGATTTGTAACACAAGATGGTCACTATCAATGGACATGTCTACCGTTTGGCTTAAAAACGTCTCCAGCTATATTTCAACGAATTCTGAGTAGCATATTAAGAAAATATGGACTAACTGAATTTTCAGTGAACTATATAGACGATATCTTAATACACTCACCGACGTTTGAAGAACATCTAAATCATATTGAAAAATTATTAAATGCAATAAAAAAAGAAGGACTCAGGTTAAAATTTAAAAAGTGTACATTCGCTGCTAGTTCGGTTAGATATTTAGGACATGTAATAGGAGAAAATACGGTTAAACCGTTGAAAGACAACATAACGTCAATAAAAAATTTCCCAATTCCTACTACACAAAAGCAAATTAGACAATTTCTGGGGAAAATAAATTTTTACCATGAATATATAGAAAAGAGCTCAATATTACTAGATCCATTACATCAACTATTAAAAAAAAATGTAAAATTTATATGGACAGAGGATTGTGAAAAATCTTTCAGAAAGATAAAAGAAATGCTATGTTCCCAACCAGTGTTGGAGATATTCGACAAAGACCTTCCAATCAAGATATATACAGATGCATCACTTGAAGGTATAGGCGCAATACTAAAACAAACACAAGAGGATGGAAAAGAAAAACCTGTGGCCTACTTCTCAAAGAAACTTAATGAAACGCAAAAAAGAAAAAAAGCTATTTATCTTGAATGCTTAGCTATAAAAGAGGCAATAAAGTACTGGCAACACTGGCTGATAGGAAGATACTTCGAAATATACTCTGACCACAAACCACTGGAAAATATGAATATAAAAGCACGAACAGACGAAGAATTGGGCGATCTAAGTCACTATCTATCTCAATACGATTTTAAAATTATATACGTCCCAGGTAAAGATAATAAAGAAGCGGACTGCTTGAGTAGAAACCCTGTTCTAGAATCAAATACAGAAGAAGAGGATTTATTAAAAACGGTAAATTTTATTGAAATAGATGAAATAAAATTAGATCAGATGAATAATATACTATTACAGAATAAAAAAGAAAAATTAATAGAGAAAAACGGAATATATTATAAAAAAGTGAAGAAAAGAGAGAAAATCATATTATCAGAAAAATTCAGTATTGATTTAATTAATAAAATACACAAGGAATGGTGTCACACAGGAATAACACAAACACAAATGAAAATATGTCCATATTATACTGCTAAAAATTTAGTGAAGAATATAAAAAAAATTTGTAAAGAATGTTATATATGTATTAAGAATAAGTCAAGAGGGCAACATAAATTCGGCTCAATGTCACAATTAGGACCAGCGACCAAAGCTTTCGAAATTATGTCCATAGATACAATTGGAGGATTTGGAAGCACTAGATCAACAAAAAAATATATTCATTTACTTGTTGATCATTTCACGAGATATGCGTTCATTTCAACATCAAGAACTCAAAACGCCGCTGATTTTATAAAACTAATTCAAACTGTGTTAGACATAGAAAACATCGGAACAATCTTAACGGACCAATATCCTGGAATAAACTCGAAAGAATTTAAAGATTATTTAAAAAATAAAGGAGTGCAATTAATTTTTACTGCAATAAATGCACCATTTTCTAATGGTCTGAATGAAAGACTGAATCAGACATTAGTAAATAAAATAAGATGTAAAATAAACGAAGAGAAAAAGAATAGAGCATGGACATCGATAGCGAGAGAATGTGTGAATAAGTATAATATACTAGAACATACAATAACGGGATTTACACCAGAGTATCTATTATATGGCACAGACACCAGTAACATACCAGAAGAGTTAAAAAGAAAGAAAAACGGAGAAGACTGGATAAGAGATAAGAAATTAGCATTAGAAAGAACACAGAGATCACATAAGTATAACGAAAGTTTATTTAATAGAAACAGAAGACACCATGAATTCAACGAAGGAGATATGGTATTCATAGAGAATGGAAACAAACTCAATAGGAAAAAGCTAGAAGAACTAAGAATCGGCCCATATATAATAGAAGAAAAAATTTCAAACTCAATTTATAAAATAAAAACTGGAAAAAGAAATCAAGACACGAGTCTATTCCACGTGACAAAACTAATTCCAATGTTTGAAGTTGAAGCTGATTGAAAAATTATGCAATTTTCATATCGTGGAGGGGAGATGTAAAGAGAATATCATCTCTTTAATGTTATTGTATTATGGTTAGGTTGTGTAACCAGGACATAATCCCTTTTGATTTAACGCGCTTAATGTCATGTGTCATAGAAGTGTGACACATGACATTTGCCTACAAAAAAGTAAACAATATTTACGTTATTACGTTACAGATTTGATTTAAATAATTTAATTAATAGATAGAAAAGCAAGAGTTATGAGAGACGAGTAATCAACTTTAATTGTCGTTTCTGTTATTTTTACAGAAACAAATTTGTTTGATTTATTCGGACCATCCAGACTGAAACAAATAAATAATATTATATATATATATATATATATATATATATATATATATATATATATATATATATATATATATATATATATATATATATATATATATATATATATATATATATTGTAATGTAATTCAAAATATTGTAATTCTATATAAATAATAATATAAAATATGCAAAAATTTATTTGACTATATATATTCTATAACATTGTTATAGAATATATATAGTCAAATAAATTTTATATATATATATATATATATATATATATATATATATATATATATATATATATATATATATATATATATATATATATATATATATACATAAATATACCATACTCATTGGAAAACTTGCTTAAATAATGTTATATTATAAATCAACAAAATTGAAATATATAAATATTATGTTAATATAAATAGACCTACAAAGTGTTCCAAAATATTGTACATCCAAAGAGCGAATTTTGAGAATTTAAAATATTATTTATTACAAATTCTTTAAAATAAATATTTATTACAAAGAATTGTTTTTTTTTTCATGAGTTCAGCAGACGTCCAAACAGTCTGCGATAGTAGGTAGTCACCATGGACGTTTGCAGCAGAGGCATTGCCAAATTTGGTTTACTCATCTCATTTGCTACTTGTTCGTCTTAAGCGTCTCGTTCCGGTCGCACCTGAAGCCTGCTTTTTAGGACTTGAGGTACATGCTAAAGTATTATTACAGGACAAAATATCCCAAAGTTAAAGCTGCGTTCCTTCTGCACGGTATGTCAGGCGGAATTGTCGCTATATGCGAAGCCACAAAGGTGGACTTGGAGAGCCTGGAAATAGACTTCGACATATTTAGTGATTTGAGGTCATCACTGCAGCCATTAGTAAACTGGCAAACCGTGAACCTGGTGAATTGGTAAAACATAATACAGTCTATACAAGGCAAGGCAGTTGAGTTGTATTGGGTAAAAGCGCACGGCCAAGATCAAAGAGAACGAAAGAGCAGACCAATTGGCCAAAGAAGCTTAAACTTAGAGCAAGCCACATTAAGAGAATTATTCGGTTCGTGAAACTCATTTGTGAAACGAAGGATCCGTATGCGGATGGTTGATGAGTGGAATCGGAGATACGTCGTTGAGCCAACAGCCTCCACAACAAACTCTTTTTCCTTGGTGTAATTACTGCGAATGCGATACTGAAGCGACTGCCCGTAAATGCCTTAAACACTCAAATGTTTACGACTCACGGCGGGTTCTCCGCATACTTACACCGTTTTAAGTGTAAAGAAGACCCGTTGTGCTTTTGTGAACCTGAAATACTTCAGGATACCAGGCATATCCTTTTTTATGGAATGGCAATAAAAGCAGAAAACATATGCAAGCTGATGGGTAAGAATAACTGCGAAGACTTCCTCAAATACTGTTGTGAAGTAGCTAGGACTGTTACTGAATTATTAGACACCAGCTGGATGACCGAGCTTTGCTCGGTATTTTTTTTTTATAAATTGTGTTTTTTGGAAATTAACAATTGATTTTCTTAGTCTAACCTCAAAGCAAACACTCATTGACTTCGTGTTACTTAACAACGCCATCTGCTGGAATAGCTTTAGTGTTGTTGTGTCGTTAAAGCAATTTAAAAAAAATATTATTATTCTTATTTTTCTTCCAATAAAAAAAAGCGAATAAAATGACATTTTCTAGAAATGATTCCTAGCTAGATCGATTTATCGCCCCCGAAATCCCCCGTATACTAAATTTCATGAAAATTGTTGGAGCCGATTCCGAGATTCCAATTATATATATACAAGAATTGCTCGTTTAAAGATATAGGATAGGATAACATTAACATACATATATTTAGTAAAAAAATATTATAACCAAAAAGATTTAAAGTTCAATATAATATTGAGTTCTTCGTCATTAATCAAAAATACAAACTTTTGCAATATAAAGATAATTTTAAAAAAGAGCTCTGACAAATGGTCAGAGGGATTATGGCATGTTTATATAAAAAAAGATAGAACGGCGAGGCCGACATAACTACGTCAGCTTTCTCTCGGAGTTCCAGCGTGGTATTGGCCAATCGGTTTTCGCGGGATAAAAAAGGTACACTAATAGACTATCATCTGTTTCCACTAAAGACTGAGGCCAATTAATGTATGCGCTGTTATATCATTATTTAAAAACGAAGAAAATATTAAAATTGTTATAGAATTTTCTCTAAAAGTTGAAACTTTTTTTTAATTGCTGTAGGACAGCAGACAGACTGAGGGCCCGCTTAGAATTTACTAGTTACCTTCGCATATGGATGTTTACAACGCCAGTGGCATCGCGAACACGCTGCTATCCCATAAGAGTACCAGGAACTTGGGTCACTAATGACGGAACACAACACAAGGTTACTATGGCGGCATACTTAATACCAAAGGTGGTCGCCATCCAGATAGGCTTGAGGCCCTACCACATAGCTAGGATGGGTTGTTTTGTCGCTCTTTACGACAGGCCGACCCCGGCCGCAGAGGTGAGTATTCTTTCTCCACCCCTGCACGGATAAAAACTTTGAAATGATGAAAAAATTTTATTCAAAATAATTTAATCAAAACAAAGATGAGACCATATATACATAACAAAATAGTAAAAAACGTGGGCACACTCAACAATACAAACACATTTTCACGCATAAAATTTAAGGGGGTTGTTAATAACAATTTCAAGTTCCTGAACCTTACTTGTTCTCCATTTTCTACATTAACCGTTGCAGCTGATGTTGTAACTGTATCACCTTGCTCCGTCATTACATCTGCTGGCTTTAGAACCTCGATAAAATCTTTCAACAATTTTGGCATTAGAATTTTCTGAATCGATTTCACCGAGCCAGGGATCCCAATTTGGGGACCTTCACTATTATATTTGGACATGAGTTTATCAATCACCACACTAGCTACTAATTGACATTGCGCTGTTCTTTCAGTGGATATTACATCAGTAGTGTGGTTGTTATTTATTGCAGATAAATCTTCTTGTTCTAGTGGTTTTATTTCCGATACCGGTTTACGTCCAGTTATGGTTTCATTAACAAGAGAAGATTTATTTAATTCGTCAATAATTTTATCAAAAAGCGTTTTTTCTAAAAATTTAATTTTTCGATCCAAAATTTGTAATAACCTATCCCATAATTCAGTTAAATTATTGTGATAATTACTTTCAGATTCTTCAGACTCAAATGTCTTTTTTATTATTACACGTTCTTTGAGCAATTCTTTTAAAGTTTCTTCGTTCGGAAGGCTTACATTTTTTGAAGGGTTGACTATTATATTTGTGTGAAGCGGTTTCATTAAAATAGTATTTATAATATCATTTTCTTTATCATAATTGTTTTCATCGCCCTTATTTTTCACATGTGCATAGTTTTTAATTTCTTGAATAATGTAATGACTTTGATTACAAGACTTTAATTTACAAGTGGAACTGGTAGATGGAGCTATTTCAGAAAACATACCAATATTTAGAATTGTGTCCGGAATATTTACATTATAGGATGGCTCACGTTTATTATTGATATTATTTAAACGAGGTTTTAATGTCACTGGATGCATAATGTCTTCAGAATCTGTGATAAGAGTACAGCTAGAGTTATCACATGTATTAAAACTTAAACTTGTTTTCGCAGGAACCAATCGTTCATCATCGATGAACTGTACAAATGATAAATTATTAGCAGTCAATGTTGTGTTGCTAATGTCACTAGTCTTCGAGCTATCGTTGGAATTCTCAACAACAAAAATATCCAAAAGTTCATTACTAGGCGGTTCTGATATTAGTTGATTTGCATTTGTCAAAGTTTCAGTACTAGTTAAAGTCTCTCTAGGCAACACTATATCAACAGGAAATTTTTGCTTTCTTCGAGATTCAGTCTTATTAGAAGTTACAGCTATAGCTACATTAATGTCAGTTTTAAAAGGCGCTACTATCTCAGATTTTACTTCCACGAATGAGTTAGTCTTCTTTGCGTTACAAACGTTATCTTCACTGGAAGAATTAGCATTGAGGACTAGGGTTTTCTCATTTGTAAAGCTGTATGTTTGTCTTGTAGTTGGCAAAGAAGATTCTGCATATTTATTACTATTTTTACTTAAATAATTATCTTCAATACTGTTATAAATTAAAAGATTTTCTTTTGCAGATACTTTTTTTAAAACCTGTGTTTCAGGCATTATTTTTGATATAAAGTGTAAATAATCTTTACTTTTATGATTCTTTCGATTGGATATTGTATTATAAAATTTTCCAAGTCTGGCGGTTCTGTTTTTCTTTAGATATTTGCTATTCAATTCAAATTTTCTTGGATAATTAGCGTGTTTATTTTCTCTTAATTTATTTTTTAAATTGTTATTAGCATATATAGTTATAGGCTGTTTAACATTATCTCTTACTTTTTGGTCACTTTGTTGGTGATTTGTAGCTTCGTTATTATTATTTGATTGCACATATTTGTTATTATCCACTGTTGTCACTTGTGAATAGAGTTCATGAAAATTGCTTTCTCCATGTTCAACATTTTTATTTCCATAATTTTCCACTTTTCTGTCAATAAATTTAATAGAATGAGAGGAGAGCGCAGAATCTTTACTACTCTGTGAGATCGTTTTATCACATTTAATTTGACTAACTGGCGCCATGTCATCATACGTATCACGAAGAGAAAATGCTACTACACACGATGATGATTTAGAATACCTACTTTTTGTTTTAATTAGATTTTCCGATACATTTATATTGCTTGTATCACTGGTACAATTTTCCATTCTGGTAAATCGGTATCTGAAACAATACTATTGTTTCAATGAACGTAAATAAATATATTTTAATTAAATTAAAATGTATCTAATTGTGTTTAGTTGCACATATAAATCTTAAATATAAATTAAAATCCTAAATTTAAAATCTTGAATTTTTATCCATGCAGGGGCGGAGAAAGAATACTGACTGACCTTTGCGGCCGGGGTCGGCTTTTCGTGATAGAGCCTCAAGCCCGTCTAGATCGCGACCACTTTTGGTTTTAGATATGCCGCCATAATAACTGAGTAGTGTTCCGGCATTAGTGGTCGTGTACCCTTATGGGACAGAAGCGTGTTTGCGATGCCACTGGCTTTGCAAACACCCAAAGGCGACGGTAACTGCTAAATTCTGAGTTGGCAATCAGCTTGTCTGCTGTCCCACAGCAATAAAAAAATATATATACTTATTTTTTTATATCATCTATCAGAATGAAAAAAAAAACAAAAAATGAAATAGAAAGTTTATTTATAAAAATAAATATAAAAAATCAAAATCCCAAATCAGATAATGTGATATCTACTGAGTTGTTTTCTTTGCTAGTAAAATGAGCGCTATTTCGCAGCCTATTTGAAAATGGTGCCGAATTTATTTTATCATGTAAAACATAACTGTAAAATAAACAGAATAAAATTATCACTGGAATCCATAATAGAAGGCAGTATAAGAATCCTTCTCCAAAGCCAATTCCCTTATGTATACAATAAGGATTGCCATTGCTATTTTTTTCATGAAAATCTATTACAGAGACTATTTTACATTCAGAATTGATGGAAGGTTTCCTAATAGGGTAGCAACTCGAGTTTTCAGAAGAAGATTCCTCGTCACATTTATGTTGAACATCAGAGCATTTAGATCTGCTACGTCCACAATGACTATATGAAATTGGTTTACAATCGTAACCAAAATTAGATTTAGGTGTACATCTTCCACAGTAATAAGTTCTCGCTCTTTCTTTGTCGTTACTCATTTCAAATAATGATCTAGATTTCTGTAAAGAGCATGTCAAACCTCTTTCTTTCTTTTTATTATTGTTTATCTCATGAATGATTGTCATATCCGTCACTTTTAAGATAGATTCACTTTCAATAATATTGTAAGAATTGCTTTCCTTCATTATTTTATCATCTTTCTTTGGATCGTTTGATAATTTTATACCACACTGCACTAATTTTTGAAAGTTACTTGAAAACTGAATTGCTTTGGATGAATTATCGATAATGGTTCTATTGTTAGAAATATTTTCTGCAGTGAAACTTTTAGCTGTAATAGAAAGATCTTTGATTACTGATTTCAGTTCTTTTATTTCTTTTGCCAATATTAACGCGTCCGAATTCGAAGACTTCTTATTTTCTATGATAATATTGAATAACTCATCACTTGTCTTACATTCGACTTGTTGTACA
The DNA here is from genome assembly GCA_963693495.1 of Malacosoma neustria. Lineage (NCBI taxonomy): Eukaryota > Metazoa > Arthropoda > Insecta > Lepidoptera > Lasiocampidae > Malacosoma > Malacosoma neustria. The sequence continues at coordinate 3,301,590 of OY856397.1, forward strand.
TCATTGACTGACGAGACGTTCATGATTTCTGGTAATTTAGGATTTCCGTAGTTTTCTTGAACATCATCAACTTCTATATTTCTTCTCTTTTCGAAATTTGTTAACGTAGGTCTACAAGTAACATCATTCGATAAGATTGCGCTCGTCACAGTTGTGCATTTATCTATTCCTTTTGTTGGTAGAAAATTGATACTTATATCAAAATTAATATTTTTACTACCCCCGTAAGTAGAAAAATATTTGAGTACGTTTTGGAAATTCTTTAACAAATATTTCTCTTCTCTCTGCTTACAAATTTTAGATTGGGAAGATGTTTTTTTGTTTTGTACTCCTATTGTTGGTCTTCTGGTAAATTTATGAAATCGGTATCCCCCTCTGTTTACTTTTGTACATATCAAATTATTATTTCTTTTATTATTTAAATGGTTATTTGTCAAAGCATCGGTATTATCTACCTTATTGAAAAATATATCATTAGTGTCTTTATTTTGTATGGATTTCGACGTTTGCCTAGTATCTGACTTATAGATAACACATTTAGAATTTCTAACATTCATTTTGTGTGGTTTATTGATATTTATATCGGGCATGGTTTTGATTTTTTCATCAGGCACTTTTAAAATTGTATTACCATTACTAGTAACATTTACTCCGCCATCTGCATAAATACTTTGAAACATGCTTGGCATTCTTCCTAGGTTATGTTCCAATGGAACTTGTTTCGGATAAACATTATTAATAGCAGGTTTATTGTACATTAGTTTTGGTTCTTGTCTATTTTTCAAATTATAAGTAGCACAGCGCTTAGTTAATGATCTCGTAGGTGTAGATAAGGTATCTAAACTAGACTCAAGAAAATGGCTTGACTTAGCTATAGTTACAGTAATTTTCTTTGCGCCAACTTTCCTGATATGCAGTGAATTTATCTTTTTCATCTTGTGAACATAACGAGGTATACTTAAAGTTGAAATAAGTTTAATTTTTTTTATCGATAATGGAACAGAATACGATGAAAATCCTTTGTGTATTATTGTTTTAGATCCGATCAATATAGGTTTTGATTTACGTTTACAGTATTTACACATAACAGATGTCGTTTCTAGCTTTTTGTTTTTCACTTGACAAGGTCCCGCTTCCCTGTTCAAAATGTAAGTTGATCGAGAATTGGAATGACCAATTGAATTTATATCTTGTAACATGCAATTTAGTACCGTATTAACTTCTTCTTTATCATCATTCCTATCAATTAGGTGTTTATTTATCCAATTATTGAGTAATATTTTCAAATTTTCAATCATAGCCGTAGCTAGGTCTACTTTGACAGGGCTATTTGCAAATGATTGCTTACTGTCCCCACATGCACTCGAATCAGTTTTATTATATTCATCAATTTCATTCAACTGTTTATCTATTATGGTAGAATATTTAGATTTAGTTGATCCCTGACTAGACATTTTTAACCTCTTGCTTTTATAATAACGCCTAAGTACGCATATATCTGTTTCAACGCTCAAATCCCTTTTAATTTTATTATCAATTATATACTGATCTTTGACTTCGGATAGATTCTTCTTAATTTGCAATATTGCGCTTCTCGTGTAAAACTGGGACACACCAGAACATGTTCTTGATTGTGTATAGATTGTGTTAGTAGATTTTTTGAATATGATCCTTATGTCTTTATCTTTGGCGGGATATTTCCTCATAGCGCCTGATTATCATGTCTTCTGTAAACAAAAATATTAGTATTCTATTCGTTGTTTAAGATTTCATTGTTAATTGTATTGATTACAAATTTGTTTAAACTTTTAAATTCAAATGTGCCTTTGCTCAATTAGTTTTTCATCGATTAAGGTGTAGCTCAGAGCTGGGAAAGCGTCAATAGATCAGTACAGTTATTGTTCCACAAGAGCCGCTTTTTCTGTTTATATGGTACAAAACTTATTCCATCGGACCCACTGTTATAAAAAAAACCAACGATAGGAACTGAATCTGACAAGAACTCACTCCAAGACTGAATTGAAACTGGCAAGTCTTAGATTTAAGCCAGCACCTGTCAAACGTTGGGCCAAGATGGCGGACTATAGTCACGCTACAGAGACGTTTGTTTATGTTTTAAAGGAATTCGAAATAGCATTTCAAATGTGACGAATTGTGTATTGTATTAACAATAGGGCAGACTATGTTTAAAATTAGGTTTAATGATTGTTGAAAAAACTTAATTTATTTAAACTGATTTGAATAAAAATAATAAAAATATGACACAATAAAGACTTTTAAAATCTCTGTAAATATATAAATGATTTGATAGAAACAAATATATTTCCATTAAAAACGAAAAGGAGAAGTGGACCAAAGAAAAGCTGGAATCATACCAAATGTTGAAATAATAAATTTCTTACAACGTAAATATTTAGAAAATATATAATGGAATTGGTTAACGAATGAGAATAGACGTGTTTAAATCCAATTTGTACGTTTATACATATATCTATCTATTCTTCTTCTTTCTGCCCTTACCCCAAGCTATATGGAGTCGGCACAACATGTTCTCTTCTTACATTTTTCTCTATCTGTCATCTGACCATTCACACCAGTTTTTGTCATAACATCTTTTAAACTATCCATCTAGATTTTCTTTGGTCTTTCCTTTTGTATCCATTCATTCTCATTTCTAGCATTTTCCTTGTTACGTGACATTATTATCTCCGCATTATATGGTCATACCAGGCTAGCCTATACGTTTCGGCTTCTCAATCTGCTTAATGTGTTTATATTAAATAAAAAAATATGTAAAGAAATCATAAAACAAACACCGTAGAAATTGTTGTTTTGTACTTGTAATTTTTTTATTTATTGCTGTAAGATAGCAGACAGGCTGACGGCCCGCTTAGACTTTACCAGTTACCGTCGCCTATGGATGTTTGAAACGCCAGTGGCATCGCAAACACGTTGATGTCCCATAAGAGTAACGGAACTTGGGTCACTAATGCCGGAACACAACATAAGGTTATTATGGCGGCATACTTAAGACCAAAGGTGGTCGCCATCCAGACGGGCTTGAGGCCCTACCACGTAGCTAGGGTGGGTTGTTTTGTCGCCTTTTACGACAGACCGACCCCGGCCGCAGAGGTTAGTATTCTTTCTCACGGATATGCCTTTTACTCTTTTATCGAAATTAAGAGCTTAATAATTTACTAGAACATAATTATGTGATATGTAGTACCTTGTTGAAAATCAGCTCATTTTCATTCGTATGCTTCTGATTTAAACGTAATGAAAAATGTCAGAATATTAAATTTTAAAACTGTGTAGACACGTTACAATTTTCTTCTTCATTTGACATATTTGACGGATTACTATATTCTAATTTTTAATGCCAAAATTGATGATCGATTTATGTAAGTAACAAAAAGTATGTGTTTTATTGGATATATATAACCGTATAAATTAAACATTTTATATTTAGCATTTTATGATTGCAAAACTGAAGTGGCAGTGGGCTGGGCACATAGCTCGAAGGACTGATGGCCGTTGGGGCAGAAAAGTCCTCGAATGGCGACCGCGTACCGGAAGACGCAGTGTTGGTAGGCCCCCCACAAGATGGACCGATGATCTGGTCAAGATCGCCGGGATAGGTTGGATGAGGGCAGCACAGGACCGATCATCGTGGAGATCTTTGGGGGAGGCCTTTGTCCAGCAGTGGGCGTCTTCCGGCTGAAATGATGATATTTAGCTTATTTTATATTTATAACATGAAAGCAGAATAAATGCAGTTGAGATGAGAGCGTTAAGAAGTATGATAGGAGTCAAACTGAGTGACAGGATAAGAAATAGTGAGATAAGGAAACGTTGTGGTCTGAAAGAAGATGCAGTGACAAAAATTGAGAAAGGTATGCTGAGATGGTTTGGCCATGTCGAGAGAATGAATGAAGAACGATTGACGAAAAAAGTGTATAAGGCGAGTGTGAATGGAAGTGTTGGAAGGGATAGACCTAGGCGGACGTTTCGAGATCAGATCAGGGACGTCTTGAAAAAATGATAGGTCAAGAGTACCCTAAACCAAAGGGCATGTATGAAGGAAATAATGAAAGTGGACGAAGCGAAACAAGTATGTAAGGATCGTAGCAAGTGGAAAGAAGTGGTCTCTGCCTACCCCTACGGGAAAGAGGCGTGATTATATGTATGTATGTATATTTAGCTGTATGGTAACTCAAATGAATTATGCAAGGTTACGTGGATAACGAATGCTATGCAACTGGGATTTAATGCTAACAAACGGAGAATGTAGAAATGAAGATACAGAAGAGGCACGAGAGGTGCAGAGAGTAGAAAATTTATCTAAATATATATTATAATTGCGAGGTACTGATAAAGTATCACGAGGAGACATTGATATAGCTGGTGTATGAAAACCGCTTGAGCTTGAACAAGCGGGTATATACGACGTTCGCCCTTAAGGATGCCAGATATGGCTATAACTATTTTATTTGGAAAACAAACAGTTGACAAATAAGTAGATAGCTAAATAGAAAGCTAGAGAGATAAAGCTATGGGCTATTATAAAGTACCAAGTAATATTTATAGCATTAGAAGTCATCATCATCATCCTAGCGTTAGTCCCGGTTGCCACCCAAACTTTCGTTTCGGTGCCCGGGGTCCGCTTTCCGACTTTTTCTACTCCACTTCGCGCGATCTTCTGCATCCCTGGTAGTGAGCCCATTGGCACGCATATCACCCCTTACAACGTCAAGCCAGCACTTTTTAGGTCTACCCCTCCTGCCGGGGCCCGGCGGAGGCGGCATGGCCAGACATTTGTTTCCCACGTAAGCATCCGGTTGCCGTAAAACATGGCCATACCAACGGAGCCGACACTCCTGCAATTTATCTGCAATGTCACGGACATGAAGACTACCGCGAATGCGGGAGTTCCTAACGCGGTCCTTCCGCGTCACTCTACACATCCACCGCAGCATATTCATCTCCGTGACACACAGTTCTTGCTTGTGTCGCTCTAACACCGGCCACGCTTCACAGCCGTATAAAAGGACAGGCCTAATGATGGTCTTATAGACCTGTCCCTTCAACTTTACCGGCATCTTGGGGTCACAAATGACACCAGTTACCTCACGCCATTTGGCCCACGCGGCAGCAATGCGTTGCTTGACGTCGCAATCGATGTCACCAGACGCATGAAACACAGATCCCAGGTATTTCACATGGTCCGTGCGCTCAACCGTGTTGCCGTCAGTGCCAATTAATAAATAAATATATTGGCACAATTCAAACAGCGCCATCTAGTCCCAAAGCAAGCTGCACAGCACTTGTGTTATGGGTACTAGACAACTGATTTATAACATATATATATATATATATATATATATATATATATATATATATATATATATATATATATATATATATATATATATATATATATATATATATATATATATATATATATATATATATATATATATATATATATATATATATACCTTTTTTTGTAAATAAATACATAATATACTCGTACATAAACACCCAGACGCGAGACGGGAATTGAACCTATGACGTCCGTTACCGAAGTGTGTGAGCCGCTACGCCACGGAGGTCGTATTATATGAAAATTTTCACATAGTTAAGCAATAACGATATTATTTTGTACATTGTTGATTAAAAGCCTTGTAATTGCTTTAGAAAGCCTCCTTTACAGGTAATGAGTGGTGACACAACCTGACACACTCCAGTATAATTAAATTAATTTTTTAATTTTCACAACGTAGCTAAGTTAATATACTGTGCGGAAAGTTGGGCCACTAATGTAGAGAAGACCAGAGGCGTCTACGTTCAGCTGAGGTGAGAATGAAGAAGGATGTGTGGAGTGACAAGAATGGTTTAGGTGAAAAACGAGTATATAAGAGGATCTCTAAAAGTTGCAACTGTAAATGCAACGGGGATTTAACGCTAGGATGATTATGAAATAGATGTATGCTGCTGAAGAATGATGTTCAAAGCTTAGCCGTGGTGATAATGAGCAAAACCTAATTATGTCCTCAAATGTAGACTTGGTTACCGAAAATTTGGTGTGACTGAATTTACTGTAAAAAATACCGGAAACATTTTCCTAAATTGCATATTTTATATCTGTCCAACACATCCTCATTAGGTACCAGTATACCGAAGGGGCATAAGTGCAAAAAGCAGTAAAAAGCGACAGCCGATATGGACGACGTCAGCTGTCGGTTCAATGAAGGCGGTCGTAAAATACGACAAGTAAATATGTAGTTTGGGGCCAATAAGGAAAAAGGGAGTAAGTGTAAAATTATTATAATTATGTTTTGTGTTTATTTTACAGGTATTTTTTTTTTACTGAAACTAGGCTTAGAAATTAAAACGGTAGGCGAATAAAATTTTGGAGGTGCAAGAGTTCCTGGCCTACAATAGATTTCTAGTATGTGTGAAGGTAGATTTCTTCTTGGTGGTCTTCTTGGGAGTAGTGTTTTTTTATTGCTGAGGAACAGCAGACAGCCTGATGACTTTAATAGCAGCAGCGTCGCCTATGGATTTTTATGATGCTAGAGGCACCGCGAACACGCTGCTGTCCCATAGGAGTACAGAAGCCTGGGTCACTAAAATATACTACTACAAAGATAATTTAAGTAATTTATTTTGCTATTTACAATATGATGTTATTGTTTTAAGACATTTCTACTAAAGTGAGTCTCTAGTATATACTTCTTTATGAGAAAGAAGAGAAGAGACGGTCAAGTGGTCCCGGAAAATAAGATAAATAGAGTCACCCTAGAAGAAAAGAATTTATCAACATAACCAAAAAGTTCTTTACTTCCACTCGAGGTCATCATACCATTAAAACTAAAAAAGTATTACAATATATATATATATATATATATATATATATATATATATATATATATATATATATATATTGTAATGTAATTCAAAATATTGTAATTCTATATAAATAATAATATAAAATATGCAAAAATTTATTTGACTATATATATTCTATAACATTGTTAGGAATTAAGTATTGTAATTGTGTGACAGCGCAGCACGCGAACCAAAAACGGTTTTGCAAATAGGTGGTAATGGTTTATTGCTTTGGCAGAACGTTGGTAAACGCTAAGCGCATCACTCGCCATCTTCGTATATTCAAAATCAAATACGTTCGTAACCTTCTGTTGTACATATAGGAATAGTTATCATAATAAAAGTATTATTTTGTTCATATGGCTTTAACTTAAGTTCAATTATACTGGTTATATAAACATAACCATACAGCCATTCTGTGAAATCATTACGCTAAAATAACCAATGGTTTCGTCTGTGTATTTAAAAAAGTTAAGTTACCTAAACCTCAGTTCATTACTAAGGATTAATATTCAGATATTGAAGTTTGCATAAAACAGGCAACAAGCCAAACTCGTGTTAGATAGATTATCGAATTAAAACTTTCCATCGTGTAATCCAGAGCTTAATTGATTAATTTCCAGTTACCTTGTTTCATTAAATGGTTTGAAGATTATTATTAGGTAGTACATTATTAATTTTAGTAATGTTTGGGTGTGTAAAAAATATATTTAAGCCATTTGAATTGTCATGCAACTTGCAAAACAGACCGCTTTGTGACTAGCTTAAAACACAGATTAAAGTGACAGTTTTTTTATTGATGGAACAGCATACAGCCTGATGGCCTACTTAGAGTAAGCATAACAGCGGTAACCTACTGCCTCTGGATATATGCGATAAAGTACGCAAACTGGGTTACTTATGTCGGAACATAACAAGGTAATTATAATGGCATATTTAAAAACCTGTTTCTATCCATGACTTAGCTTTAGCCACTTAGCTGGGGTTGTATTGTAACTTTTTTATGACAGGCCGCTCCCGGCCAGTTGGTATTATTATTCTACCTACACGGTGAATCCTCCCATCTAGTTTTCACGTAGTGTATTATAAATACATTTTTAATAATTGTTTTGCAAACATAACGTTAAAAAATGACACATATTTCTCTTTATTAACAAAATGGTTGCCACGTGATGCCAAAAGTTCACGCATGCCTATAGTTACGAGTAAAAACTAAACGCTAGACACGCCATATTTTAACATAGCTAGACAAAGCGCAAGATATCCTTTGAAGGACATTGACTACGCGATGAAAATCTCAGCCGCCTCCCCTATTCCCTGTGAGCAAGCTTGGTATGAAGTCGATATGAAGAAGCGGCAGCCAAACAATGGGACGTTACTCTTATTATTTCTGTGATTTCGAACTTAGGCCATTTTGACTTGAAGGTCTTGTATGGTTAGGAGCGTGTGTGGAAACTTCGATAACCTGACACGGACGACCGGGAATATTTACTGCTTGACTTAGCCATGTATTACTGCTGGGTTTATATATACCTTCAAGGTACTTCAACTTATGGATCAGTTGCATCCAAAGCTTGACCTACCGACCGGGATCTTGGGAGTGCTGCCACATGGCGCACTAGTACGCGTCTTCATTAGTGCCTATTTGCAACTATTCCTTTCTTATTCTAAGGCAACTAACTTAAATAAGTAGATATATTTGATTTAAATTATTTTTGCAGAATTATCGTCTGAACCCTAAACAGAAAACCATGTGTATAATTTAGTAAAAGCAGCAATATGTTGTCGCCTTTTGCGACTCACTAAGAAAGTGATACAACCCTTCTTTTATTTCTGGGCTATCTCACTCGAGCTTCTTGCTATTTTTTTAATGCTGTAGACAGCAAACAGGCTGACAGTCGACTTAATAGTAAGCTCTTACCGTCACCTATATAGATGTTTGCGATGCCAGGGGCACCGTTAACACGCTGCACCTAAGAGAATGGGACATGGGTTACTTATACCGGAACGCAACATAAAGTTATTATAGCGGCATTTTTAGAAACTAGAGGTGGTTGCCATCCAGACGGGCTTGGAGTCCTACACCACCTAACTATGAGAAATATTAAAACATTTCTTATAAGAATGACAGGCTAAATCCCATAAATTAAGGGGATATTCGTGATATCTTGGCAAATTGGAGCAAAATGCTACGTGTAGACGCACCACAACAGATGAGAGTGCTGCTGAAATGACGGTCAAGCGTGAATTTATTAATTCACTCATGGTTCCGTATCTTATAAAATAATGAAATATTCTCATACCAAGTAGGTCATATATTTATGCTGTTATGTATACTATATATGTATTTAACAAATAAATGTTAAAAATATTATTGTTATTAATTCATTTCAATATATGTAAACAATACAAATAAAATAGCATTATCATTATAGCATTAGCAAATAACATTAACAAATAATAAAAGTATAAATAATGCTCTTTCTAATATCTCCAGATATTATATGTACATACCTGTTTGAATATGAAATATTGTTTAAGAAAAATGGCTGTATTTTACTTTTTACCACACTTTTATTAACTTAACCTGTATATATCTATGTAACGGATTTTGTGGGCTCGATTTTTGGCCACTTTGAACTATAAAAAAAATTTCGACATTTTGGACACTTTTCAAGATCTAATGACAATACAGAAATTTAATAATTTTGTCCCATAGTTCTTATCAGGATCATCAGGATAAAAGCTTTCTTGTCAACAGTGACATTAATTTTCTCGTCACTAATTTTATTATTATGTTATTTTTTACTTTTTAGTTCGGTTAACGATAAAAGCATGTTTTTTAGTTTATTGAACTATAATTATTATACAATATATAGTATATAATTATATCAGTTCCGGAACCCTAAAATATGGCGGTCGGTTTCTAAGGTAATTAGGTTAAGTGAAATCATTTCTAACCGGATTTCCCTACAAGATTTAAGGAACATAGAAATATTGTATGTAATCATGAGTCGCGGTGACCTAATTGTGTTATTCTACCACCCGAAGTGTCGGGTTCGATTTTCAAAACGACGGTCTTTGATTTCCATTTTTGATTGTATTTTACGGAAATTAATGATTGACGATTGGTTCAGTAACGCTAGTGGTCCATGGATTCTGTGAAGGAAAAAAATATTTTTACACCCAGCGCCACCTAGTTCTAAAGTAGCAGAGCATTTATACTAGGCCAGTGATTCTCAACCACTGTGCCGCGGCACTTTTGTGTGCCGCCAAATTTCAAAAGTGTGCCGCCAAATTTTGCAAATATATAATAATGTTAATATTATTAAATTATATCATTTAAAAAGAAAAATATTTTTAACATGAATATATATTTAAATCCACAAAAAAATAAATTATTTTATTATTTGCTTTGCAACGCGTTTTTTCTTAGTGCTCTCTTCGAAGAACTCATTTTGCTTTCCAATAATCGAGATTTAATTTTAAAACATTCAGAAGAATCAATTAATTCATTTTGGATTAACATCCGATGCGATTATCCAATGATAGCCAAAAAAGCTTTAAACATATTATTACAATTTTCCACATCTTATTTGTCTGAATTCGGATTTTCAGCATTAGCCAACATTAAAACTAAAAAAAGATCAAGATTGTTAAATGTAGAAGACGATATGAGAGTAGCATTGTCATTTTTACGACCAAATATAAATGAAATTATCAAAAAACATCAAGCTTAAATTTCGCATTAAAATATTTTTATTATTAGCTTGTAATTAATCCCTTAATAAAGTTAGTTATTATTGTAGTATATATTAGTTTATTTCGTATATTTAAAATTTGTCATAAACTATTTATGCAGTGTGTTGTAGTAAGTAAATAATTTTTATCTTTTTCTTTGTGTGCCGCCAAATTTTAAAATCGTTAAATATGTGCCGCAACAAAAAAAAAAAGGTTGAGAATCACTGTACTAGGCAATTGATATACTTGACGACCTTTTTTATTGCTTAGAATTTAGCAGTTACCGTCGCCTATGGGTGTTTGTAACGTCAGTGGCATCGCAGACACGCTGCTGTCCCATAAGGGTACAGAAACTTGGATCAGTAATGCCGGAACACAACACAAGGTTATTATGGCGGCATACTTAACACCATAGGTGGTCGCCATCCAGACGGGCTTAGGGCCCTACCACGTAGGAAACGTAGAGACCTTCGTGGCGTAGCAGGTAACGCACTTCAGTTCACTCGCGGAGGTCATGGGTTCCATTCCCTTCTCGCGTCTAAATGTTTATGTATGTGTATTTATTTACAAAAGAAAAATATATCAGTTATTTTGTACCCATAACACAAGTCCTATGCTAGTTACGTTGGAACTAGATGGCGCTGTGATTTGTATTAATATTTATGAAATACGAACTATTCCGTGGTATGTACGTAAACACCCAGACTTGGGACGGGAATCAAACGCCGGAAGCATGACGATCTCCTGGCGTAACGGCTAACGCACGTCGGTACGCTTACGGGGGCATGGGTTCGATTCCCGTCTAGCGTTTGGGTGTTCATCTATTATAGTATGTATTTTTACAAAAGTATATATCTAGCATATCAGTTGTCTAGTACCCATAACACAAGTGGTATGCAACTTAGTTTGGGCCTAGGTGATGTTGTCTGAAATGTCCTTTACGTAATAAATTAAAATAAATTAAAATGTGTCCTAACAGGTGAAAACCACGACATGGTCGTCGATGAAAATGGATTTGAACTTATGTAATATTGATAAAAATGGTTTGTTCCGGGCTGTGTCCGTCAATAGTTTGAAAATGAAAATTGTGTAATCCGAGTATTCATCGGCAAAATTTAAATATTTACAATTTTTTAAAATATATTTTTAAATTACATTTCCAATCAGTTCTAAAAATATTTACGTCTGCATACAGGTTTTCAGATAGTGCACCTAGCTCTGTGTAATTTAAAAAAATAGAGAGAAGGTATTCTGACTTTCCTTCCACGTGAGAAGGGAGAGACGTCAGGCAGCAGTCGCCAAACTCACACATCTTATCAGTTTTCTTCTTGTAGCATGAAAGGGTTACAATGCAGATATTGTGCTGTAGTAGAGGTCTTCGCAATTCTGTCTTGTCAAGTCTACACCTTAACAGGCATGTGCAACGAATGAGGTAGGTAGTTTTTTTTCAGGCTCTTCGTTTCTGACGTTCAGACGACTACGGACAAGGCGTTCAGAGCCCGTGGGAGCGGGTTAAATCAGCCGTGGCAGCGTGCTCACAGGAGGTGCATCCTCGGCTAAACCGCAACAGAAGAGGGAGAGAGTAAGCCGTGTTCAACTTCGGCGGTAAAAATTATCCTACCCTAATCTACTACCGTTTCGGAATGTTTATAGCTGGGGGAGAAGAAACGGCGAAAGAAACTCCCCCGCAGCACGCCTACGAGTGAATTTTATATCGATGTAAAACGCGGGGAGCCGAGGGTCTTTTATAAACTCCCGGAGTGCGATACTGCTTGAAAAACAAATAACTTTTTATTAGAGACCTGGATTTCTGGGGTCCAGGTCTTCGCGCGTAAATTTGATATAAAAATGGGTTGAAACGTTAAGGATTTTTTAATAATTTTCGATACATTATATTTTTGCCGGTCCACTGGTTGGAATTTTTACTTGACATGACGTTACTTTATTCGTATGACATGATCCGATTCATTGCACCCGTCCGGATGAAAATAAATTATGAAATACGAATATTGGGAACGAATATTTTAAGTTTCACGAACTTTTTTATTACGTTTTCAAGCAGTTATGTATCATAGTAACTAACTCACTGCCAAAGACAGGACCAAATGGAAAGCCTTAGAGGAGACCTTTGTGAAAAGATAGGCCGTACAAAAAAATGCAGATGTTAGCTTAAGTAAAAAATTAAATTAGAGATATTAATATTAAGGTAGTGTTTTATGTTATACTTAAGATTAAATTGCAGCAAAAAAGCTTATTTTATTTATTTAATTAATGACTAAATAAAAAGCAAGTTACTGAAATGTAACTTAAAATTTATTCAACTTGTTTACATTTCCTATAAAATTAACAACAAAATATACAAAAATTCATTTCTCAACAACGGACTTAACTTATACAGACTTAAGTTGGCATTAAGTGAAATACGACAGAGTAAAGACACCGGAACGGGCCGGATAACTTGAAAATTAAAAGATCGTAAAGTTAAACGGCTGGCTTGTTTTGCTAGTCTCTAAGTGAAATAAGTTATAAGCTTACAGCGTTTTGACGATTAGTTCAATTTTTGATAGCTAAGTGCTTTAACAGGCTGGTTCCGTGTTTTTTTATAGCTAAATCCCACTTAATATTAAGTATTTACCGCCGCCTATGGATGTTTGTGATATCAGGGCATTGTTAATATGCTGCCTTTCGCGTGGGGGAAATGGAACCTGGGTAATTTATGAAACACAACACAAGGTTATTATGACGGCATATATAGAGACCAGACCACCAGACAAAGTGGTTTTGTGGTCTTTTCCAACAAGCCACCCTTGAAGGCGTCATTATTTTTAATCTGCCCCGTCAAAGACAAATGTGTTTCGTACGGTCATGTATATGGACAAAATATTCATATAATGCTAATAGTTTGTTCTGTTCCGAGTATGTCTTTCGATTGTGTGTGTAAAAAAATCAAGATACAAGGTTTTTCCCAGCGCAAAGAACTGTCGTTTAAAAAAATGTTTGTTGTGGGCGTATTTTCTATCAATTGTAACAATTCTCATATTTTTTTGTCAGAATCATGTTTTGCTTTATTTAAAAAATACCTATTTATAGCCTTGGTGTGGGCAAATCCAGTTTGCCGAAAACTATTAACCAGATTACATTATAAAATATTTAGATCGCCATCTTGATAACAGTTACGTACCAAGTAGATGCCGGCACATGAAGTACAATAAAATAAATTGAAATCGATAAACTTATGAGATTTGTATTAATGAAATTGATTACAGGCTTGGAGATCGTACGGTGTGAAAAGAGAGCAAGAAGTAAAACACAGTTTCCGTGGCACAGAGAGCAATCAAGTAGCAACGAGAGCTGGTCAATCACTGCGTTGTCAACTTCACTTTACGGTTACTCGGCCTTATGGAGTTTTTGGAGGCAACCTCGCACATTGTATTTTGTTCTTTAGTTAAGGTTTTAAAACATCAGTGCCAAAAGTATTGGAGCCATATACTAAAAACCAATACCAATACAAGGTTTTAAAAGGTATATAAATTATTAATAATTTGTTACTAGACACAGTGCATTATTTGAGTGAGGCTAGCTTTGTAAGGTTATGATAGAGGGTTTGACAAGCAACACTGAGTAATATTAATAATTAATAAAACTGATGTGATAATTTCACAAAAAAAATTACATTACAGTAAACCGTCCGTCGTTTACATTTGTACCATACCAAAGAGGGTAGTCGCCAAGAAATGGCACAAACACTTATGAATATAGTAGTTTGTATATAAAATAATGAAACTTAATTCCATATAATATAAATTGGATATTTAAAACAGAAAAGTTTTTATATTTAAAACTTATCAAAAGTTCTTGTTTTTGTTTCGTATACTTTTTCTGTGCTCATATACAATTATGCAGGGAATAGAGTTTTGCGCTGACGTAAGCAGTTTATATTGTACTTCTTTTGTTTCTGACCCGATATTGCATCACTCTGGCCATCTACCGCCACATAATCATCTCCTAAAAAAAAATTAAAAACCTTATATCAAGTCATAATCCGTTGTTGGCTTCATGAGATCAATTCTACCATATGCCTCATTAATTAATAACTTTTTAAATTCACATAGAAATTTTCGGTCACACCCGAAAAACACGAAATTCACCAATTAGCAAAGAAATACAATACTGTTCAAGATAGCTGTTAATGCTTTTGTTTTTTTTTTAAATTTAAAATATGAAATAAAATAATTAGAAAATCAGGAATTATATGTTAATGTGGTAGATAGAGAGAGAATAAAGGTTTCAATGGATCGCCCTCGGCCGTAATCGTTCCCAAATCGCTGGCTGTCGGCGGTGAAACTTATCCTATGCTCTAAATATAAAGCTTTTTGATCCCGTAAGACATCTTACAAAAGCCGTTATAGATCGATAAGAGCTTCTGAACCCCAAGGCCCCCAGTTTCAATACTGAAAGTTATATGCATGAAACAAACACGAATCAGTAGCCAATGGACGCATATTTGTAAATTATGTCAAGTATATGAACCAACATACCAAAAACCATAGACTATAAAATATAAACGTCAACCAGAGTACCCAAATGCATTTTCCAACAACTACCCCATACGGGTTTGTCGTAAAAATCGCCTCCGGCAAAGCTGTAAAATAGATTTCGTGACAGCGTCTGCATTTGACAGGTTTCCACATTTGAATTTTATCGTGCATAGCAGGCTTTCGACATGTTTCAAGTTAAGATTGTAAGAGATTTTTAAGATAGGTATGTATCCGTGCAGGGGCGGAGAAAGAATACTAACCTCTGCGGCCGGGGTCGGCCTGTCGTAAAAGGCGACTAAACAACCCACTCTAACTACGTGGTTGGGCCTCATGCCCGTTTGGACGGCGACCACCTTTGGTTTTCAGTCCTTCTTCTTTCCTTCTCAGTCGAATACTCTTGACAGAGCAGTCGTGGTCACGCAAGACGCCCGGCAGCGCTTCACCACCGCGCGCCATTTGTCCCTAGCTGAAGCCTGTCTTGCGCAGTCTTTTAGGGATGTGTGTGTCATAGACTTAATTTGGTCCGTCCATCGCAACGGCGAACGCCCTCGCGATCTACTGCCATTTACTCGGCCCTGCACAACCAGCCGCTCCACGGAGTCTCCCCCGCGTCGCGTCACATGTCCAAAGAACTGGAGTATTCGGGATTGCACCACCGATGACAGTCTCTTGCCGATGTTAAGCTCCTTCAAGATGGAGACATTGGTGCGGTGTTGTGTCCAGGAGACATTAAGCAGTCTCCTCCAACACCGTATTACCAAGGCGTCAATACGCTGCCGCTCCCTTTCCTTCACCGTCCATGTCTCGGCCCCGTACAGGAAAATCGGGAATACAAGCGCTCTTACGAGACGGGTCTTGGTGGTCTTGGTTATGCTTCGGTCTCGCCATATCTTCGAAAGTCTGTCCATGGCACTGCGCGTGATGACCATGCGCCGCTTGATTTCGTCTTCAGAACCTCCTCTATTTGAAATCAAAGAGCCCAGGTAGACGTATGATTGGACGACTTGGCAATTCGCAATCTCAGTTATTTCCGGAGCATTGTTGCGACCACGGTCCACAATCATTATGGTTTTCACTATTTTATTTTATTTTTATTTTATTTTTATTTATTTGGGAAACAAACAATTACAATACATCACAATATAAAGAAAACATAAAAATTAACAAATCAGTAAAGTTTCCACTTATAGGTAATACACATAACTGCATCATCCAATAGAATAACAGTGATGTCATAAAATTAAAATTACAAAATACATCAAAAAATAATTGAGAGATCTAAACATAATACTTAATACTTTAGTCGTTTACACAATTCGAATATTTTCAATTTATAATTTACTAGCTGACCCGGCAAACGTTGTTCTGCCATATAAATAATAAAATGTCAAAAAATTAAAAAAAATTTTTGGGGCTGGGTCACCCCTAACATTTCGGGGGATGAAAAATAGATGTTGGCCGATTCTCATAGATACCGGATAAGCACAAAAAATCACTAACTCAATTTAGTTATCTGCCTACTGCCTACCCCCTAAGAACGATGGCGTGATTATTTATAGCCTATGACCATTTCTAGGTTATCATCTATCACCATACCAAATTTCATCAAAATCCGTTCAGCCGTTTAGGCGTGAAAGAGGAACAGACAGACAGACAGACAGACAGACAGAGTTACTTTCGCATTTATAATATTAGTATGGATAATGTTATGCCGTCATAATAACTTTGTGTTGTGTTCCGGCATTTGTGACCCAAGTTCCTGTACCCTTAAAGGACAGCAGCGTGTTTGCGATGCCACTGGCATTGCAAACACATATAGGCGACGGTAACTGCTAAATTCTAAGTGGGCCGTCAGCCTGTCTGCTGTCCTACAGCAATTACAAAAAAAGATACTAGAACCTGGGTTACTAATTCCGGAACACAACATAAGGTTATTATGACGGAATACTTATAGACCAAGGGTGGTTGCCATTCAAACGAGCTTGGTGCCCTACCTCGTAGCTAGGGTGTGTTGTTTTGTCGCCTCTTACCGGCCGACCCTGGCCGCAGAGGTCAGTATTATTTCTCCGCCCCTGCACAGATAAAATGAGTGGTAGCTTTTTGTAATTGGAATAGCAGCAAATATTGAAATTAAAATATTTATAATATACATTCTTTTGGTTGTTTTATGTTTTTGTTGTATAATTTTTTTGTAAGCAGACAGACGACCCAATTAATAGTAATCAGTTAACTACCTATGGAAGTTTGCGACTTTACTAATGGTAGGGCCATTTAGAGTTATTTTGTCATCTTTTACAACAGCCCGACCCCGGCTTTATGGGTCAATATACTTACTCAGCCCCTGTAAACTTGTTCTAGAATAGACAACCTAGCGGACTATTTAAAACACACGGTTAATATCTTCTGTCGATGTTAAATATACTAGGGGTGTATCCATTTATACTAATAGTCTTGTATTACGACGCCATTTTTATATTACACGTTGTTATGGCAAAACCTTGGATGTAAGCTCATTCTACCGCTATAAAGTGAGGGACCGTACAGGCACTAGATAGTGTGTATAAACCATTATATTATACCAATATTAAGTGCTTGAACCCAATCAGGAAAGAGGGAAAGAAGATGTATAAAACTTGACGAAGTAACAATACAGGGATTTTGGGTCAAATAAATTTGGAAGTACCCAAAACTTATCAAAACAACGGAATCTTAATCATCGGCATTTAACAAAGGGAATATCTTGCTAACACATTTAGTTTAATGGAAAGGGCCACTCTTGTAGAGCAATATGGTCGGATTTGTTTTAGACATATTCCGTATTCCGTAAATATGTAAGTCCAATTTGAACGATATATAAAAATTAAACTTATTATTTATGTATAATTATTTTCTTATAGTGGATATCCCATCCTGTGATGTTACTATCTTCGCCAATATTAATATAGTAGTTTGTTTTTTAAAGTTGCCGTCCCCTTTGATTTCAAACACCTTTTTAGGTGACATTCATTATATTATAATCTTGAGGGGTGATATGGGATACCTAGCGTTTTTACGTATTCAGATATTTAGATTATCATAACTACCTACTAATTATTGCGTGTTATTTGCTTAATCAACATTTGAAACTAGTTAAAAAACTATCTACTAGAATATTCTTTGTGAAGTTATTTAAGTAATCATAATTAATTTACATAATATAAATGACATTATATTATAATAAAAAATGAAAAAGAAAGAAACCAAAAACAGGAAGACTATAAATAATAAATTGATTATTACTACTAATAATTACTACCTACTTATATGTTAACAGTTTTTCAATAAGAATGATATATCATATAAACTGAAATAAAGTATAATAGACATTGAGATCCACAAGATCAAATCAGACAAATTGCCTTTTTTACATCCTTAATTCTCTAAGGATTTACTGTCTACCTTGTTTTGGGAGCGTTATAGTTTTTTGTGGGTAGTAACACTATTGTCTCATGAGCCTGCCATGCTCTCATACGCTAAATGTGTGGACGCACTTTTCCACCTCTGGAATTAAATAGTAGTTGTCTCATTCTGTGCTGGGACCATGCGCCTGGTAAATGTGTATATTATTCTATTTCCATCTTAACTATTTTTAATTTAATTAACACAATTAATTTATTTATAGTTTTTATTAAATATTCAAGTGTATTTTTTTCTCAAATCCAAATCAAAATTTTTGTTGCTAGTCATGTTAAACTTGACTAATGTTGTTGGGTTTGTATTAGTACTAAGTTAACATATAAAATAAGACAATTTACTAATCGTCATATAAATACTGTTTGTTTGTTCAAATAAATAAAAAAAAGTCTTAATGTTAATAAAAAAAATAACATCACTAATAAAATATGTGGTTAATATTATATTTATAAAAATATATATTTAATTCCAGTCTTAAAATGGCGCCTCCATTTTTAAAGGAAACCAAATTACTCTACGTCTCTCTCATAAGGTCTGTCGATTTAATTATGGGAACAAAACATTACGGAATCAGTAGGGATTGATCCAGTAAGTTTAGGAGTTGCGGTCCGGACGTTTCGTCGAAGGGCGGATTAGTCGGTTTAGCTGTAACACAACTGCGTGTTTTGGAAACGATCTTAATGAGGGTGTAAACCCTTAATTTATAAGTAACGGACAGAAAACAATTATATACGGACTGTCACAATACTATTCATTTATAATCTATAATTCATTTTAATGCTAATCATTAAGAAGTTTCATTTATATTCTTTCTGAATTTGTACATACAACACACTTTTTTCTTTCTTTTTCGACAGGCTCTCGGACTCAGAGGTCAGTATTATTATTTGGACTCTGCATGAAGCGATGTGTCTACACTTGTTCAAGGCGGATTAGCAGCTGCCCTTATCTCACATTATATGGCACAACACGTTCTCTCATTCCACTCTCCTTTATCAGCCGTTATCTCAATTCACACCCTTTTTCGCTATATCATCTTTTACGCAATCCATCCATCTCTTTTGGTCTACCTCTATTCCTGTATCCATCCACTCTCATTTCTATCATTTTACTTAACTAATAACTTAGCATAAGTAAAGGGTCTTCCTACAGGGACTTCCGAACTTTGACAGTTGATAACGGCCATCTTGTTGAAGCTACATCTGTCAAATTAGTTGTCTGTTTTGCCAAATCACCATGGACGAATCACCACTTGCATTTAACAAGACGTGCAAATAATAAAATTGTTTTATCAAAATTATATTCCACACATAATGGCATCAATAGATCTTTCAAACGAATAAAAAATTTCAGTGATAATCTCGCACACACATTGTTTTATTTAAATTTATAGATAGGAAGCGCTTAATGAGAGACCCGTTAGTATCTACGATTAATTTCAATAATTCAAGTTAGTAGGTAAATACCTTATTGTTTAGGAAGGTGAACAATTAATTACAGAAACCCGTCAACCGCAGAGGACATGTTTAATATGCACGTCATAAGTTGCTGTTTTGGGGATGACAGAGGTATTAATTATTTCTTTGTCACAATGTTTAAGTGTACCTGGTAGCTTAGTGTTAATACTTGGAGACTTATTTAGAAGTTCCGAGTTCGAATCGGGAGTTTTTCTCGCCTAATGCAGTTATAACATAATTGTCATTGGTAAAGTTGGTCATCAATGGTAAAGGAAAACGTCATGAGGAAATAATCGGTATATTTACCACCAATTTGCCTTGGACAACCGTGGTGGGTATACTGTTGTTACCTTTAGGGGGAGCCCGAACTCAGCAGTGGGACTATTAGTATGTTAGACTAGATTAGTGGGACTAAGGAGTGTTTATGCTACTTATTCTGGGGCTGCGTAAATTGTCATGGCATACATATTTATTTATTATTAAATTATTTCAATTTACAACAGAATACATAAGTAAGGTGATTTAGATTCTGACCTTCTTAACTTTTTGACATATTTTTACTCTAGCACATATTTATACATTATTATCCGTGCAGGGGCGGAGAAATAATACTAACCTCTGCGGCCGGGGTCGGCCTGTCGTAAAAGGCGACAAAATAACCCACCCAAGCTACGTGGTACGGGCATCAATCCTATAACTATATTTAATAACTTTGTGTTGTGTTCCGGCATTAATGGCCCAAGTTCCTGTACCCTTATGGGACAGCAGCGTGTTCGCGATGCCACTGGCGTTGCAAACACCCATAGGCGAGGGTAACTGCTAAATTCTAAGAGAGCCGTCAGCCTGTCTGCTATCCTACAGCAATAAAAAAGATACAAGCGATCCCGATAGATGTTCTCCTGTACACGCTTTTAAAATACGAAAATTTCAAACAAAAAAAAAAAATTCATGAAAACAGAACATTACAAAACATCTATGTAATAAGAGAAATTGATTTAGTTACCTCATGTAGAAAAAATTTAACGGCGGTCGAAAAAAAAACCTATTAATCATAAACATGAATGAAAGGCAAACATTATTTAAAATTTTAATTTCGACGACTACTCCCTTTTTGTGCGGATGATCAAACAGAAGTGAGACGAGAAATAAATAAGAGGTTCTGCACACGGTAAAGATTAAAAAGTGTGTGAGATATAGTTATTAAATAAATATATATGTACCTTCTGTGCATATACTGACCCCTACTATCGGGGTCAGCCTGTCATAAAAGGCGACAACCCTAGCTAGGTGGTCTGGTCCTAAGCCTGTCTGGATAGCAACCACTCTGGTCTATAAGCACGCTGCCATGATACTGGTGTGTTGTATGGGTATTAGTGAACTTGGTTCGAGTTTGCGGACAACATTGTTGTTGTCTGCACAACAACGACAACAAGACCACCGCGAACAAACGTGCGTCATAGCGTCGCAAACTATATAAGCAACGTTAACTGCTTACTGTTAAGTGGGCCGTCAGCAAAAAAAGCATAATTCTAAAACACTTCTGTTCCCATAAGGGTACTAAAACCTGGTTTACTAATGCCGGAACACACAAGGTTATTACAGCGGCGGACTATACTAATAGATTAAGGGTGATTACTATCCAGATGGGCTTGTAGCCCTACCAGCTAGTTAGGGTTGTTGTATCGTCTTTTGCGACAGGCTGACCCTTGCTGTAGGAGTCAGTGTTCTTACTCCACCTTTGAACAGAGAGAAATAGATGCTGAACTGAATCTTCACGTTCGTTTCACCCTTGGATGTGTTAAATAAGAGAAATATATTTGTCTCTATCTAACTTCAGTAAATACAATAGTTAATCGATCCGGACAAGCGTGAAATATATAAATTTTTACTGCGCGTACCAGCGCCAAGAATTGTGCCATCAAAACATATTATTTATTTGTCTTGTAATTTGGATAGTACTTGCACGTATCAGATTAATTATTATTATTTGAGATATGTATTTCATCCGTTTGGTAACAGCGATTACGTCGCCATGGCACGTACTTCTGCCGCGTGGATTAAATGCCGTGACGTGACTGGTGCCATTTGTGTCCCTGAAGTGCCAGTCAAGATGATGGCAAGTCTACATAATCATCAGACCTGTCATTTTACAGGACTGTGAAATTGGTGAAACAAGCAGAACTGCCTGGACGAATTTAAATTATATATGGTGGTTAATGATAGGCCATTGTAAAAGTTTGTGATGAAAGTGACTTTTACGTTAGAAAAAGTTTTTAAGTGCATTATAGATTTGTGGTTAAAAATATCAACAGTATGTATTGCATATTTTTCCTTTAACAGGCCATCATGGCATATGAAAATGAGATGGCATGAATGACCACTGACATCAGTAATGCGCATGATTTAAATTCTACAACAATACTCATCAGCATAGCTAGTGATAAAATAATTAATACTAAAAATGAGATTTTATATGGCGATGCGGATCCCTAAAATACCAGTACATATTTTTCAGTATAAATAGCGATTTCCCGTTCTGTGTATTAAAACTGTAGCCTTTTTAATATCATCCTGCATGACAAATGGGGCAGGCGCAGTGAGAAATCGGCACACTTGTAACATCGATGCTTTCATTAATTTCCGACACCATTTCGCCTCGTACAAGTTTGGGATATACTTTTTAGTCTAGGAGCTCATAGTTTTAGTTATGGTTACAATTTATCCATGCCTATAGTTATAAAACAAACGCTTAAAACTATTTAAAACTGTAATCAAAGGTATATACTGTACCGTTTTAAACGGTTGATTACCCGACTACGCGGATAAAGAGGAATGATAAAATCTTGATTAGTGCTACTATGACCACGGTTTATGCCAACCACCCGTAGGGGAAAATGTCTAGCCTTGCCGCCTTCGCCAGGTTTCAGAAGAGGCAGATCCAGAGTACTGGTTTGACGTGGTAAAGGGATACATAACCGTCAAGTTCATTTAGTTTTAAACCGGCTTTACATCTATATCCATGCCAATATTATTATGGGAGTTAATGCTATTTGCCATTTGCATGTTGGAATGTGTGTGTTTGTAACTTTTTATTGTTGTACAGCAGACAGGCTTACGGCCCACTTAGAATTTAGCAGTTACCGTTGCCTATTGGTGTTTACAAAGTCACTGGTATCACGAACACGCTGCTATCTCATAAGGGTACAGGAACTTGGGTCACTAATGCCGGAACACAACACAAAATTATTATGATGGCATACTTAAGACTAAAGGTGGTCGCCATCCAGATGGGCTTAGGGGCTACTACGTAGCTAGGATGGGTAGTTTTGTCGTCTTTTATGACAGGCCAACCCCAGCCGCAGAGGTCAGTATTCCTTCTCCGCCCTTGCACAGATAAAAGCTCGCCCCATATCTGGATGTTTGTGTTTAATATTAATTTACATCAAAGTACATTAGTTACTTTGTGTTCTGTGAATTAACATCACCGTTTATTTATTTACGGATAATCACAGGTATATGGTAGCTAAGTGGTATCCCACACGGAGACCAACCGGTCACGACTTCGAACCCCATGGTGGTTTAAACCGATTAGTCAGTTTTTCTCACCAAATGTGCATATAACATAATTGCCACTAACTAACGGTGGACAACATCGTGAGGAAACCTTCATACCGAGATTAATGGTGTTTCGTTATCATAATGCAGTAAATTTTTAATCGAAAATCGATCAAATTCGAGTCATCTGGCACATCGTTGTTCGCACCTGATTGACAGCTATCAAGTAGAGAGTGGAATTCAGGCTGTCGAGCGAGACACACCGGCCTACCGCGCTGTCGCTTTCACGTCAAAAATCAAATTTCAAAACCGTTAAAATCCGTCGACGTCAACTCGTGACCCCAACGAGGTGGAATCAAATCGGCAAACGGACACCAGACTGTAAGGCAAGGTATGTGCTTAGCTTGTAACTTGATATATTGTCCGTTTGATCAGTGAAACAACGATTGTATCGACAGAGCCTAGTTCTGTTATCCAAATGTATGCAGAAAGCCAGACCAATCACATGCGTATGCTACAAATGGTATGTGTAGCCCATCAATCCACCTTGGGCACTTTGGTCCACTCACCACCCTTGGTGAGTGTCCGTATCCTGTACTGAGAAGTCTGAAAGCGCGTTTTTAGCTGTTATTTATGACGTTTATAGTTTTAGCACACTTTTTCCGTTGACACCCTTTTCTAGAACAAGAAAGCACAAAAAATGGCTAAAGAAGGACTGCCATCCACCTCCTCAACCTCCGCAAACGAAACCCAGCGTTGACTTTCCTTACTACCAGAGTTAGAAAAGTGATCCATTAGTCACCTGTTATGCCCTCAGAAAGTCCTAAGCCAACAAAACTGAATAAATAAATTTAGTACGATATTGTACACACATCAAATAAAGTTTGAGATCACTAGCAAAAGATGGATTTTTTTTAATTTTACTTTTTTAAAAGTATGTTGCTTACGTAACATCTTTTTATAAAAAAGATACACTTGTTGAAGTAATAAAATTAAATTATCTTTTGTTTTTTATTAACTGGAATTAAATTTAGAAGTTCTAGTGCAATTATGACTAATAAATAATTGAAAGAAAAAGAGGATTTAACTAAATGTTGTCAACATTTATAAATAAATTGTTTTTATTTAGTATAAGTTAGCACCTCCCCTGGCTCATACCCATGCGGTAGTCCTTCTTGGCATGCTGAGAATTAAGTTATCCAGCGTTTCTTGCGGTGGCCTGTCCCATTCTTGAATGATGGCTTCCCTGATCTCTGGCACTGTCTGGGAATGTGGCTTACGGTTCTGAACGGCTCGCTTGATGGCATCCCACGCGTGTTCTATCGGGTTTGAGTCAGGCGAGCCGGCAGGCCAGTCTAACCTGGTAGTGTCGTGTTCGCGCAGAGCAGAGTTGATTCGTTGAGCTCACAGAACAGCTCAGACCATCAGGAATTGGACTGGCCTATTAAGGTGAGCAACATTCTTCTAAAAAAGTTAAATTAAAAAAAAAGTTCCATCTTTTGCTAGTGATCTCAAACTT
Source organism: Malacosoma neustria (assembly GCA_963693495.1). Lineage (NCBI taxonomy): Eukaryota > Metazoa > Arthropoda > Insecta > Lepidoptera > Lasiocampidae > Malacosoma > Malacosoma neustria. The sequence goes on from OY856397.1 coordinate 3,326,744, forward strand.
TATTTAAAGTGTGTACGTCAGTCACCTCTTAGACTACTTCTGTTCCAGCAAGTATAATAATAATAAATGACGGCCATTCGCAAGAATACCAAGCAAATGGATTCATATCAAACAAAGAAATGCTATTAATGCATAAGACGGCAAATTATGTTTTTGTGAATACTAGGCCAACTTCGGAATCTGACCGCTTATCATTAGATAACTTTAGCGGTAAATATGTTTTTTTTACATAGCTATAGTTCAGTAGACAGGCAAACGGCCCACTCTGGCAGGTGCTCACCGTCGCCTAAAGACGTTTGCAACACCAGAGGCATTACCAACGCGCTGCCGGCCTCGAAGAAATTATATTACGCCTTTTTTGAAGAACCCCAAATCGCACCGCGCTGAGAAAACCTCAGCCGGAAGCTCATACAGACAGTAACTTGCCATTGAAGTTAGGGCTGTATATATATACAGGGTGACTTTGACAAAACCGTCCAAATTCACACAGAACATTCTTTTTTTTTATATAGCTAGAGATCAGCATACAGGCAGACGGCCCACCCTGGCAGGTGGTCACCGTCGCCTATGGACGTAAAATAATATTTAGTAAAAGTTATGAGAAACATGTATTTTATTTCAGTATCACATAGTACAAAAATGTTGAGTAATCAGCATCACAAAGTTATCCAAAGAACTCGCAATTTACATAATACGGCGCGCAAGTGTCAATGACCTCTCCATCGGTACCACAAAAACTGGTATAATGACCTAGTACGAGGTCAAGGACGGCGGTCATTGCATCTGTGCGAGCGAATATGTATGTATGTATATGTATATTCCTGCCATTCTCCTTTTTCTGCCATTTTACATTACAGCAACATATTAAAATAACGACTTTAACCTTGAGACATGTGAAAAATGGCAAATACATTTCGCGTGTGGGTAATCTGGCATTTATTGCCTTATATTGGAATACCACGGTGTCAGTAGTCGCAAGGAATGCACGAACAAAAGGAATATCTTTGATTCGGCTGGAGGGAACATATAAATCGAATTTTTAAGGTGAAGTATAAGATTTTTGCAGTACTTGCGTACATGAAGCTACGCAAGTGGCCTTTAGTAGATAATGATCATGGGTTCATTCCAACAATAAATAGGGTTACTACAGATTTATTGAAAACTAGCTGTGCCCGCGACTCCATCTGCGTGGAATAGTGACTTTAGGCAGCATTTTTTGGATATATGAGATCAATTTAAATTGGAAATTCAACCTACTAAGTCCAGCCTAAGCTGAACGCTATTTCATATGATCGATGATATAAATCTGAGATCAACTTAAATTAGTATATAAAATTTCCGAAACTTATCATTTTTAACAAAAACTATTTTTTTTCTAAAATAAAAATAGTCTCAGTTACTCCTTGATACATCTGCCAGTGAAAGTCCCGTCAAAATCGGTGCAGTCATTTCAGAGATTAGCCGGAACAAACAGACAGACAGACAAAAATTTAAAAAAAAATGTTGTTTTGGTATATGTACCGTGTATACGTCCTAATGCACTTATTAATAATCGGTTATTTTAATATTACAAACAGACCCTCCAATTTTATTTATTTGTATGGAGTATAGATGTATATAGAGTATAGATTTGACGACTACTTTAAAACATTTTATAGCGCTATTTTTCACAAAGTTAGAAAACACTGCTTTCCGCTGTTCAATTTTAACCATGTAATTTAACAAGGAGTGAAACAGACCTAGCTATACTGACTCGTGGATTTCAAAGGGGCCATCACCATTTTATATGAAAATTGTTTTTATTAGGCATTTATTAGTTTGTTTGTTGGTTGGTTTGTTTGTAACCGATTCCTTTGACCTCGATATTAACCCACTTTAAACGGCCAGATTTCATTTAAACATTGTTGACTCATCAATGACTGAAGATTATCTCTTTTTTTTATTGCTGTAGAACAGCAGACAGGCTGACGGCCGGCTTAGAATTTAGTAGTTACCGTCACCTATGGGTGTTTGCAACGCCAATGGCATCGCGAACACGCTGCTGTCCCATAAGGGTACAGGAACTTGGGTCACTAATGCCGGAACACAACACAAGGTTATTATGGCGGCATACTTAAGACCGAAGGTGGTCGGCATCCAAACGGGCTTGAGGCCCTACCACGTAGCTAGGGTGGGTTGTTTTGTCGGCTTTTACGACAGGCCGACCCCGGCCGCAGATGTTAGTATTCTTTCTCCGCCCCTGCACGGATAAAAAGTCTTAGTCTTTATTCTGATTAGGATCGCTAGGATTTAAAAATGACGTATAAAAACACCTGATAAAATATTTAAAACAAATTTTAATTAGAATAAATATAGTTAAAAGAACTATGGAATACGCCTTCATTATAAATCGAATTAAATAGTGAAAAATAAATTCTTAACATAGCAATAAAGCAATTAATTAAAAGTATTAGTATTATTGTGAAAAAAGCGTGGGGCACTGGATAAATCAGTTTTCGAAAATATTCCACAAATAGTACAAATGATATGTCACAAAGCGCCCCACGCTGTTTTATATAAATATTTTTCATTCACTATTTTATTCCTACATTAAGAATTATTTTTCACACTTTAGTTCGATTTATTTGCCTTTGATTTTATAGCGCCCCTAGCTAACTAACTAGCTCCTAGAGCGACTGCTCCTCTTGCTTTAACCCGGGGCGGTGCTGAGTACACTGCGTATATGGTATACCAGGAATCGAAATTGAGATGGTCTTACCAGCTCTACTTATCAACTCTAGCTAAATATAGTATGCTGGTCTTTGATTGTCTCTCTCTCTCTCTCTCTCTCTCTCTCTCGCCTTTCTTACTTACCTTACTATTATGACACATAAGTATTAATCCTATATGTTTTGTTCTTTTTTTTGAGCAACTCGATTCATTCCCCTGAGCAACTGTGCTTAATCATTATCCTAAGCAAAGCTACAACAAAATTTAAAATTTTATTTATTCAATTCATTTATCGGCTTTTATTTTCCACTAGCTGACCCGGCAAACGTTGTTCTGCCATATAAATAATAAAATGTCAAAAAATTAAAAAAAAATTTTTGGGGGTGGGTCACCCCTAACATTTAGGGGGATGAAAAATAGATGTTGGCCGATTCTCATAGATACCGGATAAGCACAAAAAATCACTAACTCAATTTAGTTATCTGCCTACTGCCTACCCCCTAAGAACGATGGCGTGATTATTTATAGCCTATGACCATTTCTAGGTTATCATCTATCACCATACCAAATTTCATCAAAATCCGTTCAGCCGTTTAGGCGTGAAAGAGGAACAGACAGACAGACAGACAGACAGAGTTACTTTCGCATTTATAATATTAGTATGGATATATTAGAGATAAATTGATGGGATATGTTTGTTGTTGTATTCGGGATCGCACGTAACCAAAATTACTAAACAAATATATTTATTGGTATGCATAAATTCAGACTATTTAAAAACAAACATGATAGCAATCACTAAGGTTAAATGTTTTGTGCGTTCGGATTAGCCCTTACTAATGTTATGGGAAACCTATGAACGTTAAGTGAGAATATTGTTAGAATTTACTAGCTTATTCATCAGCGCGGTTCCTTAAGGTGAACAATCTAGATGTAACGGCTTAGATTTCCGCGATGGCATCTACCGCTCTTTCTCGTCGAATGGTATGTGAAAACACCGTAATCATCTTAGACAAATAATATTGCTACGTACGCTCTCCAAGCCTATCTGTATGACAAACCACCACTAGTCTTCATCATGCCACCATGTTAACCTTGTGTCGTGTTCCGGCATAAGTGGCCAGGATCCAGTTCTACTGCATGGACGTCAGCGTAAGACGACGGTAAGTGTTTACTATTACTTTTGCAATATTTAGTGAGCCACCAGTCTATCTGCTGTTCCACTACAATTAAAAATATTGTTTAGATATATTATTTATGGTTAGGTTAGTCTGTGGTCAAATTGAGAAGAGAATTGTTGGTCGATAATATTAAAAAAAATTCTGTAAGTCAGTTAAAATAAATCAATATATTTTTTTATTGTTGGAGTTAAGCAGAAATGGCATCCAGGGCCGGATTTAGGAGAGGGCAACCAGGGCGATAGCCCCGGGGCTTCCACAAAAGACGTCGCAAAAAAATCTTTCAAATTCCGGTAATATCCAGATAATTCTTGTTTCCGATTATGTTTCTATATATTTGTCAAATACTAAAAGAATTTGGTTACTTGGTTTCACAATAAATTATTTATTGAAAAACTCGACTGAAAAAAAATTTTTCATTTTGTTTGGAAAATATTTTGGGGCCTTTGTTGCCCCGAGGCCTCTAAATCTGGCCCTGATGCCATTTGAATAGAACAGAATATTTTTATTTAGGACACATATTATTATACAAAATACATAAAGTTGATGAAAGTTTATTTCATTTTCTTGTATATATATTTAAGGTGAACAATAAAGAGTTTTCATTCATTCATAAATGTTAAATTTTGATATAAAATAAAATAGTTGATGAAATCCTAAATGGTGGTCCATTTGATGCTTGTGTTTGCAACACCGGAGGCATTGTCAACGCGCTGCCGGCTTCGAATTATATGAGTATATATAATTAACGAACTTTGCGTATTTTATGATCTTCATGGCGTAACAGCTAAAGTGGCTAACGTTGATTTCCATGGCGCGTCTGAGTTTTTATGTATATGTATTTATTTACAAAATAAAAGTATATTTATAATATACTAGCTTACCTGGCAAACGTTGTTCTGCCATACAAATTAAAAAATAAACTATGTTCTTTTCCAAGGTATTCATCAAAATGAAAACATAACAGACAGAGTTACATTCATATTTATAATAGATGACCCGGTGAACTTCGATCTTCTTCTTCATCTAAGCGTTGTATCCCGGTCGCAACCTAAACTTCTGTTTCGGTGCCCAGGGTCCGCTTTCCGGCTTTTTCTACTCCACTTCGCACGGTCTTCAGCATCCCTGGTAGTGAGCCCATTGGCACGCATATATACCCTTTAAAACGTCCAGCCAGCACTTTTTGGGTTCTCCCCTCCTGCCGGGGCCCGGCGGGGGCGGCATGGCCAGACATTTTGTTTCCCACGTAAACACCTGGTAAACTTCGATATTTGTGTAAAATGTGGTCAAAAATTAAGCCGAACAAAACGAATTATAGGGCTAAATTACATAAAAATCAAGTGAAGCACAAATTAACATCAAAAGGGGAATTCGTCACTTCATCACTCTCGGGGGGAGTAAGTTATCCAGTTTTACATTAGTAGAAGATATAGTTAGAATAATTGTTACTACCAAATGTGCATTAGAAATAAATCATCAATTTTTATTAATATAATAAGCCAATATAATGGCGAATCCACAAGAAGAAAAGATCTAAAAAGTAAAATTAAATTAAACCTAAATGTAGTAATGCATGGCTATAAATTACAAGCTGTTAAAATGTTCAATAAAATTACCAATAGATTTAAAAAATAAATTGTATCACTTTAACGTATTTAACAAAAGCATTAGATCTTTTCTTATTAAAATTGGTTTTTACTCAATCGAAGAAAACTTTTCCATATAATTATATTGACTCGTTGTGTATATGGACATATGTATATATTTGACAATGTGAAGCTAATATAAGTAATTTGTATTTTAAGAAATGTAATAAATTAATAAATGTAATAAAATAAATAAGTGTAATGTGGAAATGTAACAAATGTAATGATCCATACAATTTTGTTGTTAACTAAATGTTGTTAAATAAATGTACGGTATTTATTATCTAGAATTTTCAGACACAAATATTTTTTGTTATACGAATAAATGATATGATATGATAATATAATGTGTAAGCCAATATAATGGCTTATACATAAAATATAGATATATGCTGTCGTAGACGTTTTCGTAAGACTATTTAAGATAAGCATTTCCATTATATATTATATATGTGTCTCTAACGATTTTTGCAGCGTACCCCAGAATAGCTCACAGATGGCAGAAATATATGAATATATGTATAAATATATGTATAGAATCTGTCCCATTTCCGGAAACGAATGAATGCAGAGGCTCTGGTAGCGGTACCAATGGCGTCAATTTGATTTTACCGCTTGCGCAACACAATCCAGGGGCTTCATTTTTAAACTTAAATGATTTACAATATTGACACACAAGATCATTGATCCAATAGCAATGATTTGCTGTGAACTGTAATCGATTTCGTTTTTCACGTTATAATTAATGATGACATCCCTATACGTTATAATTAAATTAAGCTCTAAACAGTTTATTAAAACCTACCAAAATCTCTATATTAAATTGAACTTTCAATATTAGGCGTGATTGCTCTTAACTTACCGTGATGAATAAACACTTCTCAAAAACTCACTGTATAATTGAAATGAAACTACACAAAATTATAAATTAATTATTTATCAACGTATCTATCTGTGTTAAACGATATTTGCAGCGCGCATTCTGTTAATCGTTAACAGTTATTTCAAACAACTGACCGCTATGTCAAAAAACTGATAGTTATGTAAAATTAATATTATCCTTAATTTTTATTAAACATTCTTGAATTTTCTAATGTGCCGCTCAACTTTCTTAATCTTTTCTTCCATAAGAACCTTCTCCTGACATTAATGAATACAACAAATAAAAAGTTAGCGAAATTGTTCCATCCGTTCACGCGTGATGCGATGACCAAGGGAATATATATATATATATATATATATATATATATATATATATATATATATATATATATATATATATATATATATATATATATATATATATATATATAGATTAGTTATCTAGTAACCATAATACAAGTGCTATACTACTTACTTTGTGAGTAGATGACGCTGTGTGAATCGTCCAATAAATTTATTTAATGAAAAATATATTGCATAAAACTCGAGTTACCCTGGTTAGGGCTTGACCACATGTTAATTCCGTATCATATGAAATTAAAAGCTTTTAGCTCAAGAGTTCAAACATTAATCGGTTCTCTTTATTAGTCATGATTAATAATGGATTATCCGACATAATACTGAAACAATCGATATGTTTTAGCACTGAAGTGGTTTTAAATATTTTATATGAATTTAAAGTACATATAAGCGCAGTGCGTTACGAGTACTCATTATACATGGCATATCGAATTGTTCTTCTTGCCCTTTGTGGCGCCTAGCGACAGCTGCAAGTCAACACAAATTGTAATACGCGTTTATTCGCTGCACTGTCGTCAGTCGCCTACTGCCCTTTCCCGGAGTTGGTTCTCGGTTAACACAACGTTCCGTATAGTTGTGTTTTGATAATTAAAGAACGTTGACACTGAAGTAATATATTTTATTTATCTCCATCTGCCCGACACGTTTACCCAATTGGAGTCAGAGACATACGTAAAACTAACACATATAAATACCTAAACCCTTATCCCAAACTATGTATGTGGGTTAGGCACAACGTGTTCTCTCCTTCCACTCTGCTCTATTAGCCGTCATCTGAACATTCATACCTTTTTTCAGCATATCATCTTTTACACAATCCATCCATCTTTTCTTTGGTCCACTTCTCCTCTTGTATCCATTCTTAGTTCTAGCATCTTCCTAATTACATGACGCTCCTCTCTTCGCATTATATGGCCATACCAGGCTAACCTATTACTTTTCAGCTTCTCAATCCCCGGCGCTACTTTCAAACTTCTCCCGCTCATCCATTTCAACATTCATATCGAATCATATTTATGAAAATTAAAACACAAATATCCGGATGACCGAGCTTTGCTCGGTATTTTTTTTTATAAGTTATGTTTTTTGGAAATTAACAATTGATTTTCTTAGTCTAACCTCAAAGCAAACACTCATTGACTTCTTGTTACTTAACAACGCCATCTGCTGGAATAGCTTTAGTGTTGTGTCGTTAAAGCAATTTAAAAAAAATAGTATTATTATTCGCAGATAGATGTCAGGAAGAGGCACATTTATGTTATCTTTCTTCCAATAAAAAAAAGCGAATAAAATGACATTTTCGAGAAATGATTCCTAGCTAGATCGATTTATCGCCCCCGAAACCCCCCGTATACTAAATTTCATGAAAATTGTTGGAGCCGATTCCGAGATTCCAATTATATATATATATATATATATATACAAGAATGGCTCGTTAAAAGATATAAGATTAAACAGTTCGCCGCAGACCTGGTATCTATGCGGTTCCCACTCAAAAAGGTGAGAAAACCAGTAGGTCGCATCGCTAGTATAGACGCGACGCTCCGACAGAGAGAATTTAAAACTAAGCCACTCCCGAGTTTGACTTTATTTCAACGACAAGCATGCGTGCGCCGTCGTAACTATATATAAATACTAGCTATGCCCGCGACTCCGTTCGCGTGGAATAGTGACTTGGCAGCGTTTTTTGTGGATATATCTTATGGTTTATTTTGGATTTCAAACCCTATAAACTCTAAAATATAAATAAATGAAATATGCAACAGTCAGTGTTATCGAATGCAACTACGCCATGCGCATCCGGAATACGTGCGTTCGAATTTACATAGTCCAGCCTAAGCTGAACCCTATTTCATATGATTGATGATATAAATCTGAGGTCAACTTAAATTGGAATATAAATTTTAAATAAAAACTATTTTTTTTAAATAAAAATAGCCTAAGTTACTCCTTGTTACATCAGCTATCTGCCAGTGAAAGTCCCGTCCCGAACAAACAGACAGACAGACAGACAAAAATTGTAAAAAAATTTGTTTTGGTAAGTATATGTACAGTGTATACGTCCGAATGCACTTAGTAAAAAGCGATTATTTTAATATTACAAACAGACACTCCAATTTTATTTATTTGTATAGATATACTGGGACAATTCACACAGCGTCAACTAGTTCTGGAGTAAGTACCACAGCACTTGAGTTGTGGGTTCTAGATGCAATACTTGTATTCTACCTATATATATATACTTTTCTTTTATAAATAAGTACTTATACATAAGTATAGGGAATTAAATTCGTGATCCTTGCAGACGTTCCAATGTGCGAAAGCCCTTGTTCTATGGAGATCATATGGTCTAATTTGGGAAATGAGGTTAAGGTTGGCGCTGAAAATCTATGCTTTATCAATTCCTGAACAGCATAATCCTGAGTTTTTTTTATTGCTGTAGGACAGTAGATAGGCTGACGGCCCACAGAATTTAGCAGTTACCGTCGCTTATGAGAGTACAGGGACTTGGGTCACTAATGCCGGAACACAACACAAAGTTATTATGGCGGCATACTTAAGACCAAGTCGCCACCCAGACGGGCTTGGCGTCCTACCACATAGCTAGGGTGGGTTGTTTTGTCGCCTTTTACGACAGGCCGACCCTGGCCGCAGAGATCAGTATTCTTTCTCCGCCCCTGAACGGATTAAAATGTATATGTTTTTTTTTCTGTAATTTTTGATTGCTCATTGACGGAAGGCAGACTGACAACCCACTTATTAATAATCAGTTACCTATGGAAGTTCGTGACGTTAGAAGCACCGTTAACACGCTGTAGTTTGTGTAGGGTTGTTAGAATCTGGGTCACTAATGTTATTTATTTGATTTTGAGGCTCTAGCTAGAATTGTTTTATCGTTTACGATAGCTGACCCCGGCCACAGATGTCACTATTCTAACTCTATCCTTGCACGGAGAAAAATTAGACATTTTAGTTTCCAATAAATTCGGATAAATTTGGATACCAATAAATAGAATTACTACTTGAAGGTGACCAGAAAACAGATCATAAATGTAAAAGAAAAATAGATTATAAAAATTTACATGCCAGTTTAAGGGGGCGCCATTTTTAAAAGTCTAATAAAACCTCGACATATTTTAAAAATTATATGAAACATGCCTCGTTGTTATTAATTTTGAGCGTTTAAAGGATCATCAATCGCTTTTATGAGTTTGATATGCTATAATTATTGTAGGGTGACCATAATTTTAACAACTAATATAAATTTTTTTAAATTATTAATCCTTTTTCAATAAACATCATATTTTTAGCTCAGTGTACACTGTTCCAAGTGTACACTTGGAAACCAATATAAAGGTCCCGAATTCGAATTCCACGCTGCCACCGCTTAGGCAGTTTTTCTCGCCTAATTTATACATTATAGTATAATTTCCATCGACGGTGTAGGAAAATATCGTGAAAAATATTGTCCGTTCCCGCTTGGGGGAGACCCGAACCCCATGGGACGTTATTAGGACGTTATATGAAATTTTTAATCATCCATTTAGCTAGCACCATATGCTCGCCTTTTTGGAACCCCGAGCGAATCCATCTCTTTACCAAAAAGGCATGAGAAAAAAACTTGACAAGCTGTCGCTATGTTTGTCTTTAATTTTGTAGTTTCTTCTGTGAATAAAAATAAAATTATATTAGAGTACAATAAATATGCAATAATAAAAATAAGTATTTTTTTATTGCTGAAGGACAGCATCAGGCTGACGGCTCGCTTAGAATTTAGCAGTTACCGTCGCCTATGGGTGTTTGCATCGAAATTAAATTAAAATAAGATTTATAATAGGTAGTTTTGTTATTTCTGCTAGATTTCCCTTTACACTGCGAGGGTGAGAGCATACGTGCTATTTCGTATTCGCCCCTTAATTCCTATCCATAGACGAGTCCTGGGGGGGGGGGGGGGTAAAATTCTACCCCTTTCGCACACACTACGAACGCGCATACACTGGATGAGGCCTGTCCTGTAACTAAAAGCGGACTGGCTCCGGCTTGGCCCACGAAATCGGTGGGCTCAAATTCTAGGCGATATGAGGACAATGGGGTTTTTTAGTGAGTAATAATTAAATAAAAATGAGCTCGTCCTAGAACTCGACCATTCACAAACAATCCTTTGTAATACGGAAGGTCAAAATTGTGGTTACCTTATCTGGATCCTCACTGTAATTTGCAGGAGTGAATCACGTGGGCAAAATGCTCGCTTTATTGATTTAAATTACACACTTACACGCGTACGCGCGTACGCGCTCGTTACGGCCACCAACCGTTGAAACTTCACTCGATTTATCACATAATTTGTTTTTATTGTTCGTAAACGGATATTTTTTTCTAACTCAAATTCAGAATTCAAATATATATTAATTTACTTTATCTAAAGTAAATAAACACTAATATTACAAATATGAAAGTAACTCTGTCTGTTACGTTTTCACGCCTAAACCGCTGAACCAATTTTAATGAATTTAGCTATGTAGAAATAGATTGGACCTTGGAGAAGGACATATGCTACTTTTTGTCATGAAAACGATACTTGAAGGGGATGAAATAGGGGTGAATGAATTTTTTTTTGTAGAAGAACGTTTGCCGGGTCCTCTAGTTATAAATAAGTTTTTTTATAGCTAGAGTTCAGCAGACAGGCAGACGGCCCACCCTGGCAGGTGGTCACCGTCGCCTATGGACGTTTGCAGCACCAGAGGCATTACCATCGCGCTGCCAGCCTCGAAGAAATTTCATAACGCCTTTTTTGAAGAACCCCATATCGTACCGCGCTGAGAAAACCTCAGCCGGAAGCTCATCCCAGATCCTGAGCGTACGCAACGTGAACGTTCTAGAGAACCGTATCGAACAAGAAAGAAGAGGCTCCAAGAAATGGGAATGAACAAACAGCCGATGGCGGGCAGTGTGGTAGTAGAAAGACGATAAGTGAATATAAATGAATAATGAATTATAAGTAACATGAAAATTTAATGTTACGTCGATGTACTCAAATGAAAGTAAAATGCGAGTCCGTAAAATAAAAATAAGAGTTGCAAGTTGGAATATAGGTACAATGACTGGAAGAGGAAGAGAGATTACAAATGCTTTAGAAGAGACGAATAAATATAGCTTGCTTACAAGAGATTAAGTGGAAGTATTCGAGAGTTCGGGGCGGAGTATAAATTCTACTATTGCGGAAGTAATGGTAAGAGAAACGGTATAGGTATGGTAGACAGTGAATTGAAAAAATGTGTGACGGATGAAGAGGATAAATGATAGAGTGATAGAAGTAAAGTTGCTCGGTGGGTGTGTATGCCCCGCAAACTGGATGTGACGACAGAGTGAAAGAAAGATTCTGGATGAACTTTGACACAGTCATGGTCAATATCTATACAAAGAAATAAAATTGGAGGGTCTGTTTGTAATATTAAAATAATCGCTTTTTACTAAGTGCATTCGGACGTATACACGGTACATATACCAAAACAACATTTTTTACAATTTTTGTCTGTCTGTCTGTTTGTTCCGGCTAATCTCTGAAATGGCTGCACCGATTTTGACGGGACTTTCACTGGCAGATAGCTGATGTAACAAGGACTAACTTAGGCTATTTTTATTTTAGAAAAAAAAAAATAGTTTTTGTTAAAAGTGATAAGTTTCGGAAATTTTTAATCCAATTTAAGTTGACCTCAGATTTATATCATCAATCAGTCGCGGACACAGCTAGTACCACATAAGAAAGACGTATATTATGTGGGTGGTAATTTTAATGGACACCTGGGAGGAATGAATGGAGGGTACAAGATAGGGCACGGGGGATTAGGATTTGGAAATAGAAACGAAGGGGAATTCTTGTTACAAGCTGCATCAGTGTTTGACATGGCCATAGTGAATAAGTTTTTTTCAAAAAGAGGCCAACATCTCTGCATATTAGCTGCTTATTGGTAAGTGGGCCGCTAGCCTGTCTGCTCCACAGTAATAAAAAAAATAACATATATTCTTATATAGATTCGCACGTTTACTAAGACGCAGTCTACACTCCAGGACTTGTTTGGTACTGCGACAGTCGCGACATTGAAGAAAATCATGTGCGTGCAAAATTTTGAAGAAACGCGGTAAAGAAACCCTGGGATAGGGCAGCTGAATATCTATGGTATTAAGTTAAAATCCTTTTACGAGCTATTTTTGAAAGAAAGCGTCCTTTTACGAGTCAGGAGTGAGGGTTGCGATTTACATTTTAATGAGTGCAGCTTTGTACGTAATTGTATTTTAACTATTCACCGCGCTCAGCTGGGTACATGTCATGGTAAAGAGATAACAGTAGCTACACTTTTTGTTAACTAATATTATGAGAATAAGGACGAATAAACATTTAGTACACTGCTATAATTATAATTGTCTAACGAAACGGTATATGTCGTAACAAGATCAGCGCAAGATGCTGGTAGCCTCTTGCTTTGCTGAGTTCTAACTCACCCCCTTTTAACCTCTCACTAATGTTATTAATTTTCCTTGTATTCTGTCATCACTTCTGCATGTCATTTTGAGTCAATTTTGTCCTGTTTCTATTAATTAATTTTTATTTTAATAAAATACATAGAAAATAGAGCTGGCGAAATGTTTCTGTTTTTATAGAAGCAACTGTTATGTCATATGTCGTTATGTTATGTCATACAGCATTATATTTTTGTATACCTATTTTAAGTTAGTTTTAAGTATCTGTATGCAATAAAGAGTTTTCATTCATTCATTCAACTGCCTAACTCCCAAAGGAAAACCGGACAGCAGATGATGACGGAGTAATCCGTTTAAGATTTCCCAGGTAGCATTTTTATTTTCAGCCGAAAAATTGTATGTATTGTAATGACAAGAACATACTGACACCGTTAATGTTAAAAACATATTTTATAATGTCATATAACAAAATGTCCTAACTTTTCAAAATAAGTCTGGACATTTTAATTCATGCCTTTGAAAGATCGCGTTAGGAACTCCCGCATTAGCGGCACTCTTCATGTCCGTGACATTGCGGATAAATTGCAGGAGTGTCGACTCCGTTAGTACGGTCACCGGAAGCTTACGTGGGAAACAAATGTCTAGCCATGCCGCCTCCGCCGGGCCCCGGCAGGAGGAGTAGACCCAAAAAGTGCTCGCTTGACTTCGTAAAGGGTATATATGCGTGCCAATGGGCTCACTACTAGGGATGCTGAACTCCGTGCGAAGTGGAGAAGAAAAAGTCGGAAAGCGGACCCCGGACGCCGAAGCAAGAGTTTGGGCTGCAACCGGGATTCAACGCAAAGATGATCATGACTTTAATTCATGCCTTTGGACCATTGAAGATGGGAAAGGAAATAATCTATAGAGAAGGTAAGGAACGGACGTCCATCTTCTTTAGATAGGGCGTTTTCTCGATAGTGTCCGGCAATCGGGGAATTAAAAGATACTCTTATGGAACAGCAGCATGTTCGCGATGCCACTGCGGTTGCAAACACCCATAGGCGACGGTAACTGCTAAATTCTAAGCGGGCCGTCAGCCTGTCTGCTGTCCTAAAGTAATAAAAAATAGTAACGCTGTTATTGCCAACGCCTGTGAGGAAACGTATAAATCGCGTTACTTGAGATAAATTTCTTTTTTCTGCATGTCAAGTTTCTTTAGATTCATTTTCATTTTTCTTTATGTGAACAGCATTTATTGATCCAATAATAATATCTGGACATTGTAATGCATTTGTTATACATCATCAAAGCACAACATCATGTAACAACATCAAAGTTAGTTACTGCACTCGTTATCTTTCCGACATGTTTTTCACTTAACATAGTCTTCGCATCTCTGGTAAATATACTAAATAAAAAATAATCAAAAACATGTATGTACGACAACTTGATATACTATAACATTATTTACTACGATGTCAAAATTTTTGAACAATACTTTTTTACGTAACACAGAACTTCCTTACAACAATTGTTTTAAATATAGAGGTGCAAACAAAGCATAATAAACAAAACATTGAGTCCTTAAGGCCTCCTAGTGTTAAATTTTTGTTTTGTTTTAAACATAAAGGTGACCTTTATTTTTTCTTTTGACCTACTTAATCTTACTTCCGGTGTAGTACCGAGCATTTTGGAGCAAAGTCACACTTACCCACCTACCACACCCCATTTTATCAGATCTCTATACAAAAGCGTGTTATGACTACCTATTATACAGTCAGATGTCGCTTTTGTACACGCGTGACACATATGTATAACTAGCTGTGCCCGCGACTCCGTCCGCGTGGAATAGTGACTTTAGGCAGCATTTTTTGGATATATGAGATCAATTTAAATTGTAAATTTAACCTATTAAGCCCAGCCTAAGCTGAACCCTATTTCATATGATCGATGATATAAATCTGAGGTCAACTTAAATTGGTATTTAAAATTTCCGAAACTTATCATTTTTAACAAAAACTATTTTTTTTTCTAAAATAAAAATAACCTAAGTTACTCTTTGATACATCAGCTATCTGCCAGTGAAAGTCCCGTCAAAATCGGTGCAGCCATTTCAGAGATTAGCTGGAACAAACAGACAGACAGACAGACAAAAATTAAAAAAATGTTGTTTTGGTATATGTACCGTGTATACGTCCTAATGCACTTAGTGAAAAGCGATTATTTTAATATTATAAACAGACCCTCCAATTTTATTTATTTGTATAGATATACACATATATATGGAGTCGGCACAATATGTTAATCCCATCTTTCACTGTGCAACAATCCAGCGTTCTTTCTTCCTCTTTTCCACTCAAATTGCACGAAGACCTCTAGGTCTGTAATAACTTACATATTTATCATTTTATATTATAATATATGGGCCATGATACCATTATTCCGTTAGCCCAATGTATTATTTCTGGTAGGTAAGTTTGTGTTCCTTGACTGCACAAAAAAGGTTTATCTATGAACAAAAGGTACACACGTAGAAAATTTACATTTAATTTCGACTCTATTATTCTATCCAATAATGTAATATGAATCTAATATATTTCAATCATAAACATTGTTTATCAAAAGCACTTTAAGTATTTACGTAGGTTTTACTTTTAAAAGGTTTTCTTTGTCGCGAACTTTATATTTCTTTGAAACACTTTTAACCCTTTTTTTGCGAATTGTTACCAATTTTATAAATTCTTATTTGGTTTTACGTAGCTTTAAGGTTTTAGCAAATTGTCTGAACGTAAATCAGTATTTACGGTATTTTCGCGATTTAGTCTATGGTATATTTGTAGCTTAACTATGCTGTCCCTTGTGTCTACCTGTCAATATGTCATTGTCAAGACAGAAAAGCCACGGTTGACATATAGATACGGCGAGTATAATATAAAGAATAAAATTAAATATTAAAAACCTACATTAATCCATGTTTTGTTTTATAGGGGAATGCAACAATGATGTTGATGGTAATGACGAATAAATTATATTTAAAAAATATCTTGTATTTTGCTGACCCTACCCAACTGATTCGAATTGATAGCTATGACGTCACAACATGGCGCAAAGTCGATCCTATTATTTGAAACGCATAACAGGTCATGGGTGCGAATTTCACTTTTCATATGAATGGACGGTGAAGGAACACATCTTAAGGAAATCCGCATACCGAAATCTTCTACGGCTATCCCCTCTGGGGGGGACTCCAGCCCAGCAGTGGGAATCGAGTTGTTATAATAAAAACTAGAAACAAAATTATAAAATACAAAACTTCGACACAAACTTTACCGATCCAAACAGAGATCGGGAGATCGCTAAGTTATATACACTGTGGCATAGCACTATCGAGTCAACTACAGACCAAAAAGGTTATAATATGACCACAGTCACAATTAAAAATCTTATTTTCTTGTCATTATTTACCAAATAATGACATAGGTATTGAGAAAATACAATCGGTTTATGATATTTTGATTTTGTAAAAATTATTGGATATTATAATAGTCATCGAGAAGCCTTGTTCCATTGATTCGGTTATCCGTTGACGGCACACAGCACCCCACAACACATATATTAACCTGTTAACCGGGGTACAAACTTATGTTTAACTCTTTTCACAAGGGGGACTATTTCTTCATAATTATAAGTAATATTACACCTCAAGTAATAAAAACAAACGGTCTTAAATTTATTGATTTTATTTATTTCGACAAGATATAACATATAAATCAAACAACTTCAATGCAGAAAAAAATAATTAAACGGATTTAAATGATTATTTCGTAACATATGATATTCCAAATTTTCATGCCGAAAAATGTCGTCATGCCCATTGCAGTAGTATGACTAAATATTTCGTATTTCGTCAAACTCGGTTACCATGTTATATTAATAATAATGTGTATATATATTAATAAAAATATGTGAACACTTAGAGATTTGTAGTTACTGTCGCCTATGGGTGTTTTCAACGCCAGTGGCACCGTAAACACGCTGCTGTCCCATAAGGGTACAGGAAATTGGGTCACTAATGCCGGAACAAAACAATGTTAAAAACGACATACATAAGACCAAAGGTGGTCGCCTTTCAGACGGGCTTGGGGCCCTACCTCGTTAGGGTAGGGCCCCTGTTTTGTCGCCTTATACGACAGGCCGACCCCGGCCGCAGAGGTCAGTATTCTTTCACCGCCCCTGTACGGATAAAAGTGTATATAACTAATAACTTCTTTCGAGCAACAATTTTCGCAATTTAATATATCGTCCATCTATTAACCAGAAAGAAGAAACCAGAAGAAAAACTTAAAAGTAACAGACTAGCGTGGTTTGGCCATGTCATGCGAAGAGAAGAATGCCATATAACAGGGAAAATGGTCCAAATGAGAACGGATGGATACAGCACGAGAGCTAGACTTAAGGATGGATGGATTGCATGAAAGAGGATCTGGTGAAAAAAGGTGTGAATGAGATGATGAGAACATGCTGTGCTGACTCCATATAATGTGGGATAAAGGCAGGAAGAAGAAGCTTTGGCATCTAGATCACCGACAATGTCCACCGCCCTACAATCCTGGTTACGTCAAAACTTCTACCTAGTCTACTGAACCATAAACGCCCTTCCTTTTAATATTTCCGGAAGTTGAAGGCTTTTAATATCTTTCAATTAATAACAATTCAAAAGTTCACTGTTTCGAAACAATTAATAAGTTCATAGAAAATATAAAGTTTAAACCATAATGGCCTCCGCATCTTTGAGGGTATAATTTAATTATTTACTTTAGATTTTAAAATTAATTAATAAGATGTAATTATAAATACGCGGTTACTACGGTAACGTATTGACGGTGAAGAATATATCGTAAGGAAATCAGCACATAAGCCTTTTGTGATCCATGAAGTCCTCGATTTTTTTATATTAATTAACGTCTATTTATATCATAATGGTCCGTACTTCCAAATAAATCTGAAGCGATTCTCAAAATACGCACAGTAACATTTAATTCCGTATTTTACCTTATCGGAAATCAAACCCAGAACCTCAAGATTCTTTTCTGAAATACCCTAACCACTCAACCAGACGGGTCAGAATAGAGAAACGTATTTCCATCTAAAAATAGTCCCATAAAATACATCTCTGAAATTGCATATGTCATACAAACCTTCCTATAAATAACCCGACGTACATAAAAAACACCAGTATATCTAGACCTCCACGTATTCCATCTTTGTCAATTTTCTCCATAATTTCCACAGTGTAGGAAGAGAGTACGGGTCAACGGATACTGGACTCTTGACAGTATACTGACACTCCATTTATCAATGTCAAGACATGATGAACCTTAATATAAAGAGAATATGACTGATGTGAGCGATGTCTCGGAATTGCTTGATCTATATTTTCATAAAAAAAATTACTAGCATAACTTATGAATTATGCAAGTAATTTTTTAAATTACGAATTCAAAAATCGAATTAACAACAAACATTGAATTTAAAATTTAGATGCTATATAACTGCATACAGTTATATAGCATCGAAATTTTAATAATAATAATTACAGGCCACTTTGATTTTTTTTAAAACACTTTAAATAAATACATACATACATATAATCACGCCTCTTTCCCGTAGGGGTAGGCAGAGACCCCTTTTTCCCGCTTGCTACGATCCTTACATACTTGTTTCGCTTCGTCCACTTTCATTATTCCCTTCATACATGCTCTTCGGTTTAGGGTACTCTTGACCTGGCCTGTTTTCATGACGTCCCTGATCTGGTCTCGAAACGTCCGCCTAGGTCTACCTCTTCCAACACTTCCATTCACACTCACCTTATACACTTTTTTCGTCAATCGTTCTTCATTCATTCTCTCGTCATGGCCAAACCATCTCAGCATACCTTTCTCAATTTTTGTCACTACATCTTCTTTCAGACCACATCGTTTCCTTAAATACAAGCTTATTTATTATCGGACTGTGAAGGAAAACACCGTGAGATGAGCTGGATATCAGAACCAGCTAATTCTGTCCCTCTGGGGGTTACAAGTCCAGCAGTAACTTTTATTATGAAAAAATATAAATGCATTTTACTATCATCAAAAAATTATAGTTAAAAAAAATAGAAAACACGTTCTTATAGTTATTTTTTTATTGCTGTAGACAGGCTGACAGCCCACCTAAAATTTAGCAGTTACCGTCACCTATGGGTGTTTGCAACACCAGTAGCATAGCGAACACGCTGCTGTTCCATAAGGGTATAGGAACTTGGGTCAGTAATGTTGGAACAGAACACAAAGTTATTATGGTTATACTAAAGACCAAAGGTGATCGTCATCCAGACGGGCTTGGGGTCCTACCAAGTAGCTAGGATGGGTTGTTTTGTCGCCTTTTACGACATACCGACCCCGGCCGCAGAGGTCAGTATTCTTTCTCCGTCCCTGCACGGATAAGAATTAATTAACTTAAATTAACTAACAAGTAAAAAATCATTCTTAGCACGATACAACAGTATTGGAGGTGTTACAGCAGTAATATAGTTACATCATGTCTAGCCAATAATTCGCATGCTAATATTAAACATATACTCGTAAAGTAACATTAGATATACTGGTACAGGTACGGTACAGGAACTTGGGTCACTATGTCGAAACAACACAAAGTTATTATGGTGGCATACTTAAAGACCAAGGGTGTAGTGACGCCTCAGAAGCATATATATATAAGCGGTTATATACATTTAATATGGTTAGGATTAGGGACACATTTGTATGTTAAGACGCGTTCTGTCGTCCGTCCTAAATGTATGAAACCATATGCTTCTGACGCGTCACGACACGACACGCCAGACAAATATAAATCCAGCTTTATACATATATATGTGCTAGTATGCCAACTAAAGCACATACATTATTTCGTAAATTCCATTACTATGAAAATACTTTAATGTTAATTTAAAAGGGGATCATTATGTTTTTTTCATTAAACTATGTCGGTCGGTCTTTTTCGTACACAATTTCATATGCGTTAGAAAGATAGAAACATTTATAGAGGGCTATCACAACTCACAACATGGTGAATGTTGGGAGTTGAAACAATAAACTTAAATAAAAATATCTTAATTGTAAACAATGATAGATCCTTTGAGAGTGGTTTATAATCTAAGGATAGATCGTTAAACAACTGGCTAGATGAATTCCTAGCCCAATAGCGAAACAGAATGAACTCTAATTTATTATTGTACATTGAAAATATATCAAGAGTATTAAAAATGTAATCCGAGAAACCGATTTATCGCAGGAGAATATTATACAAAAGAAAAGAAGAAGAGGAGAAATGTGAAAAGATTGAAGAAAAAACCGTATTAAAAACTTATTCAGTGAATAAATATACTTTTTAAGTGCAAAAAATGAAAGGTTTTTATACTAAATTGAAACAGTAATGAATATTGGACATTTTGTTTACTTCCGCCGTTTCCGGTTGCAACGGAAGCGGCGGAAGTAAACAATTGACCCATCAGTGTTGTTGTTTACGTTGTATTATAATTTACTATTATAATACAACGTAGTGTCAAACATACAAGTACTTCAAAACAAATCAAATATAATTTTTATTCAAGTGCTTTTTACAATTGATTAGCGTCTCGCAACTAGGTATGTCCTGTATTTTGGAGACGTGGTAATCTATACAAATAAATAAAATTGGAGGGTCTGTTTGTAATATTAAAATAACCGCTTTTTACTAAGTGCATTTGAATGTATACACGGTACATATACCAAAATAACATTTTTTACAATTTTTGTCTGTCTGTCTGTTTGTTCCGGCTAATCTCTGAAACGGCTGGACCGATTTTGACGTGACTTTCACTGGCAGATAGCTGATGTAACAAGGAGTAACTTAGGCTACTTTTATTTAAAATAATGGTTTTAGTTAAAAGTGATCAGTTTCGGTTTTTATACACCTAAATTGGTGACTTGACCTCAAATTTATATAATCAATCATATGAAACAGGGTTTAGCTTAAGCTGGACTTTGTAGGTTCGAATGCAGTTTGTATATTTCTATTATTTATATTTTAGAGTTTATAGGGTTTGTAATCCAAAATAAACCATAAGATATATCCAAAATACGCTGCTCAAAGTCACTATTCTACGCGGACGGAGTCGCGGGCACAGCTAGTCCAAAATAAACTTTAAGATATATCCAAAAAATTATGCCTAAAGTCACTATTCCACGCGGATGGAGTCGCGGGCACAGTTAGTACATAATAATATACGAATTATCTATTGCAATATTCACATTATAATTATACATGAATTTTCTATTTTAGTCATTGTAACAATATATTTAAAACTCTATGTCCTATTAATTTCCTACAAAATAATAACCATACATACATATACATACTCATATACATATATACACATACTATATAATCTATAACAAAAATATACATAGGGCTACCAAATCATTACGGAGTCTTAAAAGGCGAAGAAGGAATAATGTTTTTTCTAGTCCAAACAGCGAAATAATGTCTTCGGCAGGCTTAAGGCAAAACGGCATGTGCTTGTGTAAAAACTAAAACTACCATTTATAAATATTTTCTCTCCGTGCAGGGATGGTGTAAGAATACTAACCTCTGCAACCGGGGTTGGCATGTTGTAAAAGGCGACAAGACAACCCTAGCTACATGGTAGGGCCCTTAGCCCATCCGGAAGGCAACCACCATCTATAAGTGTGCTGCCCTAATAACCTTGTGTTATGTTCCGGTAATAGTGACTCAGGTTTCTGTACCCCTATGGGTATTCGGTATGTTTGCGGTGCCTCTAGTGAAGCAAACATCTATAAGCTATGGTAACTGCTTAATCAGTAATAAAAAAAAACGTTCTGAGCAAAGAATCGGAAGCGTCACGGAAGGTTACAGACAGAGTTTCTGATATATAAAGAGAATAGTTGTATAGCTCGCTATTAACACACAAACTATATATAGCAACTAACCAAAGGAAGAGTATTTGATGTTCTTAAATGTTGAAAATTTCAACTTGGTAGGTGAAGACTCTTCTTTGACAGACTGATTGAAATATAAAGCTTGTGTTCCACTTTAAGCTTTTTTAATATTCCATATTTTTTTATGTAATTCAGATATAAACTTCATATTTAATCATCGACGTCCAGTGTTGTCACTCATTTAGAAAAGTTACGTTTATTTAACTTTTCCTTTTGGATTTTAGGGATAAAATATGCACTCAATACCTTAATCAAAGTAATGTTATATAAATCCTTTTGATATCTTACAAATAATCTTTGAATGCGAAGTTTTGTCCATCCGAAAAATATTTGTACTGAACGCCGTAACAGCACCTCTCATTTATTTTCGATTCAATCAATATCACTCGAAAAAAACATCCAGTTTGTATTTTAAATATATTCAAAACAAATTATATTAGTAAATTTCAATGCTTTCTTGGTCTATTTTATACAACAAATTGAACAAAGTTTTTGACTTGATTCACTAAACACATACCGCTGTAAGAAAATGCTGGCTCATAAAACAAAGTTACAACGCTGTTGAAAATCTGTTCGTTACATTAAAATAATTAAAAACATTAGTACCTAATTAATTTTAACATAGAAATATTTACATAAAGAGCACACTAAAACTAAAAGACATTTAAAATAGTTTTTTTTCTTTCAAGCTCTTTTATTTCATATTTATAACACAAAGTTAATTACAAAATACAGTAGAAATTAACTTTAAAATTAATTAATACACTAAAAATTAATTAATATAGGTACTAAAAATCCTAAATAAAAATTAACTTTAAAAATTTTAACAAGTCCACATATTGTTGGGTCTAACTAGTTTATGTCCGTAAAAACGCTCAACTACCTTGACACAAAAAATATTTCTTCGTCACATAAGGAAGGTACTCTCACCTACGATACAGACTCGGTCTGGTTTAGGTGACAGTATTTTTATAGATGATAGTATTGTACATAATTACATTTTTATATGCTTAATCTGTATTTGTACTGTATAGTGATAAATAATTCAAATTAAAGAGTATTCTTTACTTCAAGTAATATGTAGTGTGTGTGTAAATAATGTTGTTTGAAGAAATAAATAAATAAATTAAATAAAAAACCGTCTGTCTATTACGGTATAGCATGACAAGCATTGTCTGCTTCCAGCTACTTCTAGGTTGAGTATCTCTTCAGTAGGATCTGGAAACAAAAAATTAAATAGTAATAACGTAACAATTCACAAAATGCCGCCTTGTTCCAAATTAAGCAGCAGATACTTTTCATTTGTAAATAAATACTTATTAAACATTAACTCTGACCCCGCAGACATTATATGCGAAAGTTGTAGTATCACTAAATTTATTTCATCAATTTTTTTGAACTTAGCTCGTTGTAAGAAGTGTTGTTGCAAACAACACATTTTTCTGCTTCAGCTACAATGATTACACCTTGAGTGGAGTGGGTGGATACAGGACGAGAGGTAAACCATAGAAAAGATGGATTGATTGCGTAAAATATGATATGGTTAAAAAGGTTGAAATGTCGAGATCACGGCTAACAGAGAAGAGCGGAAAGAAAACAATTCATATTGTGCAGACCCCATATAATGTGGGATAAGGACAGGAAGAGCTAGGATAAAAAAAAATACCATTCTTTGTATAGCTTCTGATATTATATCGCAATGTTTCGCTACATTACATGCCTAAAATAATTCAAGCTTGCAGTACGGCTAATGAATACAAGCTCAGTTTACATTTTAGTTCTTGGCTTAGGTACGAAACGTTCCAGGAATTAAGGAATTAATCCGAGCGTGGGAGTGCAGATCACTTCATCAAATAGTTTCATTGCTGTAATAACAATCTATTAGTTTATAGTATGTATAATAATAAATAATTAAATATTTTGTGATAATTCACACAGTACCATCTAGTCTCAAACTAAATAGTATATAGCACTTGTGTTGTGGGTACTAGACAACTGATATACTACTTATATACTTTTTTTGTAAATATATATAGGTATTATATATACATAAACACCCAGACGCGAGACGGGAATTGAACTCGTGACCTCCGCAATCGTACCGAAGTGTGTTATCCGTTACGTTACAGAGGTCGTTGGGTAGTATAATAATAAATTATTAAACCAAATAATATCCGAGCTTACTTCACATAGAAGTAGTATCTTGACGAGAGATGCTACTGCTACTACTAGACTACTGCTTATTTTCGGACTAAATGGCGCTAAGTTGATTGCCTGTATTGCCGACACGGCTTTTATCAGTGCAGGGGCGTCCTACAGCAAAAAAAAATCAGTGGCTCAAGTAGACAGGTACAGTCGTGTCATTCAGTGGACTCTAACGGAGTACAAAATATGATGAAAATAGTTTATCGTCTGGGTGCGTGAAATCATTTACAGAAAAAACTGTGTTTAAAAAATATTTAAGCGATCCGATTGTTTAACGTTTAGCAGAAAGGTTAAACGTGGATTTATTTAACTTGTGAACTGGCCAATTTGTTTTTTAAACCTTTCCGTTCGCAATTCATTGGTTAACAGGCTTTTTATTTCACGTGTAAAGTGCTGTAGTAATACATTTGAAGGGAATGTAAACATTTATTTAACCACAGAGTAGGGGAATACAGAAATTATGCTTAATACATTGCACCCATGATGTGCATACGCTGGACATATACGTATGGGAGAGCTTCGTCCTCTTTTTTTTTGTCTCGGGGAAAAACCTCTCTTGACGGGTTCCCCCAGCCCGGGGGGACCGAGGGATATGTGGGACTCCGGGAAAGATGTTCGAACATCCGACTACCCACTAAAAAACTCCGCTGTTCTCCTATTGCCTACGCCCGGGCCTACGGATATATGGCCTGTCGATCTCGTGACCTGGGCTGGCGCCGGCCCGCCCTTTGTCTTAAGGCGGGCCCCTTCTTAAGGCTTGGCGCCAGGGATCAGGCTTTCGTCTCCCCGGCGCTTTCCTGTAATATATAATGTATAAATAACTCTATGAGTTGAGGGGGGCCACGGAACAGCACGCAGCCCTCACCCTTGCGGCAATAGTGCGGGCGGCGGGTCCTCCCCCGAGGGTCCGCCCGCGGCCGCTTTTTATAGCGGCCGGAGGTCGTTAGTTGCCCTCCGGCGCCGCCGACGTGGCCTGCGTTGGCGGGAGAGGAGTGTGGTGGTCGACTCCCGCTCCCGCTCCGACGTCATCTCCCGCCCTATGCGACACAGGTACCTCCCGAAACAACCGTGCCCCGAGAGGACCTGCGTCAGGCGGAAGGTCAGGGCGCCGTGGCGCCTTCTTCTATCCCAGCTATAACAGTTTGCTGGCTTAATTGATATGATGATGAGGACTCTCGACGAACACGCTGTCAATGGTATTTTTTTCTTTTTTCAAGGTAGGAAAATTTCATTAAACTTTACCTGCCTCGTGGGATCGTGGTGGGCTTGTTTGGGACTCGTAGTAGATATTGCATGCGTCGTTTGTATATAGCGATGTAAACTGAACCCTTACTAATAATAATCCTCAGGCTCATCTTCGCTGGTGTTCGGTGCGCCATCCCAAAAAGCGTTGTCCCGCAGTGGGCATGAACCTTTCCAGCCCTAGTACCAGAGAGAGATCTCATCCCCAGTTCCACCATCCCATGTGGAATGAAGGGCCTACGAAACCAAGACGCACCTCATTTCAATGGCCAAACCGATTGTAAACTCGCACGACAATAGCTGAAGGTAGTTCATAAATTTTCGGTGATGAGTATCTCTACGTGAACGGCAGGAATCACCTCTTCATCAATACGAAAAAAATCGCCAACATTATGCAAGAAATATTTTTTACATCACACCTCAATGGGATGCGGTCTTCACCCGATTGGTTACTGATTCTACAAGTGATATGGTTGCGCCATTTTCCAAATCTACTTGCTAATTTGTAAACGTAAACATGTGATTCCCACAGAAACTCCATGAGATCTCTTCATAGTTCGATGAGAGACGATGAATTTATGGATCAGCCTGGCCATTGGTCCACATCTCAGCTCCGTATATATTTTTTGTTTTTATTTTGTATTCATAAATATTTTTCCTTCTTTATTTCTCTACGTTGGCCCATCTGGATTGGTGGGATAATCTTGGCTATTGTTGGCCAGCAGTGGTTTCTGATGGTATATTTGTAGTTTGGAGGTTTTGGAACTTGAGTTTCTCATCTCCTGTTAAAATATGTTTAATAATATCAAAATAATACAAGTTTACTTAATGCTAACGCCATCTATTGACAGAAGTATGGACTAAGACAATAGTGTACCATAGATGAATAAAATAAATAATTTGTCTATTCTCAACCAGCAACATGTCGTTTTATTAGGTTATGGGCCCAGTGCAAATTTTATTTAAATAATTTTACAGTAAATTCGTATCGTGTATCATAAAATAAGTTATAATGTCGTCAGGCAGTTATTTAGTTAATGTGCCAAAGTTAAAGGGACGCGAGAACTACGACGATTGGGCATTCGCAGCAAGAAATTTTCTCATCTTGGAAGGCATAGACATCGACGCCATTCCTGTCGATTTAAGTGATGCAGAAGACAGAAAAGCGAAAGCAAAACTCATCATGACGATTGATCCCAAGTTATATGTGCACATTAAAAATGAAAATAAAGTTAAGGACTTGTGGCAGAAACTCCGGAAGTTATTTGATGACAGCGGATTCACAAGAAAAATCAGTCTACTTCGAACACTGATATCCATTCGACTTGATAATTGTGAATCCATGACAAATTATGTGAGTCAGATAGTGGAAACTGCACAAAGACTAAAAGGTACAGGTTTTGAAATTAACGAGGAATGGATCGGATCATTGCTGTTGGCGGGGCTGCCAGAAAAGTTTTCCCCGATGATTAGGGCAATAGAACATTCCGGCATTGCCATAAATTCTGATGTCATTAAAACAAAATTGCTTGATATGAGTTCTGAGATCGGTGACCATGACTCTGAAGTTGCATTATGGTCAAAGCAAAAAAATAAGGTAGGTCAAAATTTTAATACAAAAGGCGCGAAACAAACATCCAATTATACCTCAAATGTAAAAAAGGTTATAAAATGCTATAAGTGCAAGAAAATTGGCCACTATAAGAACCAGTGTCCTGAACTGAAAGAAAAGCAAGTAAACGCATTTAGTGCTGCATTTTTCAATAGTGAATTTAATAAGGAAGACTGGTATATCGACTCAGGGGCTAGTGCTCATATGACATCAAGGAAAGAAAAATTATTGCAAGTAAGAAAAGTACACGATATGAAGGAAATTATTGTTGCAGATAATATGACTGTGCCAGTAGTGTGTGCTGGAGATACACAGATTACTACACTCGTGAATAATTCTCAGTTTGACATTAAAGTAAACAACATTTTATACATACCTAATCTAACCACAAACTTGTTATCAGTAAGTCAATTGATAGCAAGGGGAAACAATGTTACTTTCAAAAGTGATGTGTGTTATATACATAATCAACGGAATGAGCTTATTGGAATAGCAAATTTACAGAATGGTGTGTATAAGTTGAATACAATGAAGTCAGAGAAAGTGTTGGCAGCAGCAGTTCAAACTGATGCAAAACAGTGGCATAGAAGATTAGGACACATTAATAGTAATGATTTGCAGAAGATGAAAAATGGTGCTGTAGACGGAATATCATTTGATATTAAGGCTGATATTCAAAAATCCAACTGTCAAGTATGTTGTGAAGGAAAACAAAGTCGTTTACCTTTCCGATTACGAAACCATAGAAGTACAGAAGTGCTAGATTTAGTTCACTCAGATCTGTGTGGGCCTATGGAGGTTCGATCGATTGGACAGGCAAGATATTTTCTATTGTTTGTTGATGATGCTAGTAAGATGGCATTTGTATATTTTATAAAAGAGAAGAATCAGACTCTACAGTATTTCAAGGAATTTCAAAAGATGGTTGAGAATCAAAAAGGAACAAAGATAAAAACATTGAGAACCGACAATGGAGGGGAGTTTTGTTCAGATATGATGGAAAATTATCTGAAAGATAGTGGGATTATCCATCAGAAGACAAACCCATACACTCCGGAACAGAATGGTCTCAGCGAGCGTTTCAACAGGACTGTAGTTGAACGTGCAAGATGTTTATTGTTCGAGGCCAAACTGGATAAAAGTTTTTGGGCAGAAGCAGTTAACACGGCAGTATACTTAAAAAATAGATCGCCGGCTTCAGGTTTGGACCAAATGACACCGATTGAAGCATGGACAGGACAAAAACCTGATCTCAGTCATATCAGAATATTTGGGAGCCCAGTAATGATGCATGTTCCTAAAAATAAAAGATTGAAATGGGACAAGAAAGCAGTTCAATACATATTAGTGGGATACTCAGAGAATGTGAAAGGTTACAGATTGTATAACCCAGAAACTAGAAAAATATGTACCAGCAGAGATGTTATTGTAATGGAGCAAGATACTACTCAGATAGAAATAAGCGAAGGGCAGAAAGAAAAACAACAATCAGTACAAGAGGAAAGTTCTATGGAAGAGAGTGAAATAACATTGACAAATCAGGACGATCCTACTTATATATATGATTCAGAAAAAAGTACAACTTCAAGCGAAGGAGAGTCTTATCAGACATTATCTGAAGAAGATATATCTGATAACGAAGAGCCTCAATTGGCGGAAAAGCGTATCAAGAAACCCCCTGAAAGGTATGGTTTTTCAAAACTTTGTGTTTCAGATGAACCAGAGTCTTGGGCTGAAGACATAACTTATGATGAAGCTACCAATGGTCCAGAGAAAGACAAGTGGCAGCAGGCTATGTCCGATGAACTTCAAGCGTTTGAAGACAACCAAGCGTGGGAGATTGTTAGCCGAGAGGAGGCAGATAGAGTAATACAGTGCAAGTGGGTGTTCAAGAAAAAGCCAGAAAGTAATAACAGTGTCAGGTATAGAGCTAGACTTGTGGCCAAAGGTTACACTCAGCAGCATGGAGTGGATTTTAATGAGACTTACTCACCAGTTCTCAGGTACTCTACACTTAGACTTCTGTTTGCATTAAGTGTAAAATTTAATTTTGAAATCACTCATCTTGATGTAGTTACAGCATTTTTAAATGGTTTTTTAACAGAAAATGTATACATGCAGGCACCTCCTAGTTTAAATTGTCCAAGTAATTGTGTTCTTAAACTTAAAAAAGCAGTTTATGGTTTGAAGCAGTCTGCTAGGGCATGGAATACCAGAATAAATGATTGTTTGTATAGTTTTTGTAGTATGTTTGTATAGCATTTAGTATAACAATTAGTATACCATGTTTGTATAGTAAAAAATGTAAAAATGAGCAGACTATCATTACAATATTTGTTGATGATTTTTTCATTTTTTCTAATAGTAAGACTATGACTAATGATTTGAAGAAAAAGCTTATGTCAAAATTTAAAATTAAAGACTTAGGTCAAATAAAAAGGTGTTTAGGTATGCGAGTAACATTTGTTAATAATTGTATCACCATTGATCAGGAACAATTTGTAAAACAAATTCTTAAAAAGTTTTATATGAATGATTGTAATACTAAAGATACTCCAATGGAATGTAATTTGAAATTAGATAAGGCAGAATGTGTTGATAAACAGTTTCCCTATCAACAGCTTATAGGAAATCTTATGTATTTGTCAGTATTAACACGTCCAGATATATCATATAGTGTGAGCTATCTTAGCCAATTTAATAATTGTTTTAGTTCAATTCATTGGCATCATGCAAAAATAATTTTAAAATATTTGCAAAAAACTAAGTCTTATGGTTTGAAGTTTACTAAAGACACTTGTAATTTAGAAGGTTTTGTAGATGCTGATTGGGCATCAAATACTATAGATAGAAAATCCTACACAGGGTTTTGTTTTAAATTGTCAGGCTGTGTAATATCCTATGAATGCAGGAAGCAACAAACAGTGGCGTTATCAAGTACTGAAGCCGAATACATGGCCATTGCTGAGGCATGTAAAGAGGCAATGTATTTAAAAAGTCTTTTATCAGATATTGTTGATTGTAACTATACTGTAGTAATTTACAACGATAACCAGGGAGCTCAAAAGTTGACGGAAAACCCTTTATTTCACAAACGAACTAAGCACATAGATGTGCGCTACCATTTTATACGAGAAGCAGTTTCTAAGAAGCTTGTAAAAATTGTTTATCTGTCAACATCTGAGATGCCTGCCGATATATTAACGAAAAGTTTAAGTGGTGCCAAACATAACTATTTTGTAAAATTATTAGGAGTTCAAAATGTTTAAAAAATTTATTGTTCTTGATTTTGTTACTACTCGATATTAGATTATTTTGATAAGTGGTGCTGTTAAAATATGTTTAATAATATCAAAATAATACAAGTTTACTTAATGCTAACGCCATCTATTGACAGAAGTATGGACTAAGACAATAGTGTACCATAGATGAATAAAATAAATAATTTGTCTATTCTCAACCAGCAACATGTCGTTTTATTATCTCCTAGGTCCGATGAGCGTACTATTAAATCTTTGCGAGTCGGTAGCCAAATCCTGAGATGATCTAGTGGTGATGCGTGCGGAGGGGCGAAGCCATGGAGGTGTGTATGGAGGCAGCTTTACAAATTACTCTCTCAGTGGTGCTCAACCCAACTAAATCCTTCTTCTTTCACTAATGCAGCGTTTCACTTTTACAATCTCATTGTTTTGTGTCTAAAGTTAGTTGTTAACATGTTCGACTTTCTTTGTGATTCTCAACAAACGATTAATTTAAAAAAGACACAATGAGGTACGCGATTTGTGGCGTATTTTTATAAAATTTTGCTAAGTTTGCGTTGAAACGGTGATTTTATATAATAATAACAGAATAATAATAACATCCCACTGCTTGGCTCGAGTCAGCTAGAGCAAACAGAATAGTTTTTTTTTATTACACCACACAGTTATAACATATATAAATTAAGGAAAAAAGTGTGTGTGTGTGTGTGTGTGTGTGTGTGTGTGCAATACGTACGGTAGAAGTGAACCTTCAGAAAAGTAGATTACATTTCATATATTTGTGAATAAAAGCTACGAAAGCCCGAAGAAAGAGGAGACAATAATACTTGTATTTTATCTCATTCTCTCGAAGGCCAAATCCTATTTATGAATATGTTTATCTCTTTATGGAGTCGCTTTTTCGTTTCATCTAATTTTCGAATCACAACGCTCTGCACGGATAAAGTTATCGTCGCCTATGGATGTTTGCGACTCTAACGGCACATAATATTGCGGAATATTTATAGACCGAGGGTGGTAGCTATCCAGACAGGCTGGAGCACTACTACTTACTAGGGTTTTGTCGTCTTTTACGACATGCCAACCTCAGCCGTAGGGTCAAGTATTCTCACTCCGCCCCTGTACGTTAGTGAACGATATTAAAAATAAAAACTGAAACAGCTCTTTTAACAATATAAATAAGCGAGGCTTTATGAAATCCGTAAATATTATATTTTATGTTGCATTCGGATTGCAAATCTCCGATTACTCGACTCTCGTTTTGTGTTTTAATTTTTACGCTTATTTATATTTTAACATGGAGTTTTCACGGTCTGCTAAACAGAACTATAAAATACATTAGGCTACAAGGCATGAGCTATTTAAAAAAAATGCGAGGCAGTCTCTGGGGACAGCCGATATAAGTGAAAACTAAGTAATTTATGAATTGTATCGTTAAGCTATTAGATTATTATTTTCGGTTATAAAGAAGTGTTTATGATCAAGGTTAAAGTTTAAATTGGTCACTAACACTTTTTTACAAACCAAGAATATTTCACTTCAAAAAATCTCAACTGTATTTCATTGTGATAAAGTCGCAATTCGAATAGATGTATAAGTAATGCAATGCAACCATTTAAAAGTTATATTATAAAATAAACCTTAAGTCATTATTAATAAGGTTGGTATTACTGGAGCAAAACTCCGTCTTACGTTTTACGAATTCTTACTATCAGGACACGTGACCTGACGCGAGTTTAACATTTTTTATCCATCGCAAAAAGTGCACAACGCCGCTAAAGAAGTTTCACTTAAAAAAACAATTAAGCAACGTCTATACAGGTAAGAGAATATTACACCATTAAATATTTTTAACAAATAAATTTTATAATATACTAACGATCGCACAGTCTTATCTATATAAATAAAATTATAAAGGTCTGCAGTTGTGCGCGCATCACGGCAAAACTACTGGATAGATTTCAATTAAAAAATTTCTTAGTTTTATTTCTTAAACACTTGGCCCTTATCTAAAAAAATGATTGCTATATCTTCATTTAGTATAAAGTTATTAAAGTTTTAAGAAACAACGATTTTTATAAGCATTACGTGTTCAGTGATGTGTTTTTATGCCGCGGAGAAGTGGGGCAAGCGGTATAGCACGAAGTCGCGGGCATCAGCTAATTAAAATAATTATATTTTCATTATGTTAACTTGTATTTTTTTCTCCAATTTCATTTTAATTTTGTTATTAAAGTTTTATAGAATAAAAGAGCTACTACAAAATAAGACTGAAAAATATACGCTGGGGAGTTTGTTACATTGTTTTTAGTCAGCATTTGTAATCAAGATCTGTAAGGTCTGATATTGAAATAAATGATTTTGCTTTTTGATTTTGCCCAGTAGGCAGGTATAAGTGGAACAAAGCAAAAGCTGAATTACTCCCGTATATAAGAAGATATTGATAACTCGGCCGAGACGGGTGACAGACTAATTGAATTTCAGTGGAAAAACTATACATGTCATGATGAGAAATGACTTTAATCAGTCTTTTACTGTCACAAACGCCTCCTTAGAAAACATTCATACATACTATTCCATTTTCTTCTTATAACCCTTTGATCAATAAAATTATGTTCCCAAAGATGGCGCCCTTAATCCCGGTCTCTTGTCTTTCCAATTCAATCTTGACTCTTAGCCTTGCTCTTTTTATCGCAGTGGAACAGACAGGCTGACGGCCCACTCAGTAGTAAGCAGTACCGTCGCCTATGGATGATTGCGACACCAGGGGCACTTAACATGCTGCCGTCCGCGTAGGGCCACTGGAGCGTCACTTGTGAAACCATCGGAACACAACACGAGTTTGGATTGGAATTATGGTGACATACATGGACCAGGGGTGGTTACCATCCAGATTAAGGCCTTAGCACCTAGTAAGGGTTGTTTTGTCGTCATTTACAACAGGCTGCTACTGGCCGCATGGGGGCCTACTATCTTAGTCCCTACACGGAGAGAATATATTTTCAGGAGATAGAAAGAAGAATATCTACCCCATTTATTTTCTAGGTCAAAGTATCTTTATTCTTCTCTTTCGTTGCGCTCTTCTCAGAGCGGTCGTGGTCATAATTTTTCAGTCACACGCCTGACAATCCGTCTCCATTCCTCCCGGACAGCTGCTTTTCGGGAGCACACGTGTACTGGGACGTCCACTGCAGCCTTTACTTGGTCCGTCCATCTCATAGGCGATCTGCCGCGAGGTCTTGTTCCTTCTACTTTCCCTTGGACAACCAGACGTTCGATGGAGACATCGTCACGCCTAGTCACGTGACCAAAGAAAGTGAGAATTCGAGCCTTTTATTATAAATGATTATATCGCACGCTTAGTTATAAACTGACCTAACACAAAAAAACCTGTATTTTGGGAAATCGCAAAAAACGTTTAGTCATTACGACTTATCCCATATATTGACTTATATCTAAATAGCGATAACTCAGTGTGGGAAAGAGATATCGAAATAAATCTTAGTTTGGCTGATAGAGGGCGTCGATACAATGCTGCCCGTTATATTATCTCACTTTAGACCTAAATCGTAATCGGTGAGTTTATGATTAAGCGTGCGATATATTATAGGGTTAATTGATGTCGGTCACATCTTGTATTTTTGTATCCTGACAGTGGTATACACTCGGCCTTTACATTCATAAGTCCGCAGCTTACTTTAGTACTACATGGCGCTGTGAAAATTGTCACAAATTATGGTCTACATTTTTGTAAATTCAAGTCAAGATTCAAACGAGTTTTAGAAGATCGTTTTAATAAAATTTAATTCCAAAATGTTTAAATATTTTGCAAGTACCAAGTTAAAGAGGAAAGATTTGACAAAAACTTGTCAAGTTATTCAGTTTCCAAGTTAAATTTTATGCTAAATGGTTAATGTTTTGACAGTTTTCTTATTTAATTGTAAGTTTGTAAATGTTTTGAAGTTTAATAAGAGAATATTCCCGAAATTATATTTTATTTATCCAGAACTAAAAACGCGTCTTGGTTTTGCTTGAAGAAATAGTAGATATTTTATATTTAGCTATTGATGAAAGTTTCAAACAAGCTAAATGATTTTAGTAGTAGAATTAATCAATATATTTTTGTAAATTTTAGTATAGCGATAATTAAGACTTAATAAAATAATACGCGCACAACCCATGCTAACAGTAGTTTATTTACTTTTTATAAGTAATTAAGAGTCATTGTGTATAATTTTATTAAAAATAATATAATAATAATGTAAAATTAGATACTTTTATGAAGATTAGGAGGTAAGAGATGTCACTCAAACTTTGCTAAATATTGGACGAGATTAAAGTTTCACTTATTTTTTGGTGCACAATACAACCTAAAATACCGCAAGTATGCAGCGGGGCATCACGGCAACTAGCAAGCCACTCACATAGGCACAACTCCACGCTACCAGGGGTAGTCTAATAGTAGTGTTTTTTTTATTGCTTAGAACAGCAGACAGGCTGACAGCCCGCTTAGAATTTAGCAGTTACCGTCGCCTATAGGTGTTTGCAACGCCAGTGGCATCGCGAACACGTTGCTGTCTCATAAGGGTACAGGAACTTGGGTCACTAATGCCGGAACACAACACAAGGTTATTATGGCGGCATACTTAAGACCAAAGGTGGTCGCCATCCAGACGGGCTCGAAGCCCTACCACGTAGCTAGGGGTGGGTTGTTTTGTCGCCTTTTACGACAGGTCGACCCCAGCCACAGAGGTTAGGATCCGCCCCTGCACGGATAAAAAGTATAATAATAAGTTAAGATTTTTTAGCTTTTTTAAACAAATTGTATGCCAGAAATGGCGATACATGCTGTTCATTTATAAATATATCGACAAATTCATGCAGATCATCCTCTTCGTAATTAACAATATGGACAGGGGGTCTTCAGGCATTAATCTTTCGTCTCTGAGCACTACCAGTTTCTCGGATTCGCCTATACACTCCATTAAAAACTGATACATGGGGTAACCGGCGATTAGGAAAACGAAGCGAATAATCTTGACGAGTAGATTTAGCCGTAACAAAACACAATATCGACATATTCATCATTTGTGTAATTTCGAAACACACGCTGTTCAATTTGATCAAGCTCTTTTATATTTCAATTCAAATTAAAAATTAAACTACAATCGTGAATGTATTTTATAAAACACGGCGCCAATTTGTAAAACAAAACCAATGCACGAGTGAAAAGTTTATGAAAAAAGAACTCTTTGAAAAGTTTTTTTTTCTTAACCTGCCACTTTACTTCCTGCATTGGCTTAGGTACGCATTTAACCTATTTGAAAGATATTCAAACAGCGATTTTTAAGTTTAGTTCGAGTACGACTTGCGCCTGATTTCTTTGTGAAGATTTTTTTTAGTTTTTTTGAAATAAGTTCCTAGTTGTTATGCATTGTTGGAGAGCTAAGAAAACGATTGTTTTTAAAATAAACTGCAAAACCAAGTCTCATAACTTTTTTTTCGTATTTATTGCGTTTTAGTGGAAAAAAATCTCAAACAAATATTGAAATAATATCGTTTCTCGTCTGGCATTTTTAAATTTGGACCGATAATTGTTGTTTTAATATTGATTGATAACCAGTATTTAATCGTTTTTATAAATCAGAAGAAGAAATGAGATTTAAATTGATACTTTTTTTAATAAATTTTTGATGTTGCATTTTGACTCGTTTTGAAAGAAGCTAAAAAAACATAACTCAAAATTTCATTTTTGTATAATGTATATGCGGGTTAAAATGATCGCAA
The DNA here is from genome assembly GCA_963693495.1 of Malacosoma neustria. Taxonomy (NCBI): domain Eukaryota; kingdom Metazoa; phylum Arthropoda; class Insecta; order Lepidoptera; family Lasiocampidae; genus Malacosoma; species Malacosoma neustria. Next base: position 3,363,125 of record OY856397.1, read on the forward strand.
ACAGTCACCCCTATCACCTCCTAACGAATCGTTTATTTATTCATTCTTACAAGGTTTTTAAAAACGTGTGTGTTCGAAGAGTATTTTTATAAACACACAATTGAATGTAAAAGCAGTTCAATCAGCTTCTGCGTAGAAATTATACGCACAAACATGACAATTACTGATGCCTCCAAGTTGAGGCTTGAGTCACGCTACCATGGAGGAAGGTGCCTCGAGCATAGGCTCATTCGGTATCTGGTGATAGAGACTTATTCATATTACTATCTAGATGTTTTTTCCATGCAGGAGCGCAGTAAGAATACTAACCCCTGCGACCGGGGTCAGCCAATCGTAAAAGGCGACAAAACAACCCTAGATGGTAGGGCTCCAAGCTCGTCTGGATGGCAACCACTCTTGGTCTATAAGTATACTATCTATAACTTTGTGTTGTGTTCCGGCATTAGTGACCCAGGTTCCTGTCCTGTTACTGGAGAGCAGCATATTGGCGGTACCCCTGGCGGCGCAAACATCCATAGTTGACGGTAACTGCCTATTAAGTTAACAAATAAAGATTATGATTATGATGATTAAGTGGGCTGTCAGCCTGTCTGCTGTTCCTCAGCAATACAAAATGGGCTTAGTGCTTGGCCAGACTGCACACACGGGCGCGGGGCAGTCGCGCCCGCATGCCCACTACAGACGCGCAAATAAGGTTTCATATGTTTAAGTATGCCGCGCCGCGACCGCCTCGCGCCCACGTGTGCAGTCTGGCCAAGCACTTAGGCCTTTTACGACAGGCCGACCCCGGCCGCAGGGATTAGTCTTCATATACCTAGTCAGGTCATAAATTCTGTCACATGTTTAATGTAAAATAATTGTAACAAGTTTATTCATTATGTAACCATTCATATACCAAAATGAACTTAACAAAACATAGATTCTTATGACATTAAAGTTTATTCAAAATGACCTCCGTGATTTTGAATACAAGCCTTCAATCTGCGCGGCCAGTCGTCTATCGCAGCACGAACGAGGTCCATGTCAATATCGGCGCTTGACTTAATCAAGGATGTCTTGAGTGACTCCAAATTGGGCTGGGCTTTGAGCACGCCTTTTCCTCCAAGTGTTGCCATATCTTGTAATCTAACGGATTCAAATCTGGACTGGAGGAGGGCCAGTCTTCGTGCCGGATGAAGTCGATTTCACGCGCCGCCAGCCAGTCTTGTGTGCTCTTCGCTCTATGAGCTGGCGCCGAATCTTGTTGGAATACCCAGTGCCTGTTATTGAACATGGTATGAGAAACAGGTTCCACAAGGTTCGTCAGGACTGTATTTTGATACACAACAGCATTCGTTTTTACACCTTTCTCACAAAAATGTACCTCTGTTAAGCCCCAATAAGAAACTCCCAACCATACCATGAGCGAGGATGGAAAATGACCTCGTTGGACACGCGGAATACGGTTGCTCGCTTCTTCACTACTGTGTGCGTACACCTTATCATTTTGTTTGTTGTAGCTCTCTTCTACGGTAAACATTTTTTCATCCGAAAAAAGAATTTCCCGATATTTTTTTCCCGCGTACCGCTTCAACAAAGCGCGGCATCTCTTCAGTCTCAGGTCCATTAGACGAGCATTCAAACGATGTCCTGTTTTTCTTCGATATGCCCGAAGCCCTAAGTCTTCATTTAACACCCTTTTCACCGTGGTTCTGCTTAACCCCATCTGAAGGGCCAACAGTTTCTGCTTACGTTTGGGATTTCTTTGAATTCGTGCCTTCACAGCTTTTATCACTGCTGGAGTCCTAACAGACCGAGGGCGACCACTTCTTGACCTGTCATCTACACTAGAGTCTTCATTGTATCGTTTGATGGTACGATAAACGAATCTTTTGGTAATATTCAAATTTTTCAGTATGTTAAAAATTTGAATTGGCGCGTAACCGCAACGATGCAACGCAATAACTGCAACACGGTCTTCTTTAAGCGTCCACTCCATATTTAAAAATGAGTAAAATTCTAAAAGTATACATTTTTATTTTCATGAACAATTGGAAATTCGAATTCAATAAACTTTTTTGTGGCCAGCATTCTAAAAGAAAAGTTTTTACTGTGTGACAATACTTATGACCTGACTAAGTATATTCACACACACGCGTACACTTAAAACTTTATATTCAGTTCATCTACATATCTTAATTTGTCACTCGTAAATTCCTTGTCATAAGGGATGTTAAGATTTAAAAAAAGACGTGTCTGTAAGTTAAAAGAAACTGAATTTATAAATTCATAAATAAATATCTTGATGTATATCGTAAAAGAATACGTCGCCACTTCAATTAGATGGCTGTCTCGCAAATCTCAACTGCGACATTCTCTGACCTTTATGAGGACATGTAAACAAAATAAGCTAGAAAAATAACACCACTACTACAGTAACTCGAAGAGCAACTCCATTATAAAACGAAATATGAGAAAAAATACATTACCTGCAAAATATACTGATTCAATTTTGCTGGAATACTTACACTGTTTCTTTTCTCTTATTTTCTTCTTCTTCCTGTCCTTATTCCAAACTTTGTTCGGTCGGCACAACATGTTCTCTCCTTACACTCTCTTCTATTATTCGTCATCTGAACATTCACATCTTTTCTTTTTGCCATATCATGATTTACACAATCTTCTGAATCTTTTCTTTAGTCTACCTCTCCTATTGTATTCATCCACTTTCATTTCTAGCATTTTTCTTCTTACATGACATTTTTCTCTTCTCATTATACGGCCAAACCATGTTTCTTTTCTCTTATATTTTTATTATTTCTCATTTTCCATTTTAGAAGAATACTGTCATTCCTTCCGTTTTGATTTTGTTGCAATCTTTTTTCTTAGAGTTTCTGAGCATAATTTCTCTTTTATCACAAACTATTCCAAGCTACTTTCTTAATTTGCTTCCCGTCACTATCAGTAATTTCAGTTCAGAGTTTCATTCTTAATACTAAATTTAAACTTTAATTCTGTATACTGCATAAAACTGTGTACTTATTAATTTAATACATTTATGCTTTTTGTTCATACAAATGCCTGGAAGTGATTTAAAGCGATCAAGCCGTCTGTTGTATCCATTATATTTATTTAGCTATTTGTAATTAAGCTAAGTAGCTTAGATTAAGATAATTAAAAATAATTTATTTAATCAATTTTCTGAACTAACGATTCAAGTCTGGTTCTGAGATCTGGTTGATGTTATAACCGAGCTAGTTATTGTGTTTCTGTCAACATTTAGCAAACAAAACAAAACGCAAATTCACTTCCTGTATCAGTGTTTGTGCTCTTAGTAGATCCAGAAATTCAAGATGAATATATTGGAAGCAACATGTACTTGACAAAGACAATGATGACTAAAAGTTGGATCCGAAAAGAAACAGCTGCTGTTTTTAATAACGCATATAACTTTAGTTCGAAAAAAACTCACGCTTTTTACTGTTTATATTCTTAAACCCATGGTAGTGTCTAGGTGTCAATAGCCTAGGTATAAGTAGAACTAATCAGTCACGTCAACGTGACGTCATTGATCCATTGTGGCTGTTAGTTGTACAAATTGCTGCATATTTGTCAAAAGGCTTTTAAAAAGCTTCATAAGATAAATATTGATGGAAATATTTCTGTAAGGCTTCTTAGTACAAGCAAATAAATGGTCTTCTTTCTGCCCTTTCATTGGGGAGTGGATACATGTGTTCTTTCTATCTTGTTTTTATTTATTTATATATATTTATTTATGTCATTCATGCAATCAATGCAGGTCATATTAAAGATCGTGTTACTATTATATATTTTTTTGCTGACGGTTCACTTAATAATAATTTATTTCGAATAATATCATCCATAGATTGTTAGTGGTTAAGTTGTTAATTACAAAGCTCTGGATTGTTAGTAATTTTAAATTAATTAATTACATTTTTTTCTAATACTAAAGTTTTATCTACTGTCGTTGGACAGGACAGTCAATCAGTTTTCAGGAGGCTGTTGGTGCTACTCCGCAAATAGTAATTACTGATGACACTATATCAACCGTGAACACGCTGCTCTTCACCTACTGGAACCTGAGTCACTAATACCAGCACGCAAGGTTATTATGGCGGCATACATGTCGATCGGTTTCCATCCAGACATGTTTGTGGTCCTACCACTTAGCAAAGACTATACATAATTATATAAATAAATATAAAATATTTGTTGTGAATTCATTTAGCGCTACCTAGTCCTAAAATAATCATTAGAACATTGTGTTATAGATATTAGACGACTTTGTTTTGCAAATAACCGTATATTAAAACTAGCTGACCTGGCAAACGTTGTTTTGGTATATAAATTATTTCTAGTGAATATTTTGGTAGTTAAATAACAAGTGACTAACTTATTGTGTTTCGGGATGTGGTCTATGACTGAAAGAGGAATGGGGCGCTGTGGACGGTGAAGGCCTATAAGAATAACAAAACACTAATGATTCTTTTTTTAAATTCTTTGTACTTTATTAACTATTATCTTTAAAAGTATATCCTTTTAAAGTTGTATATACAATGAAAAATAATATAATCGGATTATTTAGTATGACATTTTAGGTACCTATATATTTTATACCTAGTCAGGTCATAAATTCTGTCACATGTTTAATGTAAAATAATTGTAACAAGTTTATTCATTATGTAACCATTCATACACCAAAATGAACTTAACAAAACATAGATTCTTATGACATTAAAGTTTATTCAAAATTACCTCCGTGATTTTGAATACAGGCCTTCAATCTGCGCGGCCAGTCGTCTATCGCAGCACGAACGAGGTCCATGTCAATATCGGCGGCTGCCTTAATCAAGGATGTCTTGAGTGACTCCAAATTGGGATGAGGCTTTGAGCACGCCTTTTCCTCCAAGTGTTGCCATATCTTGTAATCTAACGGATTCAAATCTGGACTGGAGGAGGGCCAGTCTTCGTGCCGGATGAAGTCGATTTCACGCGCCGCCAGCCAGTCTTGTGTGCTCTTCGCTCTATGAGCTGGCGCCGAATCTTGTTGGAATACCCAGTGCCTGTTATTGAACATGGTATGAGAAACAGGTTCCACAAGGTTCGTCAGGACTGTATTTTGATACACAACAGCATTCGATTTTAAACCTTTCTCACAAAAATGTACCTCTGTTAAGCCCCAATAAGAAACTCCCAACCATACCATAAGCGAGGATGGAAAATGACCTCGTTGGACACGCGGAATACGGTTGCTCGCTTCTTCACTACTGTGTGCGTACACCTTATCATTTTGTTTGTTGTAGCTCTCTTCTACGGTAAACATTTTTTCATCCGAAAAAAGAATTTCCCGATATTTTTTTCCCGCGTACCGCTTCAACAAAGCGCGGCATCTCTTCAGTCTCAGGTCCATTAGACGAGCATTCAAACGATGTCCTGTTTTTCTTCGATATGCCCGAAGCCCTAAGTCTTCATTTAACACCCTTTTCACCGTGGTTCTGCTTAACCCCATCTGAAGTGCCAACAGTTTCTGCTTACGTTTGGGATTTCTTTGAATTCGTGCCTTCACAGCTTTTATCACTGCTGGAGTCCTAACAGACCGAGGGCGACCACTTCTTGACCTGTCATCTACACTAGAGTCTTCATTGTATCGTTTGATGGTACGATAAAACGAATCTTTTGGTAATATTCAAATTTTTCAGTATGTTAAAAATTTGAATTGGCGCGTAACCGCAACGATGCAACGCAATAACTGCAACACGGTCTTCTTTAAGCGTCCACTCCATATTTAAAAAATGAGTAAAATTCTAAAAGTATACATTTTTATTTTCATGAACAATTCGAGATTCGAATTCAATAAACTTTTTTGTGGCCAGCATTCTAAAAGAAAAGTTTTTACTGTGTGACAATACTTATGACCTGACTAGGTATATATATATATATATATATATATATATATATATATATATATATATATATATATATATATATATATATATATATATATATATTATATATATATCTATATATATATATATATCTATATATATATATATATATAGATATATATATATATATATATATATATATATATATATATATATATATATATATCTATATATATACATAGATGGAAAGATAGATAGATAAAAAATCGGTTGAAAAGTCGAATAAGTGATTCTCTCAAACAAAAAGCGAAAGCCGTTGCCCCATTAATTCAATTATCACAACTTCCAGAAGAAAAATATTATCTAAAATTATTAATAAATAATAGCAGTGGAAAATCGAACTATTTATTTCATTAGTAACAGGTGAAATTATAACCGTACCAGAAAGAGCTGTAATTTCCAATACCCTAGTCGGTTGTATAAATAACAGTGATAGGCTTATCTGGATCGATTTAGCCCCCGAGGATACTGTGGCTGTTTATTATCTGTGGATAGTTTATAAATATATGACGGCGTTTACGTCAAACATCAGGTTGACAGGACTGTTAATGTCAACCTAGCGAAGCGTCATTGTCGATGGCAGTGCGGGCAGCCATCTTGAATTCACTTTTGAACGGGACGGCGCCCGCGCACCACGCTTGTGACGAATCGCTCAGAATCTGCGCCATCACGCTGTTTTCAAGACTTAAATGCGTTGATATTGTGTAGTAGTGATTGCTAATTACCTAATTACATCTTGATTTATGTGAATAGTGATTAAAATACGTTTATATTTAGAAAAAAAGGAATAAGATGAGCTCGGGTGGAGAACCTACAGGCCTTCCTCACTTTTCATCAGAAGTGGGATGTGACGCCCAAGCTGAGGGCCAGCGGATCAAAACGGATGCCGAGAAATTACTTAACAGCATGGAGACGCTTTTATCTCGAGTTCTCGCAGTTCAGCAGTGCTTTGTCAAAAGGACGACCTAATACGTCGCGAGTTAAACGCCCACAATATCACCACTCGCACTCAATTATTCCGAATACTGGGAGGGCTGCCTCTCAAGCGTCGGTCGGATGGTGGGGAAATCAACGAACCTGAGATCAAGCGCTATCGTCCCTACGAAAGGTTCGCAGAGACACCAAGCTCATCACGCGCGTCGGAGAACATTACTTCTGTGACATGCTACACGTGTGGACAAAAGGGGCATGTGACAACTAACTGCCCCGACAAGAAGAACGGAAGCAAGGCTGCGGTCAAGGAGGTTCATCTTTGCGAGCACCGCCCTTCCAGGGGTACTTTAGAAACATCATCCGGTGAGCTTGTCCCTTTTTTATTTGATAGTGGATCGTCTTGTTCGCTTTTAAAGGAAAGTTTTCGCCATAAACTCTTGGGTACTGTGCGTAAAGACGTCGTTTATCTTAGTGGTATCGGAGGTAATGACATTCAATGCGCTACACAAATTCAGAGCGAAGTTAAGATCGATAAACGTTTAATAAACTTGTTATTCCATGTGGTTCCCGATTGTAGTATAGCAGATCCTATAATAATTGATAGGGACGGTGAGGTTCGTATGAATGTCGATTCTATTAGGGAGGATGCATCAGCAAACATCCAGAAAGCTGCTGAATCCGAAACTGTTAGATTCAATCGTGGTCGCGCAAAAATTAAACCATTTTCTAAAGGTGATTACGTGTTCATCAAAAACTGTGAACGCCATCAAACAAAATTGGATAAGAAATTTAGGGGTCCATTCGTGATAACAGTAAGTACGGATTGGCCTAGTGGTTCAGTGGCTTCGGTCACGGCCATATAACAGAAGTTCTAAATAATGATCGCTAAGTACTTAAAAGCTTAGTGGACGCTTCCAATCGAACTCTTAAATATTCCCACGAGAATTTGCGCGCAATACCCCGGGCACATGACGGATTAATCGAAATCGCGTCTACCCTTTTAAATGAAGTCGAGGCCGAGACGGCGTCTGATGATGTAGAGAAAACTTTGTGCTCAAATAATGATAACGAGTCATTAGATCGTCTCGACACCTTGATAAATGGTTGATCCTGGGCGAAGAAGCGTCGTCTCTACTATTCCAGGGTGAGTAGTTAAAGGGCACCCTTCACTCGTCACAGAAAGTAGACGAAATGTGTCGTCCGAGTCACTGTCTGGTTGACTTGACTTGTCACATTGATCTATATAGCGTCATCTGACGAAATGTGTCGTCCGAGTCAGGTCGAGAGGGCTGACTTGTCCTGGATGATCGCTTGGTACTTGTGAGACGAATTGTGTCGTCCGGGTCACATCCTTTGTGAGGATTGACTTGTCTAGATGTTTACATTGATCTATATAGCGTCATCTGACGAAAAGCGTCGTCTGAGTCAGTTCGAGAGGGCTGACTTGTCCTGGATGATCGCTTAGTACTTGTGAGACGAATTGTGTCGTCCGGGTCACATCCTTTGTGAGGATTGACTTGTCTAGATGTTTACATTGATCTATATAGCGTCATCTGACGAAAAGCGTCGTCTGAGTCAGTTCGAGAGGGCTGACTTGTCCTGGATGATCGCTTGGTACTTGTGAGACGAATTGTGTCGTCCGAGTCACATCCTTTGTGAGGATTGACTTGTCTAGATGTTTCCATTGATCTATATAGTGTCCGATTGACTTGTATAGCGTCATCTGACGAAATTTGTCGTCCAAGTCAGGTCGAGAGGGCTGACTTGTCCTGGATGATCGCTTGAGTCACTGTCCGGTTGACTTGTCCAGGATGATCGCTTGGTATTTGTAAGACGAATTGTGTCGTCCAGGTCACATCCTTTATGAGGATTGGCTTGTCTAGATGTTTACAAGGACGAAAGAGTGTTGTCTTAGCTAAATTGTAGCCTAAATTGGTATCTAATGCTGTTGTCGACTGGTCTTACTAAAGTGTAATCCGAGTCACACCTCGTGGTTGGCTAAAAGATACACTTGTCTGGTTAGTCCAAGTCGATAAGTGATTTTAATGTTAGTGTACTGGTGAAAATGATTAAGTCAGGATGAGCGAACGGACTATGCAGTTATCGTAACTTGTTTCAGAATAAATCGCCCGAGGACGGTCGCAAGTCAGTCCGGCCGTGACGGCGTTTACGTCAAACATCAGGTTGACAGGACTGTTAATGTCAACCTAGCGAAGCGTCATTGTCGATGGCAGTGCGGGCAGCCATCTTGAATTCACTTTTGAACGGGACGGCGCCCGCGCACCACGCTTGTGACGAATCGCTCAGAATCTGCGCCATCACGCTGTTTTCAAGACTTAAATGCGTTGATATTGTGTAGTAGTGATTGCTAATTACCTAATTACATCTTGATTTATGTGAATAGTGATTAAAATACGTTTATATTTAGAAAAAAAGGAATAAGATGAGCTCGGGTGGAGAACCTACAGGCCTTCCTCACTTTTCATATATTATTTGTGGGGCAAAATTATTATTAGTTTATTATTGTACTGAAGGTAGCATTTTTATTGTTAGAAAATATTTGTTTTATGTACCTACAAATAACACAAGACTTAGAACTACCTAGGTGTACGATGACATATATCGGGCGAGTTGGACAAAAAGAGAACAGTGAACTGTATGGGAGAGGAGTGGGAGAGGATCGGTAGGTTAGATATATGCAATACCTTGCAGTGAGCAAATAAATTCGCACTGTCCTTGATTACAAAACCCCTTCCCGGTTCGGTTCAAGTCCGCTCGCGAAGGGTCTGTTGCACAGTGCCAGTTAAATATCACAAAACTAGACACTGAACACAATGTTATGGCACGGCCAATGAGAGATAGTAAGGAGTAACTGAAACCAATTGCGCACGGCGCAGTAGGCCAAGCGCCGCAGCAAAAAAAGCAGGTATGTAATGAAACGTATGGGACCTGGTATTTTTTTTTTGGAATATGTTCAAGGGTGTCCCCTGAACGTAAATTCAAGTGGGCGCAGCGGGGGGTGGGTTCACTTCAGCCGCCATCTTGGAAAACACGTTTCATCGAATATCTCGCGAACCGCGCATCGTTCGACTAAAATTATTGTAGAGATCATTATTGTAGATAATAATATTTGCCATCTTTTCTATTTAAAACTTTTTTTTTTATAACGCATAGATTTTTACTAAATATTTAGTTAATGGTCAATGATAAATTAAAAATTAAAAAAAAAAACATTGGAAGAATATTCTGCGAAATTTTCATTAGTAAATGCCACACTGTAAAAAACCATATTGTAAAAAGTTTGGAGCGCTATAATTAAAAACCTATGCGTTATACAAAAAAAAAGTTTCAAATAAAAAAGATGGCAAATATTTATTATCTACAATAATGATCTCTACAATTTTTGTCGTACGATGCGCGGTTCGCGAGATATTCGATAAAACGTGTTTTCCAAGATGGCGGCTGAAGTGACACGCCGCGCTCACTTGGATTTACATTCAGGGGACACCCTTGAACATATTCCAAAAAAAATATCAGGTCCCGTACATTGCAAGAAAAAACCCCGGCGCTTGGTCTACAGTGTCTTCAGGGACATTGAACGTCGAGCGTCCCGTGCGATACAGAGACACGCGATACTACCCTCGTCCTACACTCGCTTTACCAGACACCAAGAATGAGGGTAAATTACACATCAGGCGAGATTTTAACCTTTAAACAAGGATCGAATACTAGGTTTAAGTCTTGTCATATGTCAATCATTAAACATGATTGTTTGCAATGTGTTTACAATAACCACAAACAACAGTCTACAAACCCAATATTAATAATTAATAATTAATAATACTATTATAAAGAGGAAAGATTTGATTGTTTGTTTGTTTGTTTGCTTTGAATAGGCTCTGAAACTACTGACCCGATTTAAAAAATTCTTTCATTGTTGGGAAGCTACACTATCCCCGGGTGACATAGGCTTTATTATATTTTCAAAAAAATTATAAAATATTATTTATAAAAAAAAATATTATTTAAATCGCGTGCGTTGCGAAAACTATTGATGATAGAATAAAATAATGTAGTACAACTTTGCAGAACACATCATTATTTACAAAAAGTGTCGCGACAGCATATGTCTAACTATTATAGTTATGCCACAATAAGTGTCCTTTTATTTTAAAAATTTAATTGAAATGCCGCCCCTAGAAAAGGCTCTTTATTTGGATCTTGGTATTAATCCTTATCAAAATAAATTACTTCATATTCAAAACTGTTTCAATACCTTTATATAACTTTTTGAATTATTCAATTCGGATATTCCATTCGAAAGATATCACGAGTTTAAAAGTGTAAGTATTAGAAAAATGTTGCGTGGTAGCGGCTCACCCTGTTCGGCTAGCTAGGCAGCACCTTATGCAATGTAGGCGTGCGTCACTGGGGTTTTTACAAAAATTAGAATACTTATTAAAAAATAACGAAAAATAATACATCCGTAGGCCCGGGCGTAGGCGATAGGAGAACAGCGGGGTTTTTAGTGGGTAGTCAGATGGCTGAACATCTTCCCCGGAGTCCCACATATCCCTCGGTCCCCCCGGGCCGGGGGAACCCGTCAAGAGAGGTTTTTCCCCGAGACAAAAAAAAGGCGTACGTTTCGAGACCAAATCAGGGACGTCTTGAAAAAAGGCCAGGTCAAGAGTACCCTAATCCGAAGGGCATGTATGAAGGGAATAATGAAAGTGGACGAAGCGAAACAAGTATGTAAGGATCATAGCAAGTGGAAAGAAGTGGTCTCTGCCTACCCCTACGGGAAAGAGGCGTGATTATATGTATGTATGTATTATATCGAATAATAATAATTCATGACCTCCGCAAGCGTATCGAAGTGCGCAGCTACTACTCTACGGAGTGTAATACTTTTATGTAAACACTAGTTTTAACCATTCTGAGGTGACTATTACAGTGTATGCGATTTTATCTATGATATGCATAGTCATATGTGTCTTTATATAGTTGTCAAAATGTCACTGTCACTGTCAAGGTACTAGGGACATGGGTGAATGTAAGCGACATCCAGGTGTATATAGCATTGTAATCTGGTCATTGTCGACTTAGCAAATGCACCTTTTTTATTTTTTTATTGCTGTAGGACAGCAGACAGGCTGACGGCCCGCTTAGGATTTAGCAGTTACCGTCGCCTATAGGTGTTGGCAATGCCAGTGGCATCGCGAACACGCTGCTGTCCCATAAGGGTACAGGAACTTGGGTCACTAATGCCGGAACACAACACAAGGTTATTATGGCGGCATACTTAAGACCAAAGGTGGTCGCCATCCAGACGGGCTTGAGGCCCTACCACGTAGCTAGGTTGGGTTGTTTTGTCGCCTTTTACGACAGACCGACCCCGGCCACAGAGGACTCCGCCCCTGCACGGATAAAACTATATTAGATATCCCGGTCTACAAATTTAAAGCTATAGCTAAAATACTGCCGTCTTGAACGTTTACTACGAGCTACTGAAAGATCTTTAGCATGTTTTAATACACTGCAAAAATAACTATATATTTATTGCTGCGGAACAACAGACAGGCTGACGGCCCACTTATTGGTAAGCAGTAACCCACGCTTAAGGATGGCACCGCGAACATGCTGCCGTCCCTGTAAGGGACTTAGTAGTACCTAGAATCCTAGAACTCTAATAACCTTGAACCCTGTAGTGACCTAGGTTACAGGGGTGCCTGTAGACGAAATCAAATACAAGGTTAACGCCTATATTCAGAGACCAAGGGTGGTCGTCATTCAGTCGGGCTAGGAGGAGGAGGCTAGGAGCCCTACAAGACGCCCCCGGCTGCAAAGTTCAGTATGCTCCGTGCAGGGGCGGAGTAAGAAGATTTTAATATTCATCAAGTTTGGAAAATTAAAGAACAAATATTGGTAAACTCACATTTATTATTTCAAAAATTATTTTCTTACATTTAATCACAAACTGAAAAAGAATTCAATTAAAAAGATAATTACTATCTGTACAAAAGTTTTTCATAGACAATTTTGCGTAAAATGTAACTTAAATTTTTCACGACTTTTATACAAAACTACCCATAATTGAAAAAACAAAATTACCCTCTTAAAGTTCGTGAAGAAGAGTTTAAATGATAACACTACTAAAATATCAACTTATTTACTAAAATAACTAAAATCATATTTTTTATGTTATACTGAATTATTTAGACAAGAAACTGTCCGTTTTTACTTAGAAAAAAAAAACGTAACTGACAATTTTCCTTTTATAGATTTATTTTAAATTTTTTAAATAATCTATTCTTCAATTCAGACAATATGTGCACTTTACGCAAGATTGTATATAACATACCTATATTGTATACAAATTCTAGTCATGGTACATTATTACAAAAAAACAATCAATCCACGTGAGTGGCTTATATTCTCATAAATAGGCCATTAAATAAGCATATTGCAAAAAATATATCCCGTGACGTCATAGGATGCGGTGTATCTGACAGTAAATGCACATCAATCCGATTTTCACAAACGAATTAGGGGAACAAAACTTGTTTTTTTTTATTAACGAAGATTCTCAAATTTCAGAAAAGTAGCCTGCGAGAGAATGAGATAATATAAGGTTTATTATTTTTATAATACTTTTACCAAGCTCAAATATTATTTTATGTTTTAATTATTATGTAAAATATTAAATTTTATAAATCAGTGTATAAAAGCTACGAAAGCGTGAACAAAGAGAAGACGAATATCTCATTCTCTCGCTGGCTTATATTTATGAAATTTTGTCTCTTTTTGGTGTCTCTTATTCGTGTCATGGAATTTTCAAATCACAACGGTACCAAAGAAGTTTCACTTCAACAAAATAATACAAACTGTTTTAACCTTGTAAATAAAAAAAATCTATTTTAATTATTATTATTAGGCCCATAAAATTTACACACAAAATTATAATTAAAAATAACACTAATATTATCACATAATAAGATTTTTTTTGATAAAGAAGCGAAACAATTATAATATATATTGTTGCACATTTATATTAGGTAAGGTCAGCAAAAATTTTTTTCTCCGAGTCTTAGGTGTCTAATAAACATGTGTTGCTCATATTTAATAAATTTTTAAGTACTCACACTTTTAAAGTGAAAAACTTTATGAAATTAAATTAGATTTTTTACAACAGAAAAGCTCGTTTCATTTTGTATATAACATTATTCTTATAGTAAACTTTAATTTTATTAATATGGCAACTTTTCATATAACATACATTATTAACTTTAATAAATATTTGTACATATTTACAAGGGGAATATTATTATTATAATAATTACTAATATAACTAGTTATTGTTCGATTACAACCTCAAAAGATATTTAAACATACGAAAATTTACGTTCAAAATACATCTCACAAGATGTTATGTACGAAACTGATTTAATAAGAAATAAATATAACATCACAGTTGATACAACGCCATCTACTACTTAAATAAGCAGCAAAGCACTTGCGTTATGAGTAATAGCCATCTTATATACTTCTGCTATCAATAACATCTATAAAAGTGTTAATGTCCCTTCTTCTTCCTGCCCTTTTCCCACATTATACGGGATCGGTACATGTTCTCTCCTTCCACTCTCCTCTGTTAGCTGTTATCTCAACATTCACACCCTTTTTCGCCATATTTTACTCAATCCATCCATCTTTCTTTGGTCTACCTCTCTTTCTGTATCAATCCAATCTCATTTCTATCATTTTTCTAGTTATATGGCATTCTTCCCTTAGCATTAAATGCCAAATCAAACTAATTCCTTTTAAGTTTGTCAACCACTGATGCTACTTTTACATTCATCTAATACTCATTTTTAACTTTATCGATTTTCGTAACTGCACACATCTTCAGCGTTCGCATCTCTGCAGCATGTAATACCCTTTCATCCCTCCCCTTTGTGGCCCAGCATTCCTATCCATACAATAAAGTGTTACAAAAGGTGGTATCAGTTGTTTCATAATCATAAAAGCATTCTGTTGCTTACTTCGGGATTAGATGATTCAATCATCCCAGGCTGAATGGTATTGGATGAACTTTCTAGTACTTTCCACGCAAACGAAGTCGCTAGAGACTTACTACGATAAAATTTTGTAGCTGCACTGCACTTTTCTTAGTTTTTCATTATTACAACTTACAGCGAGGAAGCCGTTCTGTTATGTATAAACATCGCGTGACGCTCAATAGCACATCTTCTGTCTCGCATATTTAAATTTATTTATCTTATATACTTCGTATATTTTTATACAACATTGTTATATAAAGCGCATTTTGCTCAATAAAATCACGAAAATATGGATATACGAGATATCTTAACACTGTGAACTCATTTATGAAGAAAGCCTTCGTGTAAGAATTCATCTTTATGGCTCTATCTATAAACCTATGGAAGCTAGGAACTCCTGCACTCCAAATAACAAGCTAATTTGTTGAAGAGTTCTACTGGAATTTATTAGCAAAACTCCATTGAGAAGTTCAATGCAAAATGGCAGTTGTATGTCCACAACATCTTAATTGGTAACTTTGAGGTCCGCCTTATCTCAAGTCTTGATGAGCTCGATAATTAGACTAGTGTGGAACATCGTAACTTGAGTTCGTATTTGAAACATGAGATGTAATGAATATTAAAACGGCAAATTTATCTATATTACATTAATATCGAGATTCTTATTCATGCAGGGCCGGAGAAAGAACCTGAAGACTGACCTCTGCGGTCGGAGTCGGTGGCAGGACTTCAATCTCGTCTGGATGGCAACCAACCCTAGTTTTTAAATATGCCGCCACAATAATTATGTGTTGTGTTCCGGTATAAGTGACCAGATTCAAGGACGAGGTGTTGCAAACATCTATAGATGATGGTAACTGCTAACTACTAATGGGCTGTCAGCCGTCTGCTGTCCCAAAGCAATAAAAAACTACTGTATGTGTGCTTAGTTCGAAGCATATATAAACTCGAAAGCATATTTTTAGGCGCAAGTACAAGAGGATTATTGGGATTTTTAATTAGTTTGTAATTATTTTGATAAGTCTATAAACTCTTAACTAACCGCTACACGTGAGGAACATATATCCAGCCTCCTCCGCCGGGCTACTGCTGGCTTGAAGTCGTAAGGGATGATATACGTGCCAATGGAATCACTATCAGGGATGACAAAGATTGCGAGAAGTAGAGAAGAGAGTCGGAAAGCGGACTCCTGGCACTATGGGTTGCAACCGAGATACAACGCTTAGATGATAAAGTAAGATAAGTAAAAATTAGGTTGTAATAAACACACAGAACCTTTGAGATTGTAATCATATACATATTATATACTAAAATTTGTTTATCTACTCAACGTGTCACGAATCCTCAGTCTTATACATCGTGGAAGATGTCTTTGTTTTATAATTTAATAAACAGTCAGAAAAAAAAATGAGTTGTTAATTTATAATACTTTAAACAAGTTTCCAAGATCACTTTTTTGCTGACCGTCTTCTATCAAAATTGATGCATACATCCGAATGTTGAAAAGCTTTATAGCGAAAGTTTCACAAAAAAGTATTATACTGTGTCTTGAAGCAATACAATTTTATTTATAAATAAATCATTTTATTATTTATTGATATCTTTATATTGTTTCTCAAATAAATATAAACAGATAAATCATAGATTTTGTAAGAATTAATTGAAGTCGGTTTGTATTGCATTAGAAATTATCTATTATTGGCTCATTTAATACGTTTGTAGATTTAATAAATCGTTTATATATCTATCTGCTGAGCTGCAGCTTTAAAAACATTGTTTCAATATTTTGATCGCATTAATTAAAGCGCGTTATAGATGGTCCATTTGGACATACCCAAGCCTAAACAATACACAGACGTAAATATGTAGTATATGTAGAAAAACATATACCCACCATGCTAGTCCAAGGCGGATGGGCAGATTACCTTGCGATGTTTTTCTTCATTGTTACCATGTAGCAATTTTTATACATATCAGGAGAAAAAAACCGCCAAAGCAGTCAATACCATGTTTCGATCGATCCCATGACCACCTAATTTTATTGTGCAACCTGTTAACGGGGGAATAATTTTTTGCTCAACTCGATCCATAATGGTGAGTTTTTTTTGTTTTTTTTTATTGTCGTAGAACAGTAGAAAGGCGGAGCACTTATAATTTAGTGGTTACACTTATGGGTGTTTGCAACGCCAGTGGCATCGCGAACACGCTAAGGGTACAGGAACTTGGGTCCCTGGAGACCTAAGGTGGTAGCCATCCAGACGGGATTGGGGCCCTACCACGTAGCTAGAGTGGGTTGTTTTGTCGTCTTTTACAACAGGCCGCTGGGGTCAGTATTCTTTCTCCGCCCCTGCACGGATAGATTTCTTCATAATTAAAAGTATAATGATTACACCTCAAGTAATAAATGGAAATGGTCTTTAACTTATTGATTTTATTTATTTCGACAAATTTTGTAATATATAAATTTTATTATATATATATATATATTAATAAATTCCAAAAAAAAAATATTGAAAGAATTTAAGTAATTATTTCGTAGTATTTTCTTGCTCCGTTCAAGGGTTATTAGGGGTAAGAACACTAACCCCTGCGACCGGGGTCGGCCTGTCGTAAAAGGCGACAAAACAACCTAGCTAGGTGGTAGAGCCCCAAGCCCATCTAGATGGCAACCACCCCTGATGTATAAGTATGCCACCATAGTAACCTTGTGTTTTGTTCCAGCATTAGTGACCCAGATTCTTGTGCCTATATTCGGAAAACAGCGTGGTTGCGGTGCCCCTGGCATAAAAATACATAGGCGATGGTAGCTCCTTACTATTAAGTAGACATCGCCATAACGAAAAATGTTGTCATACCCAGTTAACAGGTTGATATAGAAATATAAAGATGTTGGTTGGAAAAAATGCTCCCGAGGTCCAGAGCAGATTGGTTAAATGGCAAGAGAGATTCAAGGGTGGTGGGTTGAAGAATGTGGAATTTCTGACTTCACCTCGATTGCCTTAGGAGGCGTATCTCTGCCAATTTGCTCCAACTTCCGATACCTCGGATCATTAATCCAGGATGACGGTGAGATAGACCGAGACGTGAAAAATAGAGTGAATGCAGTATGGCTGAAATGGCGACAGGTCTGAGGAACAATTTACGACCCACGAGTGCCGTTTAGGCTTAAATATGTAAGACCGTAATAAGACCTGTAATATTATATAGATCGAAATGCTGGAACACAAAGGGGATGGATAAAAGGTTATTGCATGAAGCAGAGATCCGAATGTTAAGATAGAAGATGAGTGGTGGTATAAAAATGGATAAAATTAGAAATGAATACATTAGGGGAAGTTCGAAAGTAGCGACAGTGATTGAGAAGTTGAAAAGTAATAGGCTAATTTGGCATGGGCGTATAACGCGAAGAGAAGATTGTCATATAACAAAGAAAATGCTAGAAATGGGAGTGGATGAATGCAAAAGGAGGGGTAGACCAAAGAAAAGATGGGTGTATTGTGCAAAAGGTGATATGGCAAAAAAGGTGTGAATATTCAGATGACGACCAATAGAGGAGAGTGGCAGAAGAGACCCCACGACCCCACATAACTAGGATAAGGAAGACAGGAAGAAGAAAGATTTATTCTAAATTTCGTCGAAATCCTGTAATTATTTTAGCCTATTAATTCAGAGAATACACTGCAACAATATAGTTTAGAATTCGGTTAATGCGAACTGTCGGAAACAAAAGTGTTACTGAATGGTACGCGGCAACGGAAGTTTAACCCAATATCTATTTTTTAATTAAAAATTCAACGAATTCATTAATAATATAGTTTTAAATTACCTTTTCTCCCGGTATTGTAATTGTTTAGTCTTAAAATTGCATTCAGAAGGCAAATTTTTTTTGTATTCTTTCTATAAACGAAACTGAGCTGACAGTGGTCTTTGTTGTCTATGGACGTTTGAAACATTATAGAACCACGGCACCTATCAAAATCCCAGTTATTAATGACGAATGAAAAATTCGTACATCGTTGGAAATTGTTTTTAAAATTATTGCGTATAGGAATGAAGAGCCTCTTCATCTAGGAAGTGGACGAGTGTCCAGTTTATGGCGAAGTGTGGTGATTTATATACATTTATAAATATATTTTTGACAGCTCATGTCTACCCAGTGCCGGATCTTATCTCTAGATGTAATTTTATGTTAGAACACGGATGGACACAGTTTGCGATAACTATTACATGCATGAATATTAATTGTAGTAAAATAAGTAAACAGTATTAAATTCAGCCAAATTTTGTACATATATTTACACTGTACATAGTAAACAATCTTAATTTACAATATCCGGTTCATTTAAACTCTTTATAGTGCATTCAAACTCTATACACGGTTCATTCAAACTCCTTATTAGGTATATTTAGATCCTGATTCGTTTCTGTAGATTTCGTTGTAACACTTTTCTGTTCGCCTGTGATGTTTGCGAAGTTTTGTTGTGGAAATGTACCTTAAAAGAAAAAAAATACTGTAAAAATACCTTTCATAATTTCTTTTTACCACTAAAATTTTGTTACGATATTTATTTTCCATGTATCCTAGTCAGTATTCTATTAAACAGGATACGAGTAGAAATACTCACCCCTGCGGCCAGGGGTGGCCTGTCGTAAAAGACGACAAAAAAAATCCTAGCTAGGGAGGGCTTCATGTCTTGCAAAAACTGGTAATGGTTCTGGTGTTACAAAGGTCTATAGGCGACGGCAACCACCTACTATCGGGTAGGCCGTTTGCTTATCTGCTGATTTCAGATAAAAAAACAACGACGACTAAATTATTATTTTTGCTAGTTTTATGTAGTTAAGGACCACCATTCTTTGAGGTTGGGTAGTAATACGACAGATCGGGTTGGAGTTCATATAAGGTAGCTTCCATTTCTGTTATCAGAGACACCGAACAAGCGGAGAGAAATTTTTCTCCTTTTTTTGTTTCTTATTTCTACGTACTCTTTGCCCTTTTCTGCCTTTTTTTATTGATGTGGAACAACAGACTGTTTATCGACCCTTTTAAAAGCAAGCAGTTACCGTCACCTATGGATGTTTGTGACGCCAGGGGCACCGCTAACACGCTGCCGTCCGCATAGGAACTAGAACTAGGGTCACTAATGCCGGAACACAACACAAAGAGCAAAAACCAGGAGTAGTTGCCATCCAGACGGCTTGGAGGTCACCACCTCACACACACAACTTTTGTCTCCTTTTACGACCGGAATCCAGCCGCAGAGGTCGGTATTCTTACTCCGCCCCTGCACAGACACGAATGCCTAATTTAAAAAGTTTTTTTTAGGTTACCAAAATATTCTTCTTTGAAATATACTTACTATTTAACCTACTCTTTAAATGTGGTAACGTATTAGTGCTTCTGTCCAGCCCTTTACTAAAGTAAACGCTATCCTTGTTGAACCTTACGGGAGGGGAGTTTGAGCAACTCCTCGAGTCCTGGCCCATCAACCTAGGTTCTATGTGGTATCTAGGTTCCAGTTCTGGCATTTGGGCTAGGTTTAATGGGTTCCTTTGGTTTGTGTAGATCCCTGGAGGGTTTGCGTAGAGTTCAGGCGGCATCAATTGCTCCGCTGGTAACTGTAAAAAGAATTGGCTATAGCTTATTTGTATCATAGGAGCGTTAATTCCAGCCGCATCTTAAGCATCTATAAAACTGACACAGTTACATATTATGTCAACTCTTTAGATATAGAAAAAAAAATAACACACGAGTAGGTTAGACATAATTTTCTAAAGGGCGTATTATGTAACGCAATTCGAAGAAAGGGGTCTTGTAAAACTTTACGAGCGTTATAGGATCAAGAGAGGGCTTCAAACACATTGTTACGTAACATTATTTTTTTATTTAAATAATAAACTAGGGTTCTTCTTCAGAGAAGAAATGCTCCCCGAATTAAATGCTCAGGCATTTAATTCGGATTCTTAACATAGGATTACAACTGAAACTTCAATTTCTTTATATTATTTGTACCACGATGACCATTTTTTTACAAGAATAAAAGTTACATATATCACAAAAATGACAGTTCAATTTTATAACTTGTCAGATACAAAAATATCATTACTAACAAGGGAACTCAAATCTCTCAAGTTGGCAACCCTCTTCGTTAATGTTTTACGGGGAACTCCTTGCTGTATTGTACGCTATATTTATTTTGTAAAACAAGCGCTGTGTCGGAATAATTCTGATTTAGCAAAATGCTAAGTAGGTATACAACTTCATTTATCAAGGTTACAGCACATGTTTTGCACATACACACATACATATGCATACTATATATATATAACGGATTGATGAAGAAGAAAACAGTGATCATAACGTTTGACTGTTGGGCTCAGACCTCAACCTAGAGGGAACACACATTACACACTATGCTTGTCTGAGGCTCAATGGCGGATTAAACACACCGGTAATTTGGGTGTCTTAATAAGCGAGGAAAACTGCCTAAACGCTGCATACCATCGTGGAATTCGAACCCGGTACTTCTAGATTGGGCTTTGAGTGTAAATGTCTTGTCAACCAGTAGGTACCTATTCTTTTAGTCATAGATATTATCTACTTTGTGTACATTCAAAATGTACATACTTACCAAACCACTGGTGTTCAAAGGTAAAGCGTTCTTGTACTTCAACCAGTCTTCGTATACTTTATCATAAGGTCTGTGACATTCTGGACCAACATTGGGCAAATGTAAACTGCTCATTGGTCCCATACTTTGTATATTTGGTACATTTGACATTTGCATACTGGCGCCAATGGTTGGCCCAATGTTCGGGCCATACGGTCGTCTGTAGTCGATGGATCTGACGTGTTGGATGTACTGAGTGCAAGGATCGATGTTGTGATCGTAGAATCGGTCTGATTGATTAATATCATATTTATCTGTCTTTGGGATCAAAGGCCTAATGGAACTGTAGTCTGTGGTCGATGATTTATTTGAACAGTTGTCACTTATTTTGCCATCTAGGGGTATTATATCCGGATTTTTGTCTGAAACAAAAAACATATTATGTATTTTGAACGATGCCCTTCTGAAGTTATACTTATTTTAGCGTGTTTGAAAAAAAATATGTGGTGTTGGTAGGAGGATGCTACGTATATCGTGGACAGCAAAAAGAACCAACACTTCCATTCTCGACCAGCTGAATGTCAGTACCAGATTGTCCACGACCTGCTACCAGCGAGTACTCGGCTATTTTGGCCGCTAGGAAAAATAGAGGGGAAAAGGCCCAGAGGACGGTCACCAACCCGATGGTCGGATCAAATTAAGGCAATCACGGGGCTCACTTTGCCTGCAGCTCTGAAATAGGCCGAGGATAGAGTGGTGTGGAAGCAGTTCGTCAACGTCTCGGTAAAGGCTTATCAAGACGGCCGCGACCTTCAGGAATGAAGAACACAACGAAGAAGAAGAAAAAAAATATAAGAATAAAATTTTTACGATGCGTGCGCACACCGACGCGACAGTCAAAAAGCAACATGCTGAAGCTAGCTGGTATTCCGTGGAAACTCGTAACTATATTCATAGTAATTTCTCAAATATTCATAATTTATTATTATTTATTTTTACAATTTATTAATTTATCATTACTTTTACAAATAAAAAGTTGTGGCCTAAGGCATGAAATCTTTAGCAATTTTGGTTCTGTTACTTCAAAAAAGTATAACTCCTTACGTGCATATATAAATACAGACACACACGTATTTTTTTTCTATTCAAGGAAACCAAATGGCCATCGAGCTCCGGGAGGAAGCCGACGTGGTTATGTCGGCCTCACCTTTCTAACCCTATGGGGTCCGTCTTCGTACTACTGATAGAGATGACCAGTGGCGTACGCAACGGTATACTGAAAAATCCAGCCTTATGTGGGGGGTCACAAGATTGAATTTTAGTCATTGCTCCGCGATGCGCCAGACTCGTGCGTCACCTGAGAGGAGTGACATGTTCCCGTGGATGACGGATCACTGCATTCGGTTTGTAGATCACCGGTGTTTTGAGCTAGCAATCCTCGATTGCGCGAGGGTCTCAAGAACGATACCCTACCAATTATTCGGAAGTGCTCTATTTTAAAAATGATTATTCAAATCGTGTCCAACTTCAAACCCAACTCGGATGTGTGGGGTTGATTTATTTGCGAGGAAACCCGAATTGGAAACGAGAAAAGAAGCCTGTTTGGATGGCAACCCCTAGGGGACTAGTCCTACTCCTAATCCTAGGGTTATATTATAATTTTATCTTTTAAATAAAAATTAACTTTATTAACCAAAATTAAATCTATACAATATACAACATTACATCTTAAGGTTTCTCCAAACAAATTTTAACTACTAATATTTTAACTTAAAAAATAACCGAGCCTGCTACTTCTGTTGATCGTATTGGGTCCCCACAACACAGACTCTGATCTAGCTTGGGGGCCACGGTTAATCTGTTTTGAATTGTTCTCCATGTATGTTTGTACACATTTTGCCTGCACTTGCAATATCTGTTATTTCGCACAATTATACATGTTGTAAATAAATATTTTTTAATTTTTTTCATTTTCATTTAGCGGTGTCAGTCTGTTCGCTGTTCTACAGAAATAGTTATTATATTTGACGACCTCTGTAGCGTAACGGTTAACGCACTTCAATATGCTTGCGGAGGTCAAGGGTTCGGTTCCCATCTCGCGACTGGGCGGTTATGTATAATATGTGTATATTTAAAAAAAGTATATATGTAAGTTATCTATGCTATGCTACTTAGTTTGAGACTAGATGACATTGTGTGAATTGTCGCAATATATTAATTTTTAAGTGAAATCTTCTTTAGCGGCGTTGTGCACTTTTTTATGATGGGTAAAAAATGTTAAACTCTCGTCAGGTCACGTGTCCAGATCGAGTTTTGCTCCAGTAATACCAACCTCGCATTCTCACTTTCTTTGGACACGTATCACGGCGCGGAGGCGAATCCATCGAATGCCTGGTAGTGCAGGGCAAGGTTGAGGGCACCCGACCACGCGGGAGATCACCGATGAGGTGGACGGACCAAGTGAAAGGCGCCGTCGACGTTCCTCTGCACGAATGCACAAGGAGAGCGGCAATTCGCGAAGAGTGGCGTCGTATTGTAAAACAGGCTACAAAAACCTCAACGTGACGGCCACGACCACTCTGGCAAGAGTGTAACGCCAGAGAAGAATACCAACCTTATTAATAATGACTTGAGGTTTATTTTATAATGTAACTTTTAAATGATTGCATTGCATTACTTATACATATCTATTCTTATTGCGACTTTACTACAATGAAATACAGTTGAGTTTTTGAAGTGAAAACTTTTTTAGGCGCGTTGAGCACTTTTTGGGTGAACAATTTTTTGTTTGTAAAGAAGTGTTAATGACCAATTTAAACTTTAATCCTTGATCATAATAAACATATCTTTATAAACTGAAAATAATAATCTAATAGCTCGACGATACAATTCACAAGTTACTTAGTTTTCACTTCTATCGGCAGTCCCCAAAGACTGCCCCGCATGTTTTTTATTATTTGTTTATACTTATATGTACTTGAAGGATTTCACCATGAAGGATTGGGTGTAATGGGTATAAAGTCCGAATCCTCCAGGTGGGCCTCACCCAGTATTAAGACGTTATGGGTTAACATCATAATCGCCATATTGTAAACCATCTGACATATCACAAAGTAATAATAGAAAACCCTTGTCAGACGCAATCCTTACTTCTCCAAGACATGTTAAGGATGGAACACATTTTATATCACGAAATTGCAATATTTTTTATTATCGGCTAAGTCACTTCTGTACATTCGTTATTCATTATATTTCTATGACTCCTAGATAGAGCAGAGAGTGTCACAGTACATCTTTATCCCCAACGGTCCTGAGCGTCATTTTTGATCTAGCTACAGGTTTTTCCGATGGGTGTCACTTCGGTACACTTGCCCTAAATATGTGACCTCTGCGGAATTGATTCTCATCTCGCATCTGGGAGTTGAAGTCTGCACTTGTGCACGCATCACGGCAACACTACTGGATATATTTTAATTATATTTTCTGTTTTCATTGACACTTGGCCCTTATCTAAAAAAAATTATTGCGATATCTTCAATTAGTATAAAGTTATTAAAGATTTAAGAAACAACGATTTTATAATTATTATTATGTTTAATTTTTAATTATTTAATTCAATATAATATAAATTATTCTCCAAAAAATCAATAATAATGAGGTATCACTTTGCTAAGGAGTCGAAAAAGACAACTAATGGACTTGCTACATAATAAAAACTGATAAAAATCAGCGCCATCTAGTCCTAAAGTAAGAAGCAGGGCACTTGTGTTATGGGTGTTATAGTTAAGGGTCAGTATTCTTACTCCGCCCCTACATGAAGATAGAAACATTTATTTTCACCGACGGGAATCGATTCCATGAAAAAATTGAAAATGAAAAATGAACTGAAAAAATATTTATTTACAACATGTACAATTGTGCGAAATAATTCCCCAATTCAAACCCAGAACCCTTCACTGTTTCCCTCTAATACCATTTGCAGATAAATTATATAATAGTATTTTTTTTTTATTTGGAATACGTATGCGATGTAAATGTATACGATCCTTAATATTTCTTATTAAGTACATACGAATACAGGACTATCCTAAATTACAAAACGGACATCTCTGAACCCTAACTTAACCTTTGAGAGCGTAACTTAAGATACTTGCCCTTTATGGAACTTGATAGCTTATTTAGCGTTAGACAAATCATTGCTCTGGTTCTTGTTAAAATAAAATATTAAAAAAGTCCCTAGGTCGTCTTTATCCTGCCTTTATCCCAAATTATGTTGTTGGCACATATTCTTACCCAATCCATCCCTTCCTTACCCCTTTTTCTGTATCCATTTTTCTCCATTCACAGAATACTGACCCTTGCGGTCGGAGTCGACCGGTCGTAAGAGACGACAAAACAACCCTAAAACCCCAAACCCGTTTGGAATGCAACCACCAGTCTATAATTATTAGCCCATAATAACCTTGTTGTGTTCCGACATCAGCGATCCAGATTCGGTTTATGTGGACAGCAGCGTGTTCGCGGTGCTTCTAGCATCGCAAACATCCATAGGCGACCGTAACTGCTAAAGTGGGCCGTCAGCCTGTCTGTTCCTCAGTAATAAAATTAAATCCATGTACTTTAGTTTCCTTGTTGTATAGCATTTTTCTCTTCATATTATATAGTACTGAAATATTATAAAGGTTATTAGACTATTATTATTAGAAATTACTCAGTGCCTTGCCAAAATGAAAATTTCGTTAGGGGACATCTATTAATTACGTGAGCTCAGAATGGGGGGGGGGGGTCCAATGAAATCTGACCAAATCTCATTTAAACCGAGGGGGGGATAATCGAAAATCTCACGTCACCTTCAAAAAATATAAAATACTACAGATATTAAAAATATGTTTTTAACTGTTTTTTTACTTTGTATTTTATTTAATTTAAATTAATTAATTATAGTATACCTGGACGGTTTATTATTTTCACGAATAGTAAAAATAAATTTTAGTTTAAAATATTTTTAGCGCCAATCTCACGTAAGGGGAGGGGGGGGGGTCCAGCCAAATCTCACTAAATCTCACCTAAGGGTGGGATGGGAGGGGGGGGGTCTAAACTGATCGAAAAATAGCTCACGTAATTAATGGATGTCCTCTTACACACACATATATATATATATATATATATATATATATATATATATATATATATATATATATATATATATATATATATATATATGATATATAGGTGAAATTAATAAAAGCTTGGTAAAAAGGAAGTGTATACCAAAGATGGATGGATTGTGGCCAAGAAGATATAGCAAAAAAAAGTTGTGAATGTTTAGATGACGACTAATAGAGGAGAGTGGCAGTCTCCTGTAGTTCTCTCGAACATGATGTGTCGATCCTACAGACTTGGGATAAGAGCAAGAAGAAGATTATGAACATACAATTAAAATTTTATTCCTACCCTAAATCAAAATGTAAGAACATTGTTTCAAACTGGTTACAAAAACTTAATTATGATGACACTGAAAATCTAATCAAACCAATGACATGATATTTTTCATAATATTTTATTTCCCAGTATGTCTTTATATAAAATACTCTTCTTATTTGTATAGTATTGTATATACACTTATGTAATGTATTCATACACAACATTTAATTTCTCTCTCATGTACACACACCCACACCGCACGGATTATGCAACGGAAATTTTTGCCTCGGCCTCCAAGACACAGATATTTTTTTAGTTTGGGGGCAGTGGCTGATGTTTTTGTTTTATGGCTGTTATAACTATACATAAGTTTATTTGATGACCTTAGTATTGTTTGATTGTAACTTAATTGTCAACGTAATGTATATAGTTATAAGTATTGAAATAAATTATTAATATTATTGCATAAAGGCGACGGGGATTACATACGTTAGTAAACAAAACGTTTTTCTTACCTAAGCTGTCCACACTTTCAGACTCCTTTGTGCTAGTCAACGGTATATTAGATGTTTCGTCTTGCTGACGTTTATCCTTTTCACTTTTATCTGCAACAGAAAATATTATACTCTAAAAAACTAACAAACCCCTTAAAGTTAGTGAAACTAAAAAGTGAAAATTGATTCTCAACATAAGAATAAAATTACAGACGAGAAAATTAATGTCACTATTCTAAAAAGCGTTGTTAACCGCGGAAATAGGTAGACACCATTAGGAGCTAGGTCCGGTGAATATGGAGGATGTTTCATCAATTTTTTTTTTAATTTATTTATCAAATTCACAGTTATTACATTGGCTTAGTAAAATAATAGCACAAAAAACCACTAAGGTTTGTACAATGCCATCGAAACTTAAGTCTACGCACGTTCAAATGACTGAGTAAATTTAGATTACAATTTCTATAAAAAGTATTTTTTAAGTGAGGCTTTAATATTTTTTTGGGTTATATTATCTCTTATATTTGTTGGTAAATCGTTTAATAATCTTGGAACTAAGTAGGTAGTTGTGCGCTTGCCGTACATAATCTTCGCGCCGCTGGTAGCAAACCGATTTTGAGCAGCGGCCCGAGTATATACAGCGTGCTTCATTTTAGTTTGTATTTTTTATTAAAAAAGTTTTCCTTGAGTATCATTTTTTTAAATTGAATTTCTACAGGTAAAATCTTGCAGTGTTTTAAAAGACTGCTTTCATCATCTGCAAATTTATGTTTGATATTTAGGGAAACAATATTTTTTAATATTTTTTTAATTCAAAGCCAGCTTCTTGAATGGCAGCCATCACAACTATGGACTTGTGCGCGGGGACGTTTTCTTAGTGAAACAAACTTTAGCGAGTTTGCCACGCCGTTGCTTGCGTATTTCCTCACGCAACTTTGTTATTTGTCCTGTGTACAAAGTGGCTCCAAGATTAAGTTCGATCAGTACTACCCCTTGCTGTCCCAGAAAAACAGCCCATGACCCTACCGGTGGATGAATTTGCCTTAAATTTCTTCGGAGTTGGAGATGACGGTCTCTTCTAAGTCATAATGGTGAAGCATGTTTCATAGTTATGAATCGAGCCAAAAATCGTTCAAGATCTTGTATGTTTATGTAATGTTTATTTATTTATTTCTCGTAATTGCAACACTTGTATATTTATTAATATTACTATTAGTTATTGCATTTATATTTATCATATACTAGCAGCCCGTCCCAGCTTCGCATGGGTATTTAACAAAAAATTAAACCCTTCTATTTTTTTTCGGTCTCGGGGAAAAACCTCTTTTGACGGGTTCCCCCGGCCCGGGGGGACCGAGGGATATAAGGGACTCCGGAAAAGATGTTCGACCATCCGACTACCCACTAAAAAACCCCGCTGTTCTCCTATCGCCTACGCCCGGGCCCACGGATATATGGCCTGCCGATCTCGTGGCCCGGGCCGGCGCCGGCCCACGCTTTGTCTTAAAGCGGGCCCCTTCTAAAGTGCTGGCGCTAGGGGGTCAGGCTTTCGTCCCCCCGGCGCTCTCTTGTAATAACTCTATGAGTTGAGGGGGGCTGCGGAACAGCACGCGGCCTTTTCCCTCACGGCAATAGTGCGGGCGGCGGATCCTCCCCCGAGGGGCCGCCCGCGGCCGCTTTCTACGGCGGCCGGAGATCGTTGCCCGCCCTCCGGCGCCGACGACGCGGCCTACGTTGGCGGGAGGGGAGTGCGGTGGCGGACTCCCGCTCCCGTTCCGCCGCCTCCCTTGCAGACACTACTGCCTCGCAAAAGGAGGCGACAGCCGTCCATCCAGGATCGCCCCCGACCATGGACAGAACCAGGGCCGGGAGCGACAGGTCCGCGGCCAATTCCGGACGGGACTCGCATCCCCGTTGCGTGCTAGTCAGGCGTGTGTACGACTACCAGACGACACTCCAGAAAAAGCAGAGTCGCTTGACGTCGTAGCCGGCCCAGCAAGACCAACCGACAGCGAGGATGCAATTCCCGCCCCGGGAACACTCTCTGTGCAGGCGCAGTCGAAATAGGCATGGTTTTGACTACCAAATCAGGTCCCATGGTAGAACCCGGGACCCCAATCAGTATTCGCAACCATCCCATCGGGGACCATGCCACGAACAGAGAGCTAAGTTGGAAAGGATGTAAGAGGTAGACGGAAAGAAAGGTAGGACTCTGTCGCCTCGAACGGAGAGGGGAGTGAAGCGACGGATGCTCGGGCACCTCGGGTACGCACACCCGTGCACTCCTCGGACAGAGGAGCGCCCCTGGGGGCAAACCCTTCTATTTGCGTCAGGTTACTAAAAAAATAAAATTATAAAGAAAGTTTGAATATTATTATTTCTATGAGCTTTTATTTTAATGATTTTTTTTGCTATTACTTTTTATTTATTTTTCGTTATTTTTTAATAAGTATTCTAATTTTTGTAAAAACCCCAGTGACGCACGCCTACATTGCATAATGTGCTGCCTAGCTAGCCGAACAGGGTGAGCGGCTACCACGCAACATTTTTCTAATACTTACATTTTTAAACTCGTGATATCTTTCGAATGGAATATCCGAATTGAATAATTCAAAAAGTTATATAAAGGTATTGAAACAGTTTTGAATATGAAGTAATTTATTTTGATAAGGATTAATACTAAGATCCAAATAAAGAGCCTTTTCTAGGGGCGGCATTTCAATTAATTTTTTAAAATAAAAGAACACTTATTGTGGCATAACTATAATAGTTAGACATATGCTGTCGCGACACTTTTTATAAATAATGATGTGTTCTGCAAAGTTGTAGTACATTATTTTATTCTATCATCAATAGTTTTCGCAACGCACGCGATTTAAATAATATTTTAGGTAATTTTTTTACACTTCGGGTTACATTATTAGAGTTTTAGTAAGGATCCCTAATTTTTTTGAAAATATAATATAGCCTATGTCACCCGGGGATAGTGTAGCTTCCCAACAATGAAAGAATTTTTTAAATCGGGTCAGTAGTTTCGGAGCCTATTCAAAGCAAACAAACAAACAAACAAACAAACAAACAATCAAATCTTTCCTCTTTATAATAGTAGTATAGATATAGATTTACAGTTTTATACTATTTATTATTACTACACACACACACTCATATATATATATATATATATATATATATATATATATATATATATATATATATATATATATATATATATATATATATATTTGTATAAGATTATATTATTTTTTGCTGTATGTGCTAAGTAAAGGTGTAATGTCTACCGTGCCGTTATCTTATGGGCCTTATGGGCTCAGCGGAAGATCAGCGCTGGTCAATAGACCAGCATTATGCTGAGACTGATGCCCCCTTTAGGACAAGTTTTGTTTGAAGTTTAATTTTATTAACACCTAGTTTTATATTAGTTTAGTTTAACTGTCCTAAATAAAAATTATTTTCTTTTCTTTTCTTCCAAGTCATGGTTTGTTTTTTCTTTTCCTGGTCATAATGGCGAAGCTTGTTTCAAAGTTATGAATCGAGCCAAAAATCGTTCAAGATCTTGTTGTAACAAACCCTGTTCAGCTTTGTGAAATTCACAGCCTCGTTTGTTTCTGCGCGTCGGAAAACATTCTGGGCACCCAGCGTGCTGACACTTTTTTCATACCCAAATGGATGTGTATAATATTATGGACACTTCCTATAGAAATTTTTATTTCTTCTGCTATAAAACAAACAATGACACGACGATCCACTAAGACAATGTTTTCAACTTTTTTAAGCATTTGTTCAGTTATTACCGATGTAGGGTATCCCGTGCGGGGTCGTCGTTAATAGAAGTTCTTCCTCGCTTGAACTCACCACATCAACGAGCAACCGTAGAATATGGAGGAGCATGAACCCCTAATGTTGCTCTCAAGTCTTGATTTACCAGCTCCGTAGTAAATTTTTTCAAGCAGAGATATTTTATTACCGCGCGAACTTCAATCATATCCATTTTTATGAACACGTTCCGACACGACGCAAACAAATGACTTCTATTTAAAAAAAAAGAGAACTGATTGCTTTTTTATTATTATTATATCAAATGTCCAGTATTTCTTTTCTTTTCAATGAGAATGTATCGCATTATCACTATTTACTGAACACCCTCCGTATAAAGCGTTATTTTAAGATCTTAAAAAATAAAAATTATGCATGGTCAATTAAAAATTTTTCTCTTTGGATGAGGAATAAAAGTCCATATTCAGAAAACTCCTCTCCTGGAGCTCCTAGAACATTTTTGTTTTAAAATACGAGACAAGAAATAGTTAAAGAAGCCAGGATTAAACTTGTTGAATTAAATATATATTAATATATACTTACTATCCCTCTTATTGCAGTACCGACAGCAAAAGACAGCTGCGGACAGTACTGTCATGGCAGCGATGACCCCAACCGCACCCAGTACTATTAATAAAACCGTCGTCAGTTCGACTTTTACTGGTATTTGTCCTAAAAATAAGATTAATTTAAAACTTATATTT
The DNA here is from genome assembly GCA_963693495.1 of Malacosoma neustria. NCBI lineage: Eukaryota > Metazoa > Arthropoda > Insecta > Lepidoptera > Lasiocampidae > Malacosoma > Malacosoma neustria. The sequence continues at coordinate 3,395,130 of OY856397.1, forward strand.
ATGTATGTTTTTAATATACTATTTATGTATACTATTTGTAGAATTTCTCCATGCAGGGACGCAGTAAGAACACTTACCCCTGCGGCCGGGGCCGGCCCGTCGTAAATAGCGACAAATCAACCCTAGCGATGTGGTACGGCCCCAAGCCCGTCTGACTGGTAACCACCATTGGTCATAAATATGCCGCCAGAATAACCTTGTGTTCCGGCGTTACCGAGATTCCTGAACCCTTGTGAGATAGCAGCGTGTTCACGGTGCCAAGAGCGTCACAAACATCCATAAGCAAGAGAAGCGCAGCCGGAAGCTGTTAATCAACCAGCCGCTACGTGAGAAAGTAATATCTGACCATGTTACCCCCACTCGGTAAGTGGTGGCTTGAAACAATTAAGATTGCTGGGGTTAAGATGTTGAGAAGAAGACACAAAGCATGCACTTTTGATGGAAGTTCTAACAGCTTTCAGTCAGCAGCAAGGCACTCAAATCTGATGAAAATATTAACCGGTATGTCTTTCGGGATATTTCAGCAAACTCGAGGTGAGGGTTAAAGGTTCACTGGTTCCCTTCTTATTGAACGCCCGGACGGAAACAGCCAAAGAATTGCTCGCTGACAATCCTGAAACCTCAAATTCCGGCTCTTCGCTGGTCATGTTCCTGAGAAGCAGTCCTGATGCCATGTCGAAGACCTAGAAGAAATATATTCATGTCAGTCATCATCAAAAGTAATCCAGGTTGTATCCAAAACTTTAAATAATATATAAATTGTGACTATTACGACTTCGAAAGTAGTAGAGATATAAAAATCTATTCATCTATGATATGTGGCAGACAAGTGGACATCCAACTATCATCTTAAAGGTTAAGGATTTAATTTCCACAATGCTATGCACCACTCGAGCAGTTTTCGCTTTTTATAATAGAATAATATAATTTTCATGTATCGTCGATGAAGGAAATTATCGTAACATGCCTTAGATAAGCGTGGCGAATATTCTGTACGGGGAAAAGGCAATCTAAGGGGAGACCCGAACTCAGCAGTGGGAGGTGTGAGTATGGATTCGGTATATTTTTTTATTGATGTAGAACAGCAAACAGGCTGACGGTCCACTTACAATTTAGCAGTTACCGTCGCCTATGGGTGTTTGCAACGCCAGTGGCATCGTGAAAGCGCTGCTGTCCCATAAGGGTACAGGAACTTAGTAATGCCGAAACACAACACAAAGTCAAATGACGGCATACTTAAGAACAAAGGTGGTCGCCATCCAGACGGGCTTGGGTACCACGTAGCTAGGTTGTTTTGTCGACTCCGGCTGCAGAGGTATTCTTTCTCCGCCTCTGCACGGATGGTATGAGGCTGTTATTATTATATACCACTTTTTGACTCTACCTGCAACAGGAACGCTTGGCGTATCCCACCGTCGTGGCCCGGAGTGCAATTTAAACTAAGCGAATCGTAAGTGACGTTTGTGATCTCACAGGCTTTAACCACTGATGGTTTATCTACAAAAAATCATAGTACATAAAAAACTACATGGTATTTATAGCGCTCAATGTACCGTAGGAAACAAACATAGTTAATCTATCTATATAGATATACATAGCATATGCTGGAAGTGGGAACGAGGGGTTGCCAGCAATCTCTTTATAACCTTTTAAAGGACCGTAAGAGTCCAAAACTGTAAATTATATTCTAGAACGAGTCCAAAGCATCGGCAGGTTCACATTAGATTTAGCTGGGCAGGGAGAGTATCGGAGGGGGCTCTTTAACCTTACACCCGTGTCACCAGTCTTGGGATCTACTCGGAAATTCTGACCCGGCACTCACGATGAATCCATAAAACTGACAGTCTATCACTGCGATATTAAAGCGGATGAAGGCTTCAGATCAGAATGGGCCTAGACGTCGTTAAGTGCGGAGGGGTTTGTTTCGCCGTTTCTACTCCCCCAGCTATAACACGTTGCGAAACTGTAGTACAATAGATTATAACCGGCCTCGCCGGCGAAGTCTATATGATCCCCCTTTTCCACTCTTAATAGCTATCTCACATAGTTCTCCTATAGGTTCGAGTCGAGGTTGTATCTCACAGGAGATGCATCCTCCAGTTCTCATGCCATGGATATCACGTATTGTTTTAATATTTTTGAGACAGGCAGCCCCTTTCCATTACGAAAAAATAAGTGAAACGCTAAAGGCGAACAAACTCAAATTCGTAAATTAAGAAAGTAAAAAAACAGAATAAAAGCTTTTGTACTAATGCAATATTAACGCAATTTGAATGGCGGCGTTTCAAATACGCCATCTTGGATTTTCGTCGGCAATATAAATATCTCTATGACAATTACGATTAGACTGTGGAGGGTAGAAAGAACTGTCTCCGTGTTTGAAAGTGTACGAAACGCATTAAATTAAGGTGGCGCCACAATAGCGTCAGTGTATATTTATTAGATTATCTTTACTATATAATTTTGAACTATGCTAATAGTTGAGATTTAGGATATTCAATTTTTAACTCAGCGTACCTTAATTCGTTTACAACGGCCACATTTATATCATACACTGAAGCGCCATTCTGCCAGATGTTTAAACTATAATTATGAGCGTAAAGCTGGACACTTTTTCAGCTTCTCTCCCATATGAAATGATTCTCATTACCTGTGCCCTCCATAGACTAGACAAGTATATACTCGTAGAGTGAGTACAATTAGAAATTAGAGATTTCTTGTTTATGCCTGATGATCAGACAGACTGATAGCAGAGGTTTAGTAATAAGGTCTAAGACAGCTAACTGTTAGTCAAATAAATAAAAAAACAGAAATTACCTGCTGGTAGTATATGGAATAGACAAGGCTTCGTTTGTCTCCCCACGGAATTGGATCCAGCGCATTGGACCCAACCATAATCTGCTGATGTGTTCACCATGTAGAAGTATGTACCTATAGGAATAAATATTGTGATAATTCACACAGCGCCAGTCCCAAAGTAAGCAGAACGCTTGTGTTATGGGTACTAGCCAACTACTACAAATATACTGAGGTACAAAAGTCGTTTTGTCAGTCGTAATAATGTAATAATAATAAAATTAGTTATAAACTCTACGGTGCCTAGTATCAGCTCTTAAATCAGTTTTTCATGTGAAACATCTTTGCGCGCATGAGGGTAAAATGTTTACGGATGAAACGCAATATTAGCGTCACGAAGATGTGAAACGTTTTTTTTTTCATTCGAGTTGCGACTTTATTACAATGAAATACAATTGAATTTTTTTCGTTCTAGTAATACCTTATTAATAAGGCATAAGGATTATTGAAGTGTTCTATAATGTAATTTTAGAATGATTGCATTGCATTACTTATACATATCTATTCGAATTGCGACTTTATTGTAATTAAATACAGTTGAGTTTATACAAATATGAAAGTTTGGAAAAGCGTGTTTGAATGACAAACATCCATATGTTTGTCACTCAAACACTCAAGAACAGATTAATGTAATTGGATGAAATTTCGCATAGAGATAGATTAATCTCGTTTGCAACTCAAGTTCCGCTTATGTGCTTGAAATTCATATTTTGAATTTTTTTCTCACTTCGCATAGTCTTCGGCGTTCCTGGTAGTGAGTCCATTAGACTTATCCTTAAACTACTATTTACCTTGCAAAATTTCAATTAAGTAATTGAACAAGCCGCAGGTCTTGGTTAGTGAAGTGTAATTAGTTTAATTTGTCAAACCTTTGATATCGAGCAAACTACCGTCAACGTCATAAACCTTCTTGGTTTATGTTACCAATTAATTATTTTCCACATACCTGGCATGTTCTGTGCTGTCGTCATAGGTGACGTCACCAATTCGTGTTTACTATGCGCCGAGCTGTTAAACCACCAGTGGAACGTCAAGGGGTCCTGAATGAAAAGGGTTTTCGATTAATGAATAACAAGGAAAGGTGTCCAGTAGAACTATTATATTTCCTTTTTTTATTGCTCGGGAACTGCAGCCAGGCTTACGGTCCACTGAATAAATGACCCAAATAATATTTTTATTGTTCTTTTTCATCTTTACTATTTATTATATTTTAAATGATTCTGGTAGTTTGAAATTATTTGTGTAGTTTGTAGCGCCGTTTGGTAATTTAATTTAAATTTTGCTTCTTTAGATGCTTAGCGTGTGTTTTTGTATTTTAATTTAATTTGTGGTAATATTTATCTAAATGGCCTTTGCTGAAGATAAAACGCTTGATAAAACTAGCATTTGCTGAGCTTAAAGCCAGTATAGAGCTTACCGCAATTGGCAAATGTAATATTTAATTTAGTTATACATATTCTTGTATGTATTATTTTTGTATGTATTTATTTTACCTCTAAATAAAAGATAAGTCTTTTTTTCTTTCTAATAGTAAGCAGTTACTGTCGCTAATATGTTATGTGGCAGGACTTCAAGCTCGTCTCCACCATCCTTGTATTCCGATATAAGTGAACTAGGTTCCTGTTTCCCTACTTGGACGATAGCGTGTTAGCGGTGCTCCTCGAGTCGAAAATATCCATTGACAGTAACTGCTACCCGTTAAGTGAGTTATCAGCCTATCTATTGTCCACAGTAATAAATGTATTACGCATGTTGTTGCAAATAAATTTTGTAATTAATAGATAGATAGATAGATAGATTATTTTTTATGGTCCACCAAATATTATTTACAAAGTAACTTAATATTAAACTTATATCTAGAAGTGAACAATGATATTCTGGTTAGGAAAACTATTTCTGTAAATGTTTTTCATTATAAGCAATTCGCTTCAGACACAACAGTGATGTATTTTTCCAACGAACAAAGACAACAAATTACTCCACCGTTAATATTAATTGCAACTCTGAGCCAATGATTCCGTGTGACTGAATACATTTCATTAATGTCGGAAATATATTCCGTTTGTTTCGCACTGACTGACAGAAAGACATGCCCGGTTGTGTTTCTGATTATTTCAGATTTGAGTTTAGTGATGTGACGGTTATTCAACTGAGTCGATGGAGTAGCTTTGAAAGGATTTTAATTTAATTTCTACACTAGACGAAATACATGCAGGATTGGTTTTTTGTGTCCTGGGCCCGTTTTTCGATTTTCAAACAAAGCTTGCAAAAGCTTCGCTAATTTTATAAGGACCGCGACCCTACTTGTTGTCGAGATGAAAGCGCTTTTATTACATTTGAACACTCCCGCCCTTGGGGACATATTTGGTATATTCACTAAAATCACACCGTATACCTGGAGCACCAGGTCCTCAGAAATTGACATTAGCCTAACCGCGGTTAGGCGAATACCACCTGACCGTCATGACCCCGGGTTTTAGCTTACATAAAGAGGGCAGGTATCCAATGATTAGAACTCATTATCAAATATTTCAAATCCCGGATTCATTTCTGTATTATGATATTTTTTAGAGTGCCAGAGACGCCGAAAACTGAACTCTAAAAAAAAACTGGGTAATTTTCTCAGTTGGAAAATATGTAAGTATTATTAAAAATTAAGCCGAGCAATACGGATTCACCACATATATTTGTGTTTTTTATTACTGTGGGTATATTATCTACTTTGTGCTGTAATTAGCAATTACTGTCACTTATGGATGTTTTCGATGCCATAGGCACCGCTAACACACGTCGTCCGCGTGGAAAAACTGTGCAGGAAGCAAATCAGGTTATTGTTTCTGCTATTGCTTGTTAAGCAAGCGTCCCTGATACGGGTCTTGGGCATACTTGATAGTCTTTTAAAGTAGATCATAGACTACAAAAACGGCACATTGTATACGATGCATAGGGACTACCAAATTGGTTTACCTGTTATGATAGTGAGTTAAAATATTTTTTATTGCTATAGGACAGCAGACAGGCTGACGGCCCACATAGAATTTAGTACTGTCGCCTATGGGTGTTTGCGAAACCAGTGGCGTCGCGAACACGCTGCTGTCCCATAAAGGTACTACAAAGTTATTATGGCGGCATACTTAAGACCAAAGGTGGTCACCATACAGACGGGCTTGGGGCCCTACCACGTAGCTAGGGTGTGTTATTGTGTCACCTATTATGACAGGCCGACCCCGGCCGCACAGGTCAGTATTCTTTCTACGCTCCTGCACGGATAAAATTTAAATCAATTTTAAAAAACTATCGAGTAATTCGAGTCACGTAACCTGGTCCCATCACTAACCACCTCAACTGAGTACTGCTTTTAAATGCTCTCTCATCCGCTCTCTGTAATGACATTTCCGTAGTTATAATTGAGTATCGAATGCATTAAGCGAGATATATTTTCTTTTTAAATGAACATAATATATACATTTTTAGGTACCTTCAGTGGTATTACGCTCGGAAACAAAACTTGACATGCACAGCTTAGGCAGTTTTTCTTGCTTAATGTGCATACTATAACAAAACTGCCACATACCCACGGTGAAGGATCCACCGCGAGGAAATCTGCGTACCTAAATCACCGGTGTGTAATCCGTCAATTCAATTTGGACAAGCGTAGCGGGTACTAGTACTGCCCGTTGCCTCTACGGGGAACTCGAGCAATCCATAACGCTGGGCGTTATGGATTGTGGTATTAACATTTTTGAAGTTAAAACTGTGATTGGAGATGAACAAATTGAACAGGTGAATGAGTTTGTGTATCTGGGTTCAAAGTTTACAAGAGATGAAAAGTGTGAGAGTGATATTGAAAGAAGAGTGAATGTAGGAAACATGGTGAATGGAGCTTTGCACTCCTTTATGAACAGTCGGAAGGTGTCTAACAAGGCTCGTCTGGCTGTGTATGAGGGGATGTCGGTTCCGACACTCATGTACGGAAGTGAAAGTTGGGTATGGCAGAAGAAACATGAAAGCAGAATAAATGCAGTTGAGATGAGAGCGTTAAGAAGTATGATAGGAGTCAAACTGAGTGACAGGATAAGAAATAGTGAGATAAGGAAACGTTGTGGTCTGAAAGAAGATGTAGTGACAAAAATAGAGAAAGATATGCTGAGATGGTTTGGCTATGTCGAGAGAATGAATGAAAAACGATTGACGAAAAAAGTGTATAAGGCGAGTGTGAATGGAAGTGTTGGAAGGGTTAGACCTAGGCGGACGTTTCAAGACCAGATCAGGGATGTCTTGAAAAAAGGCCAGGTCAAGAGTACCCTAAACCGAAGGGCATGTATGAAGGGAATAATGAAAGTAGACGAAGCGAAACAAGTATGTAAGGATCGTAGCAAGTGGAAAGAAGTGGTCTCTGCCTACCCCTACGGGAAAGAGGCGTGATTATATGTATGTATGTATGTAAACTTCTTTAGCGGCATTGTGTACTTTTTTGTGATGGGTAAAAAATGTCAAACTCGCGTCAGGTCACGTGTTCTGATCGAAAATGCGTAAGAAGAAGTTTTGCTCGAGTAATACCAAGCTTATTAATAATTACTTAAGGTTTTTTTATAATGTAACTTTTAACTGATTGCATTGCATTACTTATACATATCTATTCGAATTGCGACTTTATTACAAAGAAATACAGTTGAGTTTTTGAAGTGAAAACTTCTTTAGGCGCGTTGAGCACTTTTTGGGTAACAATTTTTAGTTTGTAAATTAGTGTTAATGACCAATTTAAACTTAATGCTTGATTATAAACAAGTTTTTTATAAACCGAAAATAATAATCTAATAGCTCGACGATACAATTCACAAGTTAGTTAGTTTTCACTTCTATCCGCAGTCCCCAAAGCATGCCTTCATGTTTTTTTTTTATATGCGAGAGATGAGAATAAAACAGCTTACAAGAAGGGATTTAAAAATTTGGTCTTTCATCTTAAAGCGCCAGGAAATTTCTCACATCTCCTTCCTTAACCCACATTATATGAGATTGGCACAACTCTCCTCTGTTATACGTTATTTCTACATTCACACATTTTCACACCACATAATTTTTTACGCAATCCTTTATTCCTTGACTACCTTCTTATCGAATGGCTACCGAAGGAGTTCCACGATTCCCGTCCCATAACAAGAACGCTCTACTGCATGATTTCGGAACAGATGGAGATGTTACAGTGATGTGAAATGTTACAGTATGTTTGTTTCATTTATTTGTTTACTCGTATACTCCTTTTGTATACATACATTCTCATTTCTAACATCTTTCTGTTATTCTTCCCTATTATATGACTGTACCACGCCAGTTTGTTACTTTTATGTCAATCACTACCGCTACTTTCAAACTTCTATGTAGTTGTCAGAGCATTAATTCTAAGTTGCAACACAACTTCTGCTTCGGTGTCGAGGGTCCGCTTCAACTCGTTCTTCTTTACCTCCCACGGTCATGGGTGACTCCTGCTATTGAACAGCACAGGCTGATGGCTCACTAAATAGTAAGCAGTTAAAATCGCCTATAGATGTTTACGATGCCAGGGGCACCGTTAACACACTCCCATCCGTGCAGGTATTGGAACCTGTGTCACGTAACATATAACAAAAGCCACGAAGGTAATTATAGCATTGAAATTTTTTGGCTTAAGTAAATCGTTGACATAAAAAACTATATTTGACGCAGGATTTCCCGTAAACTAATGTTTTTTCAATAATTTCCTTAAATCTATGGGTTTACTTCCGGCCCGATGAGTCTCACGGCAAATCTACCCATAAAAAGCAGTATGGTTGCAAGATAAACGTACGTATGATGTATTATGATATTCATGGAGAACATGTGTCTCCTGGGAGGAAAGGGGTGTGACATGGATCTGTAGGGTTGGCATTAGCATAAAAGCCTATTTCAATTTTACTTTATTTTGTTTTCGTTTCTTCAATGTAAACAATTTGGTAATTTTTATTGCTTGCTCATATATACTACTATAAAGAGGAAAGATTTGATTGTTTATTTGTTTGCATTGAATAGGCTCCGAATTACTGAACCGATTTAAAAAAATATTTCACTGTTGGGAAGCTACACTATCCCCGGGTGACATAGGCTATATTATATTTTCAAAAAAATTAGATATACTTACTAAAACTACAATAATGTAACCCAAGGTGTAAAAAAACTACGTAAAATATTCTTTACATCGCGTACGCTTCGTAAACTATTGATGAAAAAATAAAATAATGTCCTACAACTTTGCAGAATACATCATTCACCTAGGGATGTTTGCAACACCAGCAGCTCGTGCCAGCCTCGAATAAATTTTAGAATGTCTTATTTGACATACGCTATATCGTACTACGATAGGAAATTCTCAACCGGAAGCTCATTCCAAATTCCAAGCGCTCTGCGCTTCGCTTTACATAAAATAAACGCTCTTGTCAGCCATTGTGTTCATTCAGGCACAGGAAAGAAGAGGCTCAGGAAATGTCGATGAACACCCAGACGACAAGAGCCTGATGATGAAGTATATTATTCACATATTCACTAATATGATACATGGTATTGGAGGTGTTACAATTATGATATAGTTACATCATGTTTCGCCAATAATTGTTAAATATATAAAATTAGCATTAAATTATCTATATAAACAAAATAACGATGAGAAGTCTGCAGTTTGCGCGCAGCACGGCAAAACTACTGGATATATTTTAATTAAATTTTCTAAGTTTTATTTTTTAGACACATGGCCCTTGTCTTAAAAATTTACATAAAAAATTATTGCGATATCTTTATTTAATAATAAGTTATTAAAGTTTTAAGAAACAACGATTTTTATAAGCACTACGTGTTCAGTGATGTGTTTTCTTGCCGCGGTGTAGCGCGCATGCGTACGAAAACTTTCATATTTTTCGATTCACTTTTTTCTCTAGGGCGGGAACGGCTATTCGTCTAGCTAACGGCTAGTCGCGTATTATATTGTGTTACCTTGAATGCGATAATTTAGTAATTTTATTATTAACTCCTATATTAAGTCATTTCATACTAAGTCAAAAACATTTTTGAATCAACCAATTACACAACATTTTGTCAAATAATTTTCCCTTATATTATTTAATAGTGTTTGTCTTGGCTCGCACCTACAACCAATAATTAAGCGTGACGCAATTGCCTATTACCGGTCTTTTTTTTTTTTTTTTTGGTCTCGGGGAAAACCTCTCTTGACGGGTTCCCCCGGCCCGGGGGGACCGAGGGATATGTGGGACTCCGGGAAAGATGTATGGCCATCCGACTACCCACTAAAAAACCCCGCTGTTCTCCTATCGCCTACGCCCGGGCCCACGGATATATGGCCTGCCGATCTCGTGGCCCGGGCCGGCGCCGGCCCGCCCTTTGTCTTGAGGCGGGCCCCTTCTAAAGTGTTGGCGCCAGGGGGCCAGGGTTTCGTCCCCCCGGCGCTCTCCCAACAACTCTAGGAGTTGAGGGGGGCCGCGGAACAGCACGCAGCCCTCACCCTCGCGGCAATAGTGCGGGCGGCGGATCCTCCCCCGAGGGGCCGCCCGCGGCCGCTTTTACGGCGGCCGGAGGTCGTTGTTTGCCCTCCGGCGCCGCCGACGTGGCCTGCGTTGGCGGGAGGGGAGTGTGGTGGTCGACTCCCGCTCCCGCTCCGCCGCCTCCTTTGCGGACATGACTGCCTCGCAGAAGGAGGCGACGGCCGTCCATCCAGGATCGCCCCCGACCATGGCCAGAACCAGGGCCGGGAGCGACAGGTCCACGCCGATTTGGGCGACGAGGGCGCGGCGCTCCTCGCACCACGCGGGGCACACGGCGACAGTGTGGTTCACCGTGTCCTCCTCGTCGCCCGCGCCACAGTGGTGGCACCCTGACGTCATCTCCCGCCCTATGCGACACAGGTACCTCCCGAAGCAACCGTGCCCCGAGAGGACCTGCGTCAGGCGGAAGGTCAGGGCGCGCCTATTACCGGTCTGTCGGAACCTACCGTACGCACGCGATGCACTAAATCTTGTCAATTAATAACAACAAATCTTACAAGTCAACTATTCTATTATTTTAGGTATTTTGTTATATATTTTTATAATTATTACATAACTATTTCTAGGGTAAAGATGATTATTATTTATTATTATTACTTACATTTGGATTTGCGTCCAGATCGCACTCTATCTCTACAATCTCGCCTCTCGCCGCTCTGATCACGAGAGGCTGTGATGTTTTGCACGTGGGGGTAACTGTAATAATACGACTCATTGAACCAGCGGCCCCTCGTGAACCCACATGTGATTGGGTTATTTTACTTCTGGACAATACGTCTTGCTAGTTCGCATGCAGTAAAAATTAACTATTCTAATATCGCCATCTAGTCTCAAAGTAAGCAGTATGGCGCTTTGTTATGGATCCTACAGAACTGATAGATAAATAACTCTTTATTGTACTGAGAAAAATAATCACACACAATCATGAACAACATATAATTGATTTTTTTAGAAAAAGCAGTCAATGCATGCAAAAATGCACAACAAAAATTACTTTTTTTGCTATGCTATAATATTATCCGTGCAGGGGCGGAGAGAGAATACTGACCTCTGCGGCCGGGGTCGGCCTGTCGTAAAAGGCGACAAAACAACCCACCCCAGCTACGCGGTAGGGCCCCAAGCCCGTCTGGATGGCGACCACCTTTGGTCTTACGTATGCCGCCATTATAACTTTGTGTTGTGTTCCAGCATTAGTGACCCGAGTCCCTGTACCCTTATGGGACAGCAGTGTGTTCACAATGCCACTAGCGTTGCAAACACACATAGGCGACGGTAATTGCTAAATTGTAAGCGGGTCGTCAGCCTGTCCGCTGTCCTACAGCAATAAAAAAACAACCCAGACCAGGATTAGTTATTTGATCATCATTTGTGAGTGCTTAGTAAGCAAATATAAATGTATATATTGCTGCTGGGATTACAGGTTTGATTTCCATCTTGAGTCTGTATTTATATATAACATGTAATTTTTATTTACAAAATTGTATATTAGTTGTTTAGTACCCATAACACAAGTGTTTACTTTGAGAAGCAACATTACTTACTTTGGGATTAAATGTCGTTGTGTGAAATGTACTAATATATTTATTTATTTATTTACAAAAGAAAAGTACATACGAACTAGATAATATTGCGTGTATTGTTCCTGTATATTAAAAAAAATTGACTACTACCACAAAACTTCTTTTGACTACATATTACATAGAATTTTTTTTATTACGTAGAACAGCAGACAGGCTGACAGCCCGCTTAGAATTTAGCAGTTACCGTCGCATATAGGTGTTTGTAACGCCAGTGGCATCGCAAACACGCTGCTGTCCCATAAGGGTACAGGAACTTGGGTCACTAATGCCGGAACACAACACAAGGTTATTATGGCGGCATACTTTCTTAAGTATGACCAAAAGTGGTCGCCATCCAGACGGGCTTGAGGCCCTACCACGTAGCTAGGTTGGGTTGTTTTGTCGCTTTTTACGACAGGCCGACGCCGGCCACAGAGGTTAGTATTCTTTCTCCGCCCCTGTACGGATACGGAGAATATCATAAATAAGTAAAAATCCTGAAAAACTTACACTTAACATCCAAAAACAAAGGGTCACTGGAGCCATCTCCCAAGCTGTTCCGAGCTGAACACACATAAGCGCCAGCTGCCTTTCTTGACACCTTCTGGAGTACTAGACTCTGGTTGGCCAGGAGAACGCCTGGTCCTGGTTTTACCGATACTCCCTAAGGAAGACGCAGGCTTATAAGATACTTAATACATTGATAAAAATTACGTCTTTTTTAGAAGAATTTAATTCTAGCAGACAAATAAATCTTGTCCATGAATAATAATAATTGTCCATAATGTGGATCGTGACATATCTAGCCATCCAGTCTAGTGCTGGCTTGACGTCAAAAATGATGATATGCGTGCCAATGGTCTAATAGGGATGCAAAAGACTTTTCAAAGTGGGGGAGAAAAATTCGAAAAGCAGACCCCAGTGCCAAAGCGAAGAAGTTGCAACCATGATTTACCGCTAGGATAAGGGTAGTCAAGTGCTACACTCAGACCGAACAACTGAACAATTCCATGATGGCATGCATCACCTAGGCTGATTTTCTTACCTTATGCACTCATCAGGTAAATGTTACGAAGCGACGGTGAAGAAAAGCATTGTGAGAAAACCTACATATCGAGATTACCGACAATCTGCCTTGGTCAAGTGTGGATGGCATACCGTCTATTCCGTTTAGGGGGAAGCCACAGTTGTGGAAGATTTGAACTGTTATTAGTTATATTTTATTTAAAAGTATCAACGCTAACATACTTACATTGTGAGTAAAATATACATGTGTATGCCACGGGTTTGCCTTTACTCTACAATCGAGGTAAACGTCGGAGCCTTCGACCACTTTTCCAGCGTCCAAATTGGCACCGAGCTCCAGTTTTGCGACTGGACGATCTATAAATAAACAACTAAATTTAAATCATTTACTTTATATAAAACCTGGTTATAGAAGAAGATAGATGTAGACGCGGCCATATCGGAATTGACCTCTTGCTCCCAGCCTTGGTTCTAGCCATGATCCGCGAGTCCAGATGGACTGCCATCGTCTTGTTCTACGAAATAGTAATGTCCACAAAGAAAGCGGTGGGACGGAAATAAAAAAGCTATCTCACCTCCCCACAGCTTAAGACAAGATCACAGTCAATTCCGCCCACCATAGACAGCTCGGGAGAATCTCCACCACCCACAACTCCGTGAAAGTGAGGACACGCGTACTTTCGCCGTGTTCCTCTCCATCTTCTACGTAGTAGGACCCCAAGCCCGTCTGGATGGCGACCACCTTTGGTTTTAAGTATGCCGCCATAATAATCTTGTGTTGTGTTCCGGCATTAGTGACCCAAGTTCCTGTACCCTACGGAACAGCAGCGTGTTCGCAATGCCACTGGCGTTGCAAACACCCATAGGCGACGGTAACTGTTAAATTCTAAGCGGGCTATCAGCCAGTCTGCTGTCCTACGGCAATAAAAAAAACTACAGTATATAAATAAATCTTTAGTTAGAAAATCGTTTCAAAAAATGGTCTCACAGTCTCAAAGGTTTCAGCCATAACAAAAAGTGATGGAGACGACCAAACTCACGCTGTATTTCCATTTTCCATCCATCTTCGTGTGTAGAATGTGGTATAGTAGGTTGAATTGCTCTACAAGATATAACCCGTCCCGCATCTTCTATTGAAGGTATGTAGGTCAAGATGCTGGTAGTCACGTTGCCATCGGTCGAGATCTGGAGAAAAAATACAAATTATACAGGAGAAAAATTGTTAGACCTAAACCTGAGCTGAAAGTCAATTCTACCTTCAGTACTAACCCAATTTAATAGAATAAATTTGTTATTAATTCTTAATTGACCGGAAATTAATTGTAACATATAAAACCGGATGTGGTAGCTCTATTGATACAATTTCAACGATTGATTACAGTCATTTCACGTATGTTAATTGAATTTTCACGTAATAATACGCAATTATTCCGGATGATTACTTAATAATGACAATTAAGTACATTGAACATTGAATGTCACAGGTCATTAAATTTAATTTCCTATTAATTTGTCAATCGTGGATTGGCCAATCCAAGTGGAAAGTTTTATCTGTGCAGGGGCGGAGAAAGAATACTAACCTCTGCGGCCGGGCTCGACCTGTCGTAAAAGGCGACAAAACAACCCACCCTAGCTACGTGGTAGGGCCTCAAGCCCGTCTGAATGGCGACCACCTTTGGTCTTAAGTATGCCGCCATAATAACCTTGTGTTGTGTTCCGGCATTAGTGACCCAAGTTCCTGTACCCTTATGGGACAGCAGCGTATTCGCGATGCCACTGGCGTTGCATACACCTATAGGCGACGGTAACTGCTAAATCCTAAGCGGGCCGTCAGCCTGTCTGCTGTTCTACAGCAATAAAAAAAAGTGGAGTTTTACTTTCTATTTATTGGATGTGTAGATGAAGCTGTTTTTTTAATGCTGCAGCAGACAGGCTGACGGCCCGCTTAGAATTTAGCAGTTACCGTCACGTATGGGTGTTTGCAACGCCAGTGGCATCGCGAACACGCTACTGTCCCATAAGGGTACAGGAACTTGGGTCACTAATGCCGTAACACAACACAAGGTTATTATGGCGGCATACTTAAGACCAAAGGTGGTCGCCATCCAGACGGGCTTGATGCCCTATTACATAGCTAGGGTGGGTTGTTTTTTCGCCTTTTATGACAGGCCGACCCCAGCCGCAGAGGTTGGTATTCTTTCTCCGCCCCTGCACGGATAAAATATATTACATATTACATTACATATTTTATAACCAAATACTATGGACATATTTTTAAGATTGTAATCTGTTTGTATACCTTATAAATAAATAATAAAAAAAGATAGGGTTGTTTTGCCGTACCGTTTGGTATCCACGCTCATCTGCATGGCAATTGCCCTGATTTCTAATTATCCTGCCATAATAACCTTGTGTTGTGCATCGGCATACGTGACCCAGAATACTGAGGTAAATATTTTCGATTTTTATAATACCCTGACTTTGTTTGCGTGTGACCACGAAATTATATATATCCTTTCTCCCATTAATTAACTACAACTTTAAATTACACTCCCTTTAATTTGATTTAATTACACTTCCCCAACAATTAAGGGCAATTAATTTTAACTAGACTTGTTAAGTACCAGACTATTCATCATCGATGTGGTTGATCCCGGTTGCATCCAAAGAAAAAACTTTAGATTCTTCTTACGTCTAACTCATCTACAATCCATTCTTGTTTAGACTATGAAGGCGCACATGTCTTAAACGGCGACTAAACAACCCTAGTTAGGTAGGGATACAAGCCCGTCTGTATGGCAAACATTCTTGACCTCTAAATATGAAATAATAGCATTGGATTGTGTTCCGGTATAAGTGACCCAGGTTCCAGATCCCAAGCGTGGACGGCAGCGTGTTAGTGCTGCTCCTGGCGTCTTAAACATCCATAGGCGACGGTAAAAATACCAAATAGCATTTTTATTTACATTATACATAAAAAATCAACTTACATTTTCTCTGACAGTCTTTAACCTGGTGCCACCCTTCCACCAGGACATTGTTGGTTTAGGTCTGGCCCCGACAGCTTGACAGATAAGCTCAGTGCTCTGGTTCGCCACCAAAGGTCGCTTGCCGCCCAACAACCGCACCCACAGGGGACGCACTGGGGGCAATGGTATAATGTAAAAGCTGGAGTCACACTGCGAGCGATTAATAAAAAAATATCTCCTAAAGAAAATATTAAATAATAACAGCCTATAGCGTTCCACTGTTCGGCTCAGGACAGGCAGAATATCCACTTGATTGTCCAAGGCCGATAGACAGGTTACGTATGACGGTGATATCAGTTTATAGGTTTTCTTTTCATTTCCCTTAACATAGTTACGTAGCAAGTATGAAAGTATGTTATAATATGCAAATGAAAATACTGTCTAAAGGGTCCATGTCGATGGTCTCCGAGTGTGGCACCAACAGGATACCACGTTAACATAAAACCATATCATGCCAATTTTTTTGTTTCATTTTTGATTCTTTCTGCAATTAGCAATCATTAATGGCTATAATCAGAAGGGTTGTTGGCAATTAGGCGCTGAGAGCAGTACATCCAGAGATGTGCTACTCTATATGAAGTCTTTAAATTTTTTCGACTCATTGTCTCTCGTCGAGCTCCATGACGTGTGCCCTCCTGAGGCGGATAGTATTATAGTATGTGTTGTGTCAATGAGTAAATGCGCCAACACGTTCACGAGGCTATTTAGTCGGATTTTGTATTTCGAGCATCTTTTCCTTATTGCTTCTTTCATAGTATACATCTCTAAGTATTCGTGTACTTCGGTGTTTTTAAATAACATCAAGCCAATTGACCTCAATTTCTTTCTCACAATCTTAATAAATAGAATAGAATTGGTTTAGCGTGCTAAAAGTTCAGAAAATTTATTTCATACAGTTATTTCATGCATAGTTTACATTTTAAAGTATATTATAAATGACGATCTGTCGGAGCAAAATTAAGCAAATTATAGACAATCTTTCTCCTTGCAGGGGCCGATTAATAATACCGACCCCTGTGGCTGGGTCGGCCTGTCGTAAAACGCGACAAAACAGCCAAGTAAGTAGTAGGGCCCCGAGCCCATCTGGATGACATAACCTTGTGCTGTGTTCTGGCATTAGCGGCCCAGGTTGCAGTACTTCTAAATACGTGGACAGCAGCGAGTTCGCAGTGCCCCTGGCATCGCAAACTTTCATAGGTAACGAACGGTATAATGCTTACTATTTAGAGGGCTGGCAGCCTGTCTGCTGTTTCTCAACAAAAATAACAATCATAATTATATAAATATCTCTGTTTTCTTTTCTTTAAAACAAACATCAACTAAATCAGAAGCAACTGGTAACAACGATTATTTGTTTAAGAACTTCAAAATGCAGCATAAGACTTATTTCACGCTAATTTTTGTACAATCTAACCTCAGCCTAAACCACAATTACCCCATTGACATATCCATATCCGTGTCTAAATTGAATTTTAATGACTTTTTTTTATCAAAAGCGACCCATTCAATTTACGGTACGACACAAAGTCCATTAGGTTAAATTAAAAACGCGTTCCGATTTCCATATGCATGTCAAAAGTAATCCATCAATAATTAATTTGAAATGCGGGTAAATGAGAATTTTTGAATAGAATTGTTTACTCAAGTTCACTGTTTTGCCAAGAGAGGGAATCGACAATATACCCACCACGGTACAAGGTATTTTATAGCAGATATTGACAGGCCGGTAAACGGCTCAACTGCTAGCATGTGGTCACCATCGTTTATAGACGTTTGCAGCACTAGACATTGCTAACGCGCTAGCCTCGAAGAGAAACAGGGACCTGTTTTACTAGAGCTGGAACACAACACAAAAAACCAGGGATGGTTGCCATCCAGACAGGCATGGAGCCCTACCACCTAGCTAGGGTTATTTCACCGATTTTTACGACAGGCCGCCCCCAGCTGAAGGGTTTAGTATTCTAACTCCGTCCCTGGATGCAAAATTAACAAAGTTTTTAAAATTTAAAAATAGGTTTATGACCGTAAGGGGTTGTTCAGCTTCACGTAACACAATTTGGGGGAGTAAGGTCTTGAAATAACATTTGCGAAAAATTTGCGCGCATCACGGCACAACTACTGGATTTTTTTATGCTGTAGGACCGCAGACAGGCTGACGGCCCGCTTAGAATTTAGCAGTTACCGTCGCCTATGAGTGTTTGCAACGCCATTGGCATCGCAAACACGCTGCTGTCGCTTAAGAGTACAGGAACTTGGGTCATTAATGCCGAATCAAAGGTGTTCGCCATCCAGACGGGCTCGAGGCCCTACCACGTAGCTAGGGTGGGTTGTTTTGTCGTTTTTTACGACAGGCCGACCCCGGCCGCAGAGGTTACTATTCTTTCTCCGCCCCTGGACGGATAACAATATGGATATATTTCAATTAAGTTTTATTTCTAAGACACTTGGCCCTTATCTAAAAATTATTGCGATATCTTTTATAAATATTATGCGATATCTTTTATATTAATTTAATATAAAGTTATTAAAATTTAAAGGATAAGCACTGTGTGTTAAGTGATGTGTGTTTTATGCCGCGGGGAAGTGGGACAAGCGGTGTAGCGCGCATGTGCACGAAAACTGCTCATATTTTTCGATTTACTTTTTTCCCAGCGAAGCGGACAGGAACGGCTAGTTTAAAATAGTATAACTATATTTTTTTCGTTATAAGGAAATGTTTGAAACACACCACACGCCTTAAGGAGATCAGGGGTAGTGTGGGACTCCCGTGCAATGCGCCCCTGACTCCCCATAGTTGACTAGAGGACGCACGTCGCTTGTATACTAAAACTACCCTAGTATTGAAAGGAATTCTAAAGGAGGGTAGTTTGAATATTTAGACCGATAACATGTGTTCTTAGATTTGTTCGAGTTTTAAAATTAAATACAGTACAATATAAGTAATATTTCAATGTGAAAGTGTACAAAATAACATAATAAATAACATCAAGTGTTGTTTTGAGTTTCAGTAAAATCTAAATATCGTTTTCAATATGCCTTCTGAAAGATGTGGCACGTGCAGGAAATTCATGTCATCTACAGAAGACCTTAGATGTGGATCATGTGGATTTCTCCAACATAGGGTTTGTGTGGCCCTTCCTGCTAAAGGAAAAGTGCCACCTGCTTGGCGTTGCCAGGCTTGTAAGGCATCAGAAAACACACCTAGTAAGATGGCTTCAAAAATAATTGTCAATGAAGTTAAGGATCTTTCCATTAAAGATGTGATGGATGAAATTCGGGCCATGCGCCTCGACTTCTTGGAATTTAAAAAGGAAATTACTGATCTGAGAGTTGAGGTGCAATCTTTCAATGACCGCATGGGACGACTTGAAACTCGATTGGATGAGTTGGAGATAGCTGTGTCCATGCAAAATGGAGCACAGGCTATGGTGGAGAAAAATACAAATCGTATAAGGGCAGAAATAAATAAAAGAGATCAGGACCTTCTGGCAGATGACCTGGAAATCCGAAACATTCCAGAGGCAAGCGATGAAAATCCCTCGCATCTGATAGTGTCTATAGCCAATAAGTTGGGTGTCAGTATAGATACCGGCGACATCGGATACGTGGAACGAGTTGGCAGCCACTCTCATAACCTGGATTTGCGCAAGGAGGGGGTAAAAGAACCACGACCTAGAGTTATCGTGGTGCGTATGGTGCGTCGTAGTGTCCGTAACGAATTGTTATTAAAAGCTCGAGCACATCGGTCTATGAATACTGGAGTTTTTGGATTTCCTGGAGAACCGAACCGCATCTACATAAACGAAAGACTGACTACAACTAATAGAAAGTTATTTGGTTTGGCACGACATGTTGGCCGTCAAAATGGATGGCAGTTTATTTGGATCTCCAGGGGTCGAGTGCTTTGTAGGCGCAAACCGGGGGAAGCGGTGCTCAGGATCCAAAGTGTGCAGGACATAAATGATAATATAGGACCTTGTGAATGACTCCCATGTTGTAAACACCTGTTAGCACTTGTAAACTTGCTTATGTTTATATATATTATATTAACTAAATTAATTATTAACTTTATAATATTATACTAAGTAAATTATATTAAGCTACATGTTTTATAAACTATTATATACTCTGTAAGGTATTTATTTTGGTACTAGATGGTGCTCTATGAAGTGTCCCAAACTGTACTAAATTGTCCAAATCTCATGTTTATAATTCAAATTTCTATATTATTATATGAAGGTTCATTTAAAGAATGTACGACTTACAAGTAATATTGTGTCTCATGTTAATTTATATCTGCTACTTAAATAACTTAATGTACCTATTACAATATTGTTATTTTTCCATCATATAGTCTAATATCAAATAATTTTGCTAAAATAATCTATTTACCCTTTTTTTTAAGTTTCGTACTGTATTAATTTTAAAACCAAATAATTTTATCAAAATCTAAAGGGTCAACTATGATCTTAGTTAAGGCTCCCACTGAAAACCAGCGTCAAGTCGAAATTAGATTGGTTTCAACTTGGCATTATGCTGAGTGAGCGGGCCTCATTGGATACAGAAGTGACAGATATTGGCAAAAAAATAAAAATAATAATAGATATCCCCTAACTTATTGTATATACCGATAACGATATAATGTTTTTCTTTGTTTTTATTTTATATAGATTTTTGTATGTATTTGTCATTTTTATACCAATAAAATATATTTTCTTTCTTTCTTTCTTTCTAAAGTACAAAACTTCCCAATGTTACGTGCATTCAATATGGACGGGCTGACCCGGCCATGGTGACGTGGACCTGCTTCTTTTGTGTGCCAATCTATGTGGCTTATAACGGTGTAGAATTTTTAATTCAGCTATTCAAAGAATGGTGTCTTAAATCCTTGGTGGAACCTCTTACAACTTCCGTAATAAACAAAAGATCCATGGCATGGCTACCACACTTAAAATCACACCTTTGAACCGCCTTATCACCGTTTTTAACGATCCGCATCAAATGGTTCCGAATAATAAGTAAAAGACCCTTTAAAAAATAAAAAATGGACCAATTTTTTTATTTATACATCTTTTGTAAACAAATTTAAATTTTATACATACGTAATAGGGTTCAGTTTGGAATTGTTTGAGTTGTTTTTTACAATGGGGTGGAACTTTTTTTTAGTTACCTTTTGTGTTAAAAACAATAACCCACTTGATATCAACAATGGTTTTAATTCAAAGGGTTCCGGATTCTTTTTTAGACCACTTAAGACAATTAAGCTGCAATTTTTTATGGCAACCCATTTTAGGGTTACTTGGCAAATTTTAATTTAAAATACCGTTTAGCAAATATCCATACTAACATTAAAAATATGAAACTCTAACAGTCTGATACGTTTGCACGCCTAAAATGTTGAACTAATTGTGATGAATTTCGGTATAAAAATAGATTAGACCTTGGAGAAGGACATATGCTTAGTTTTTGTCGCGAAAATGAAACTTGTAGGCGGTGGAATAGGGCCGAATAGAAAATATATTATGTAAATTTCAACATCATGTTTATGCAGTCAAATTATTGTCTTTCCATTCAAAACCGGCTACACAATGTGTGAAATTGATTTCTAAAAATAATGAGCAATTATCAGTTATTCTGAGTAATTAGATGAGCCAGCTGTTGTGGTGGCGCAAAATAAACATCTAAACAAGCATTTATTTAGAATAAACTAACAAAACCGTTACAGGGTGTACACCTGTAGGTAACAAACAAAAAGCGTCATTGTCCCAAACTGAATCCAGGCTCATGGTGCTGGCCAAGTAAGATCATCGCTGTTCTTTCGCCTGGACCACTTGGGTGAACGAACCAATATTCAGAGTAATCTTTTTTTTATTGCTGACGAACAACAGCTGACGGCCGACTTAATAATAAGCTGTTACCGTCGCTTATGGAAGTTTGCAGTTCTAGGGTCACATCTAACACGCTGATGTCCATATAGGAGTATAGTAGTACACAACACATGTATAGCAGCATACTTTTTATCCGTGCAGGGGCGGAGAAAGAATACTAACCTTTGCGGCCAGGGTCGGCCTGTCGTAAAAGACAACAAAACAACCCACCCTAGCTACGTGGTAGGGCCCCAAGCACATCTGAATGGCGACCACCTTTGGTCTTAAGTATGCCGTCATAGTAACTTTGTGTTGTGTTCCGGCATTAGTGACCCAAGTTCTTGTACCCTTATGGGGCTGCAGCGTGTTCGCGATGCCACTGGCGTTACAAATACCCATAGGCGATGGTAACCGCTAAATTCTAAGTAGTCCGTCAGCCTGTCTGCTGTTCTACAGCAATAAAAAAACCTTAATGACCAAGGATGGTTGCAATCCAGATGGGCTTGAGACCCTACCACGACGCTAGGATTGTCTTATTGCCTTGTACGACAGGCCGACCCCGGCCGCAAGGGTTAGAATTCTTACTCCACTCCTGCACGGAGAAAATTCAGAGTTTATTTCGAACATACAAGGTGACACAACATAAACACATGGTTATTATGGCGGTATACTAAGAGATGAGGGTTGCTCGCTAATTAATCGGGCTCGGGTCCCTACCACGTAGCTAAAATTGATGATGAGAATGTAAGAATGGACCTCCTTGGATTATATTGCCATCTGCATCATAACATCAGCATGGATTCTCAAAAACAAAAAAAAAACAAATATAACGTTATAAATTAAATATTTATTTAAAATGAATAAAAAATTTTTGTGCTATATTTTATTTTACTTATTATATTATGTATTTTATGTTACATTATTTATGCTATTATTATATTTTATTTATATTATTATATTTCATACTAGCCGTTTTCGTACGCATGTGCGCTACACTAAAAACTTTAATAACGTTATATTAAATGAAGATATCGCAATATTTTTTTAGGTAAGGACCAAGACATAAAACGTAGAAATTTTAACTGAAATCTATTCAAAAGTTTTGCCGTGATACGCGCACTACTGCAGACCTCTATCATTTTATTTATATAGATATATTACTTATAGCGCGCCACCTATAGCAAAACGCTCTTGAATATATTCGTCCTTTAGGTTGCCTGGAAGAGATCGCCTCTTAGCGATAAGGCCGCCTATTGTGCACTTATAGTTAGAATTTTACTATTAAGTTACTTTGTAAATAATATTTGGTTGACAATAAAGAATAATCCATCTATCTATATATTTTTATACGGAACCACTTGGTATAAAATTTAATTACTTTACATAATATTTGCTAAACATTCTAACTTTTCTCATTAAAATACAAACCTTATAATAATAGCCACAAAAGTCAAATTCATATACGAACATTTGTTATATTTCAAACACAGTTTCAGAATTATAAACTTTATTAATGGTGTGTAGAGTATAATATCGATTGGAATTATCGTATAAAATCTAGGTTTTTATTTAAGACCTATTATTAATTACTAAGTGTGAGAACTTGTTAATTGAAGTGCGAACTTCGTTTTTTAACGCTTGAAGAAAATAACGGTTTAATGAAATAAATTTTTTAATATTTATTATAACGATAATAGTGTAGTTTTAAAATTAATTTAAGCATTTTTTTGCTAGCTTAATCAGATATATCTTTATGAAATACTAGCTGTGCCCGCGACTCCGTCCGCGTGGAATATTGACTTTGGGCAGAATTTTTTGGATATATCTTTGGTTTATTTTGGATTACAAACCCTATAAACCCTAAAATATAAATGAAATATGCAAACAGTCAGTATTATCGATTGCAACTGTTACGCCATGCGCCTCCGGAATACATACGTTCGAACCTACAAGTCCAGCCTAAGCTAAACCCTATTTCATATGATTGATGACATAAATCTGAGGTTAACATAAATTGGAAATTCAACCTACAATGTCCAGCCTAAGCTGAACCCTATTTGATATGATTGATGATATAAATCTGAGGTCAACTTAAATGGGAATTTAAAATTTCCGAAACTTATCATTTTTAATAAAAACTATTTTTTTTTTCAAAAATAAAAATAGCCTAAGTTACTCCTTGTTATATCAGCTATCTGCCAGTGAAAGTCCCGTCAAAATCGGTGCAGCCATTTCAGAGATTAACTGGAACAAACAGACAGACAGACAGACAAAAATTGTAAAAAATGTTGTTTTAGTAGGTATATGTACCGTGTATACGTCCAAATGCACTTAGTAAAAAGCGGTTATTTTAATATTACAAATAGACCCTCCAATTTTATTTATTTGTATAGATTAGCTGACCCGGCAAACGTAGTTCTGCCATATAAATTTAAAAATAAACAGATCTTAACTACGTTCACCCCGTTTAAATTTCATTTATGCGACATAAAGTATTCTATGTCCTTCTTCAAGCTCCAATCTATTTCTATATTGTAAAATAGTGAGGCTGGCTTTGTCAATGGTCTATATTAGTAATTGTGTGGCAATCACAATAGGTCATTGAACTGGAAGTAATGATACTAAGTTGAATAGATTGAAGCCACCTTTCGAAATAATAATAATTATGTCCATCTCCAACTAGAATATCCAGTGTATGACCGCCTCTTGAGTGAGCTTGAGATACAGTAAAAAAATTGAGGTTCGCTGAGCAAACCTTAGCTGAAATTATGGCTAATAAAATACCAGATCTCACCTGGAGTGATACTGCATAAAAATGCCCGTCTGGATGGCGACCATCTTTGGTTTTAAGTATGCCGCCATAATAACCTTGTGTTGTGTTCCGGCATTAGTGACCCAAGTTCCTGTACCATTATGGGACAGCAGCGTGTTCGCGATTAATTAATTAATTAATTGTATATCTTAGTAAACAACACCCCTATAGGTATGAGCGAGAAGTTGAAGTTATCCACCTATACAAGGTGATTGGTAATTCGACGTATTCCCATTAGAAAGTGACAGAGGTGACTATTTGCGATAATTGGAACCCCCATATGCATTGTGTAAAAGTAAACCATTTTTGAGTTATCATGATTTTTAGCTTTTTTCAAAATAAGTCAAAAATGCAACAGAAATTAAAAAAAAACGTATAAATTTAAATCTCATTTTGTCTTCTGATTTATAAATACAATTAAACACTGGTTATTTTTTTTTTATAGCGAGAGTTCAGCAGACAGGCAAACGGCTCACCCTGGCAGGTGGTCACCGTCGCCTATGGACGTCTGCAACACCAGAGGCATTACTAACGCGCTGCCGGCCTCGAAGAAATTTTATAACGCCTTTTTTGAAGAACCCCATATCGTACCGCGCTGAGAAAACCTCAGCCGGAAGCTCATTCCAGATCCTGAGAGTACGCAACATGAACGTTCTGGAGAACCGTTTCGTACAGAAAAGAAGAGGCTCCAGGAAATGGGGATGAACACCCAGCCGATGGCGGGCAGTGCGGTGGTAGAAAGACGACGAGGGCACCATTCTAAATAGCTCCTCAGAACACTCCCCGTTGTACAGACGGTAGAATACGCAAAGAGACGCAAAGTGTCTCCGAAGTCCAAGCGTGTTTAGACCATCTGTGAGTATGGGATCGTCGACAACACGAACTGCGCGCCGTTGGATCAAATCTAGGGGATTGAGCTGACAGGCGGGTGCTCCAGCCCATAAATGTGAGCAGTACTCCATATGCGGTCTGACCTGTGCTTTGTATAGCACAAGCCGTTGTCTTGGACTGAAGTACTGCTTGGACCGGTTTAGCACACCTAGCTTTTTGGAGGCAAGCTTAGCTTTACCCTCAATATTTACCAATATTAAAACAACAATTGTCCAAATTTGAAAATGCGATACAAAAACAACATTAATTCAATATATTTTTTTATTTTATTCCACAAAAATGCCTTAACAACAAAAAACGTTATAAAACTTGGCTTGCAGATTATTTAAAAAAACATAACCGTTTTCTTAGCTCTCCAATAACGCATAACAACAAGAAACTTATTTCAAAGAAACTAAAAAAAAAAGATCAAAAAGGAAGCAGTCGGAAATTCGTATTCGAACTAAAAAACTTCCTTCTTTCAAATTTCCATAAAATTAATTAAAAACAATACCCGATGTAAATAAAACAAAAAATACAAATTTAAAATAAAATTTAGAACCAGTAACAGTTTAGTAGTAATAACAATTAACAATTGATAATAAGTAACAATTTAGAAATTTTGTAATTTAGCTTAATTAAAGTTCTTGCTCAAAATGACTTCCCCTATTGCGTACGCAAAGTCGCAATCTTTTTCTGAGTTATGACTTAATTACCGAAGTAGTCAAATTATTCCGCATCGCATTTGCTGCGTTTATAATTCTTGTTTTAAGTTCTTCCGCGGATGACAGACGAGACGTCGTAAACTAGGGATGATGATTCCTACAGCGGGGAGTATAGCTCTCCGCTATAATATAAGTGTCACTTAGATTTCGTGTGATTGTGCGCTAATATGATAGCCCATAACGTCCCACCTGCTCGGATGTCCTTTAAATGGAACGAAAAGAAAACGCTTTTTCAAAGCGGTTTATACATACTGGTAAGGGAACATCCATTCTACGTGACCCGTTCTGAAGGGGAGGTCTTCAAAATACCTAGCTTGATCACGGGGAAAAGGAGGGGGGGGGGGGGTTAAGTTTTCGTTAAGTAGTCAATATCCTTTAAAGGAAATCTCGCGCGTTTTCGAGCTATTATCAAAAATAGCGCGCTAACGTTTAGTTTTATAGATAACGCTTTATTGTAAACCAAATTTCGACGACAAATAACAGAAATTATAAGATTTAATTCTAAAACTAGAATTTAAAACACATTTCTTTCAAATATTCGTACCATTAGATGCAGTGTGCCACAAGGGAGTGAACTTGGACCGCTTTATTTCTTCTTTATATTAATGACATGCCAAGCTTAAAAAAAATGGAAATTAAACTAAAAGAATGGAATTGAATGGCTTAAAAGAATGGAATTGAATGGAACAATGACACGTAGATTGAATGATATTTAATTTTAATAAATAATAAATAAACAACGTCAATTGTCCAAAAAGTATTAAATGCGGTCACTGAGGCACACAAAAACCGCACACGTATAACCGATTCACCGGTTCGAAACGATTCACCGATTTGTATAATAATTCAGGATCTGGCCATTATGACATCAATTTGTGAACTAAAAATTTGTGCAGTTATTGCTCCATTTATGAACTTTTGCTAAACCTTTTATCGTTTTTCCATTTTATAGAGTATTCATTTTAAAATCCTTTTCAATATATTTAATCCTAAGTCTTTATAATCAGCATTATCTAAAATTAACCATATATGCTAAAATATGTTACAACTAACTTTACAATGAACACCGCTACCATTGCGACCACACCACATCCGGCTGTCGGTACAATCGTCTACAAAAGTATATCAACCTGTCAATTAGGCCTTCCACAGATTATCATCTCAGTCCGCTGCACATCGGTAGATTGTATCACGTATTTTCGGGTTGTCCTCTCAAGATTTATTATGCGATTAATCCCGGTACGATTGAGTTTTCTTGGCAAATGAATTTTTTATTAAAATATACAATAAACAAATAAAATATATAGGGACAATTCACAAAACGCCATCTAGTCCCAAAGTAAGTAGCTTAGGACTTGTGTTATGGGTAATAGACAATTGATATGATATGAATATATTTTGGGTTATTAGGATTGTTTTGTCGCCTTTTACAACAGGCCATCCCTGGCCGCAGAAGGCACCACCAACGCAAATATGCTCACTACTTTCGCGTTGACAGAAGTTCACTCTAGGCTCTAATTTGAAAGCTTTGGATGGATGGATGTATGGATTAAGCGGAATCCATCACTTGGATGACAGTAATAATATTAGGACTATAAGGAGACAAGGAGAAGACCGGGCGGTCTATTAGGTACACATTATTGACTATCTCCTTGGTCAACGGCTAACGTTACATTCGCAGTCTGTTTTATTTAAAAAAGATATATTATTTGTCAAGTATCTAAAATACAAGGCCGCTGCTTTGTTGTCTAGGTGGAACTTTTTTTATTGCTGTAGGACAGCAGACAGGCTGACGGCCCACTTAGGATGTAGTGGTTACCGTCGCTTATGGGTGTTAGCAACGCCAGTGGCATCGCGAACACGCTACTGTCCCATAAGAGTACAGGAACTTGGGTCATTAATGACGGAACACAACACAAAGTTATTACTGCGGCAGACCATCACCATCCAGACCCACTTGGGGCCCTATCACGTAGCTAGGATGGGTTGTTTTGTCACCTTTTACGACAGGCTGACCACGGTCGCAGAGGTCAGTATTTTCTCTCCGCCATTGCACGGATGAAATTTTCGCGCTTCTTCTTGAAAAAATAATTTTGAGACTCAATGTTTTTTTGATAATTTTCACTTTTATTTATTATTGTACTATCAGTTTTATTTTGTTATATTGTATTTGAAGTAGGCAATAAATAATATTTTATAATTTGATATTGATAGTAACAGCCCACAGCATCCCACTGCTGGTCTTGGGCCTCCCCCAGGGGACAGATAGTGTACCCGCCATACTTGTCCAAAGCGGATTGGTGAGTTACACTGGTGAGCTCAGTACGCAGGTTCCCTTCATCGTCAGCATGCGCCGTCGGTATACATAGCCATGTGGCAATTATGCTATAATATGCACATTCGGTAAGAAAAACTACTTAAGCAAGGCATGCCGTCATGGAATTCGAACCCTGATCCTCTATTTTGTCTTCGAGTGTAATCCATTGAGCTATCAGGTACCTTAATTTAATAATAAAAATAAAAAATACAATAAAAATCTTTTCTCCAACTGTACTTGTTAACGAATCGGTCGAAATAAACTTAATTCCTTAACTTAGTTAAAGTCCTGACCGGCAGTGATTGCCAGAGTTAACTTAAAACCAACTTAGTTATTCACAGTACACTTGTAGAGCTTAATTAAGCTTCTGCTTGTTTTTTAAGTTTTGTTTTCTTATACTGAACCGTCAGTTAAGTGTTAAGTTTAAGTTAGTTAAAGCTTTTGCATGACTTAGCACTTAATTAAAAATGAATGTCTTTATTCATTTTTCTAGGTCTGTCAGTCATTACATTTTGGAAAATAATTAGAGGACATCCATTAATTACGTGAGCTCAGAATGGGGGGGGGGGGGTCCAATAAAATCTCACCAAATCTCATTTAAACCGAGGGGGGGATAATCGAAAATCTCACGTCACCTTCAAAAAATATAAAATAGTACAGATATTAAAAAATATGTTTTTATCTCTTTTTTTACTTTGTATTTATTTAATTTAAATTAATTAATTATAGTATACCTGAACGGTTTATTATTTTCCCGAATACTAAAAATTTTAGATTAAAATATTTTTAGCGCCAATCTCACGTAAGGGGAGGGGGGGTCCAGGCAAATCTCACTAAATCTCACCTAAGGAGGGGGGGGGGGGAGTCTAAACTGATCGAAAAATAGCTCACGTAATTAATGTATGTCCCCTTATATCCTATTCTTCTTAGGGTGCTTCTCCAACTAGTGAAGGTTGGCAGTCAGCTCTGCACAAATCTTTTTATTCTTTGTAAGGCGAAACAATTCGGCGGCATTTGCAATTCCAGTCCATTCCCGAATATTTCGTAACCAGGATTTCCGTCTGCGGCCTCGACGTCTTTTGCCGGCAACTTTTCTTATCATAATGAGCTGCAATAGTTTGTAGCGGTCTTGCTTAAGCACGTGACCCAGGTACGCAACTTTGCACTGTTTGATGGTCTGCAAAAGCTTGCGTTTTTGACCAATTATAAGCACCTTCTTTTAGATCCTGAGGAAACCGAATCACCAGTAAAGTGATATCATTCCGAAACTTCGCGGGTTGAATTTCATTGCAAGTTACGCATATGCCCAAATTACAGTTCCCCTACGCTAAATACCGACAGACAGAGCCCTAGTGTCGCAAACATCCATAGGTGACGCTAAATCATCAACCAATCAACAAACTAATTTTTTTATTGATACCGTTACACGTTATTCATATTTATTCACAATATTGTGCTCTATTTTAGATTAGTATTTAATTGTTTAAGTAGAATTTAGATGTGAGCTCCTTCTTTTTTTTTAATTTTCACTATGACGTCACTCCATGGGCCGGACGAAGATCAGCGCTGGCTTTTCTAAGCCAGCATTATGCTAAGCCATTCCAATTTAGGACACCAGTTTTTATATATTAATTAAAATTTTAGTTTTTGTAAATAATTGTCCTACATGAGTAATTTTTCTCTCTCTAAATGCTGCTTCGCTTAAGGTAGTCACCGGAAGCTGGTGTAAGTTTTTCGATACGTGTGGTCACGTCACACGGATATGTGCTCATCTATTAAGTGGGATATTCATATATATAATATATGCATGATGCATGTTATAGTATAGTTACGTTGCACCGACGGTAAAAGAAAACATTGTGTGGAATCCCGCGAGAAGCGTGGCAGGATTACACTTCGTTTCCACAAACGGAGACCAGAGCCGTGTAGTGGGTTATGGGTTGTACTTGTATTATAGTTATTATGTTATAATATATATTCCTAATATGTTAGAGAAGACTTTTTTATTTCTGGAACCACACGGCTGAGGATGCCGTTTTTAACACGCTTCTATTAGTTTCACCAGTATGTTTGTTAGAACTCGATTTTGACCTACATAAACGGTCAAATTCCGTTTAAACATTGTAGAATTATCAAGGACCGATGTGGCAAGCGCCTGATGAAAAACATTTCATCAGCCGCTATTAACTTTTAAAAAGTAATAAAAATAAGTAAGTTCAATATTGTTTTACCGATCTGTCTACATACCTCAAATAATATTTTGAGAACATTCTGTATATAAACACCTGCTCAATATAATACCGTACCATAATCTCCATGAGCTGTCAATTAGACGTACTTAAACGGGTATTTTAAGTGGATTAAAAAGTTCATACAAAATCATAAGATCATAAAATTTTTAGAAAGAGAGAGTAATAAAATTATGGGAGCAAAACAGAGATGTCGCTATAATTTGACGCATAAAAAGAGATAACATTATACATTTTGTTTCGGTAGACAGAGACAGATTTATATGCTAAGTCATGCTAGAACGTTATTATTTGTAATGATATGTCAATCAGATAAATGAGATGGCATGTACTAATGTTAGTATGCGAGTTTGGCTTTTAATCGAAGTAATTGTGATGAGGTTTGATTGTTGCTTTCAAGATAGTATCTCTTTGTTGTTTGTTGTAATTAAAAGCAATAAGTTTATTCAAAGGCTTCTCTACCCCATGTAGCGCCCATGTGCCATCATTATTTTGGTATCTTATAGTAAGCGCGCGATCAAAATGGAATAGATACAAATGTTAACATGTCGATATATGGTAAATGTTGTCACTGTTAAAAATGGAAATTGTAAAAAAAATCGACGTTCATACTAACTCGACCAGCTGATCAGTCATTTTGTATGGAAAGACATTTTTTACAATTTCCATTTTTTTACATTGAGATACATTTAAATGATGTCGATAAACAATAGGTACACATCTGCCAAATTTTTTATTCCAATTTCGACACCATGTCAAACATAACAGAGTTCAATATAACTTTTGGGCATTGGGATATGTTTGACAGATTTGGGAAGCTTGATGCTATGTAAATGTAGACGGGTAAAAAGTATTTTTGCGAAGGAAGTAGGAAGTTATTTCAAAAATGTTTAATTTAAAAGTTTATTATTACAGGTGTGAACAACATAAATATAATTACAAAAAATTATTTAACGTGCTTTTACATTATCAAAATCCTAAATTATATCACTTCCGAAATTGAAAGTAACAAGGAATGAAATTTTGTAATTGTTTTTGTTTATAATTTGTGAAATGCATCTTGCTCAATCATAAAGAAAATAGTGCACAAGTAATCTGAATTTATTTATTCTTGCCTATTTGTGAGAATATTGTTTATATAATATGGTTACAAAACGGATCTACAATGCAAAACATTTTGAAGTTTTACAGTGTTGGTGTTCAAACTGATGAAGAAAATGGCAAATTAAACGAGTAGCTATGGTGAAACCTTAAATTATAGAGGTGCCTTTGACAAAAGAACCTTACTATAGTTCAAACTTAAATGAATTATGGTTGAATTTCAACCTCTGTAAAAATTTCTGTTGTTGCCTTGACATCTTTCGCTACTGTTTTTGCGCTATTAAGGAACTCCCCAAAAGTCGACTCATTAAGGAATTCAGACAAACTTATTTTTGCATGATCAATCATTTTCACCGCTTCTCACAATACGACATCTGACTTTTGAAGAGTCTTGCTAACTTTATTAATCTTTCTTGAAATTTCAAACCAAATAAATAAGCAGAGAGCAGATGAATTTAAACGACTTAAATTTTGCCAGAATAAATGAATTTGTCAAATTTCTTGACTCCGCATATTGACTCCTATCAGAATATATGGTAAACAAGGCATTTCTTCAGGCACTTTCCCCAGATTAAAACATAGAGATTTTACCGCTTCAACATTGTTCTCTCATTGAGTATTTGAGAATGGTTTTAAAGTTGCTACTTTTTTGGCAAGTAATTGCCAACGTGCTGTTGACGCAGAAAAAACACAAATTTCATGCACAGTTGAAAAGAAGTTGACAATTATTTTTATTTATTTATGACACGATACATATAAGAAGAGCTCCGAATGCCATGCGAAATATATGTAAAGCAAAGCTCTTTTTACGTGGAGTTGAGTTATAACACCCGGCGTCATAACACGGGTGCAGGTTCATTGTAAGTGCCATAATACCACTGCGCCCGTGTGCAACGCGCACTCTGCACCATAGGTAAAGCCGCCTCAAGTTTATTATTATATGGAATTGCATCCCAAACTATTTTTTTCACAGCTGAGATCGGTAGACAGGCAAACGGCCCATCCGATAGTAGGTGATCACCGTGGCCAATACACGTTTACAACACGACAGACATTGCCAATGCGTTAAAGACAACACAATACAACACTAGGTCATTAAGGTGGCAGGTTATTAAACATGGCAAACATGGTTGCTATCCAGATGCGCTTGGAGCCCTACCACCAAGCTATTGGATTTGTTGTTGCCTTTTACAATAGGCCGCTTCCGGCCGTAGGGGTCAGTATTTTTACACCACCCCTGCATGGAGAAAAAGTAGCATGCAGGATATTTCCTAAACAGGTCAAACAATGTTCAAACTTTCCACACTAGTGGATAAGTATGGTAGCA
Organism: Malacosoma neustria; assembly: GCA_963693495.1. Lineage (NCBI taxonomy): Eukaryota > Metazoa > Arthropoda > Insecta > Lepidoptera > Lasiocampidae > Malacosoma > Malacosoma neustria. The sequence goes on from OY856397.1 coordinate 3,428,433, forward strand.
TACGAAGGATTTTTCTAAAGCTGAAATTCAGCAGACAGACATGTGGCTCAGCTTACAGCATGTCATTGTCACCTAGATTTTTTAAAAAGCAGAAAAATGATGAACGGACCATCACAAACAGTTTCTTATAACATTTCCCTTTCACAGACAGTAAAATATGCAGATGTAGTCTTTCCATTGTCAAGTGTGTCTAGACTGGCTATGATATAAAAATGAGAATGATATCAAAAATCTACTTACAATTGACATCTATTGATAAAGTTTCCGAAACGGGTGGGATTAGGGGATCCGTCACTGCCTGTGGACAAAACATGAAGACATTAGATTCAAAGATTCTGAGTTTTTCACAAACACGAATTTGATTCTAAACAAACTAAACATATTTATTAGTGCATTTATTTGTTTTCTCCATGCAGGGGCGAATAATACTAAACTCTGCGACCAGCTTCGGCCTGTCGTAAAAGGCGACAACAAGACCTACGTACCACGCAGCGAGGGTCTAGGTAACGGGCCGTAAGCCCGTCTGGATCTGCAATCACCTTGGGTTTATAAGTATGCCGCCACAATAACCTTGTGTTGTGTTCCAGTATTAGTGACCTAGATTCCAGAGTACTACAGGAGCACCTATGCGTAGAGCAGCATGGTCGCGGTGCCCCTAGTGTCGCAAACATCTATAAGCGACGGCAACTGTTTACTACGACTATTAAGTGGGCCGTCAGCCTGTTTGCTCTCTGGTCATATGTAATAAAAATGCTATGTGTTCTGTGTATGGCTTCAGAGATTTAAACTAACGACCTCCGTGGCATAACGACTTTCGTACGTCGCACAGTGGGGCCAAATATCGAAAAGCTGGCCAAAAGTCGAAAATGAAGTTCAAGTTTCGTTAATTTTAGGTCGAATTTCAGAATCCAGAGCCCCCTAGCCTTTGAGCCTATTATACATGTTCTTCTTCCTGCCCTTATCCCAAACTATGTGGGTTTGACACAACATGTTCTCTCCTTCCACTCTCCTCTATTAGCGGTCATCTGAACATTCACACCTTTTTTTAAACATATCATCTTTTACACAATCCATCCATCTTTTCTTTAGTCTACCTTTCCTCTTGTATCCATACACTCTCATTTATAGCATCGTCCTTGTTACATGACGCTCCTCTCTTCGCATTATATGCCCATAGCAGGCTAACCTATTACTTTTCAGCTTCTCAATCACTGGCGCTACTTTCAAACTTTCCCTAATATACTCATTTCTAATTTTATCCATTTGTAATTCCGCTGATCCATCTCCCCCCTTTGTGGCCCAGTACTCTGATCCATACAATATAACAGGTCTTATTACGGACTTATAGATTTTACGTAAGTCTAAACGGCATATGTGGGTCACAAATTGTTCCTGAGACCTGTCGCCATTTTTTTATTGCTGTAGGACAGCAGACAGGCTGACGGCCCGCATAGAATTTATTAGTTACCGTCGCCTATGGGTGGTTGCAACGCCAGTGGCATCACGATACACCAAGGTGCTTCTTCCTGTATTTCTGATGTTACTGCTTCTACCACCAGGAGGAACAGATAAGGGCTAAGAGTCGATCCTTGGTGTAAACCCACCGCAATATTGAACTTGTCTGTGACGCCAGCTAAGGACCGGACGTGTGTACTTGCCTTATCGTACACCACACGAATAAGATGCAAGTACTTCACAGGCACTCCTTTTGTTTTCATAGCTCACCACAAAACCTTTCTAAGAACCCGATCATATGCTTATTTGCTGTCAACGAATATCATGTGCAAGTTCTTATGTGCACTTCTATATTTCTTGCACAGTTGGCGAAGTGCGAATATAGCATCCGTAGTCCCTCGCCCGGGCATGAAACCAGATTGGTTCTCCCTTATTTTGTTCTCCTCTCATGGTCGCCTAGCTATTACTTTCTCCCAAATCTTCATGCTGTGCGACATGAGCTATATTCTTCTATAATTGTCTTTGTACATCTCCCTTGTTCTTAAAAATGGACACTAGCGTATTGTTGCATCATTCATCACTTATTAAAGAACAAAGTCAGCCACTTCCATCCATCTGCTTTCAAGAACTTCCATACTTCCACAGGTATTTCATCCGGTCCTACAGATTTGCCATTTTGCATACTATCTACAGCCAATCTAACCTCAGGCGTACTCACTTTTAGAGCCTAAGTTATTGTAGAACTGATGAAATTCATTAAAGTGATTAATTTGAAATCCACCATTTTGTTTTTCATTCAAAGTTTGACTCCGGGTTCATAATTAGTGACATGGAAAACCCCTGAATATACACTTTCAGCCGAATTTATAACGTTTGGGATTTGGCCCCACTGTGCGTCGGTCGCTTGCAGGGATCACGGGTTTGATTCTCGTCCCAAGTTTGGGTTTTACGTATAATATGTATTTACTTATAAAAGAAAGGTAAGTAAGTAATAAATCAGTTATCAACACATAACACAAGCGTTCTTCTGTTTATTTTGGCACTAGATGGCGCTGTAGGTTTTCCAGTTTATTCATAATTAGTTCCTTATTTTTTATATTCCAGTTTATTTAAACATCAAGTTATAAGTAAAGGCTCTACACCAACCAAACAATCGAGATAATATTTACCTGACATGTAATATCAGTCCCGTAGTCCGACCTCTGCAGCTTGAAAGATACTGTGGCTCGTGCTTCTGAATTGGCGAGCAGAGCATGCGACTTCCACCAGGACACGCGAGCTGTTGGACGACCTAAAATCCATTTTAATCTTAGTTCTTTTTTTATAGCTATAGTTCAGTAGACAGGCAAACAGCCCACCCTAACAGGTGGTCACACGTTGCCGACCTCGAAGAGACTTTATAACGCCTTTTTTGAAGAACTCCATATCGTACCGCGCTGAGAAAACCTCAGCCGGAAGCTCATTCCAGATCCCGAGAGCACGCAACATGAACGTTCTTGAGAACCGTTTCGTACAACAAAGAAGAGGCTCCAAGAAATGGGGATGAACACCCAGCCGATTGCGGGCAGTGCGATGGTAAAAAGACGACGAGGCCACCATTCTAAATAGCTCCTCAGAACACTCCCCGTTGTAAAAACGGTAGAATACGCAAAGAGACGCAGTCTTTTAGAAGTCCAAGCGTGTCTAGACCGTCTGTGAGTATGGGATCGTCCGCAACACGAACTGCGCGCCGTTGGATGGAGTCTTTACTTTTAGTTTCTGAGAGGGCATAGTAACCATGTCGCTACAACTTTTTTTTATTGCTGAGGAACAGCAGAAATGCTGATGGCCCACTTGTAAACAGTTACAATTGCCTATGGCTGTTTGTGAGCATAGAGGCACCGCGAACACGCTGCTGTCCCATAGGGATACAGGAATCTGGGTCACTTATGTCGGAACTCAGCACAAGGTTATTATAGCGGCATACTTCTAGACCAAGGGTGGTTGCCATATATGGCTTGGGGTCCTACCACGAACGCTACAATATCCTGTATAATTTCTCGCACTCATTTCGGACAGTTTACTTTTTGTTCTTGAGGTGGAAATACCTCATGCACATAGCACTTCTTTTGGGCTGTCGTGTGATGTATCCATACGCCCCAACAGTGGACAATGGGACGCAAGTCGCTGGTGTACCCACTAAGATCACCACCTTTAGCCTTAATTGGGGGTAATAGTAGTGACTTTTGGTCATTGCTCTGCGACGCCAACGGTTTCTGCGTCACCTGAAAGCAGAGTCCCGGTTGACATTTTCCCCGACTGAGTGAGAGGTCGAAGGTGGAACACTCCTCCCATTCCAAATGACTAGCATAATGACAAGGGCTCTTAAGTGTGCGTTTCGGATGTAGCCGTGATGAATTATAAAGAAGTCAACTATACTTTAAATTACAAATAAATTAATTAAATTTTATACTAAATAAATAACAAGGGAAGATCGTTCGGTTCCATAAACCAATATGTCTAAGTCGTAACAACCAATCTGCATTGTTTCCTGTTGTTTGCCCACTGTTGGGTTGCGATTAATATCATTTAATTATCCAGGCTCGTACCCTATACCCCCATCAAACGCCATCGGTCCCTTTTTTGAAGTGTTTTAGCGAAAATGTCCGGTTCACACATTCGGCTTTGATTTTTGGTGTGGCCTAATTCATGGGAGGCAGCGCTTTTAATTATTACAATCACTTGATTGTGAAGATCACACGCCAATAAAAATATGCACATGTAAGTGCGACAGTTCAAGCAACATACAGCTTTAAAAAGAAACGATGGATTCATGCGTTTTGTTTAGCCTTCTAAGAGGCATGCAATTTAATTAGAAAAAGATTTACATTTCATTGTACACGAATACATGATATTTGATTTGATAATGATACTATTTTAGTCGATACTGAAAATATGTAAGCTGTGGGGCTTTAAAACAATGCTTTTCAGTAACCTTATTGACAAAAAATAATTAACAATCTTAACAAATTTATCTTCAACTATCAGTTTTAATATTAAAACTTAAAAAAAAGAAAAATATTCCAATAAATCAACGCTCCAGCTTATAAATTACGTTAATCTCAAAGTCATTGACGAGGGTTGGACAGTACCCGAATGTTTTACACTTTTTCCCAGATATTTTGTTTCAAGCTACTGTTGTTTATGTAAGTATTTATGCTCGTCTGTTTTCGACACCGTTTCATTTCGTATTCACATTTGTTGACACGTTTTATTGATTTTACAATCAGATTGAGATTTATATTTTGTTTTGTAAATATATAATTTGACAGTGATTATAACAACTGCTTTCAGATTTGAGCATAACGCCTCCAACGAGTCATCATTGTCACTGCTAGATGTAGGCCTTCCCAAGTTTGTGCCACAGATCCCGGTCTCTTGATTTTCTTCTTCTGTCTACACTTCACTTCACGTGACTTCTGTGTCACGAGACGAGTGTCTTCACTTCACTAGTCGTTTTTTCCAACGAGTGCCGTCTTACAATTCAAAGAATGAAGAGTTCCTTCATAACCGACTTCGGCTCGATCGTTGTATTTGAGTACAAGACATAGTGGTTGAGGCTGAAAGCAGAGTATTTTCCTTACAGGGGCGGATTAAGAATACTTTGTTCTAGGGCGCCCTGTAAAAGACGACAAAACAACCCTATCTAGTTAGTAGGGCTATAATCCCGTCTGAATTGTTGTGACCCAGGTTCCAGATCTCTACGTGACTATTTGAAAGCGGTGCCTCTGACGGCATAAACATCCATAAGCGACAGTAACTGCTAACTATTAAGTGAGCCATCAGCCTGTCCACCAGCCTCCATAGTAATAATACATTTGCTGGCGAAGCCGAACCATTTTCGCAGAAGTAGCATTTTCAAAATTGGTTATATAATTTCAGCTAACAAGAAATTTTTTAATAGCGATTAATAAATTACCTCATTCGCTAGTTTCTCTGGAGTCGCGGCATTCGATGGCAGAGAAATCTATTTTTATTGCCTTCTTAGAGAAAAAACTCAAATATCAAGGAGTCTTTAAAACATAGTTAATTTCAGCCTAGAAACAACTACACGCAAATAAATAAAAAAAAATTATTGAGGACAAATAGCAGGACAACCAAGGTAATTTACCTCCAACAGCCACACATGTAAGGTTGACTTCGGTACCCTCGTCATACGGTCCAAGAACACCTCCTCTAATCTCGTTACCCTCGTGATTCAGGACTATAAGGCGTTCCGGTGGAACTGTGGAACGAGAATTTATTTTAGAAAATTTGGTTTTCGTATACACATAATAAATCCGTTTTTACTATTTACACATTAAACATGCGAGTCTGACGAAATAGCTGGCTTGAATACATAAGTGATCTGGCATACTTATACACACCCATGCCACGTGACCTATTTTTGACAATTTTTTACCCCTTTCCCTCCCCTTGGTGACCATCTGTAATATAAGAGAAGCCCCTGAACAAAATCATTTTGTTTCAAACAAAAAGTAAAAAAAAAAAATATTTGGCTCATCTAGTCTTTAGTAACAGCGCTAAATGCTGCGCGTCAAATTGTGATTTTGCCCGAAAAAACTTGAGGTTATCTGTAGAGGATAATGACGACGCGACGAACATCTAAGCCTCATCTCCTCCTCTTTGTGACCAAGCGTAGTATTTTGAAGACCTCCCCCACCGTGAGCGGGTCACGTAGTACGTTTCCCAAGTTCGATCCTCAACTTGCTTTGAGAATAGCTAGATAGACCTTCGCAAGTATTTAGATAATAAATTTAGTACAAAATCAAAACTACTTACTGAGTATAGTTAAGTTTAGCCTGGTATTCTTCGTGGGAGATTTGAAAAAATCTACTCTGCATCGGTACTGCCCGCTGTCTTCAGGTCTGTAATGAAATTCGTCATAAAAACCGACCTGGGTCATATAACTGATGACGCAGTGGCTCAATAGACACGTAAGTGGTCTCTTACTGTTGTGTCTGTAAGTTCGATCCTCGCGGAGGTATATCATATACAAGTTTCCTCACGACACGACAGGTTTCCTTTCTTTCCTTCACCGTCGGTACATGGAAATTATGCCATAATATGCACATCAGGCGAGAAAAACGGCCAAACGGTACATGCCACCGTGGAATTCGAACCCTGGACCTCTACATTATTCTCCGAGTTTAATACCACTGAGCTACCAGCTACATAATATTTTCTTCACTAAATATATATTAGGTACAGATTTTCACCACGTGCATGAAGCTGTCTTTAAAAAAATCCCAATTTTTTTAACCGTGCAGGGGCAAAGAAGGAATACTAACCTCTGCGGCTGGGGTCGGCCTGTCGTAAAAGGCAACAAAACAACCCGTCCCAGCTACGTGGTAGGGCCTCAAGCCCGTCTGCATGGCGACCACCTTTGGTCTTAAGTATGCCGCCTTAATAATCTTGTGTTGTGTTCCGGCCTTAGTGATGCGAGTTCCAGTACCCTTATGGGACAGCAGCATGTTCGCAATGCAATGTGTGATGGCACTGCAAACACCCATAGGCGACGGTACTGCTAAATTCTAAGCGAGCCGTCAGTCTGTCTGCTGTCCTACAGATATAAAAAAAGATCCGACTTATGAGAGTCATGAACGTTTGGTTAACTTAATCAGGTCAGTCCAGCTACCTAGGATATACTCATAGGTCCCGCCCGGACCGGAGATGCACGCGAAAGCATGTCCCTTTATCCAGGGGTCGGGCTGCAGTGGAATAAGTGGTGGTTTTACTGGGTATGCCGTGTATCAACTTTGGGGCGCACAGCCGCATGTACGGGAGTACACTAACAGCATGTCCCCAAGTGGTAGGGTGTGCATCAAGCATTTCCAACATACCAAAAAAGGATACCACATGATATGTGGTCCAGAAATAAATGGTTCTTCCATTTCCTTCTGTTACCAGGAAGCAAAGTTCATAATTTCCTGTTGGTGGTAGTCTCTTGTATAAGAGGAAAGGTAGCGGACGACCACCAACTCAAGATGCGCAGGAGTTTGACCATGGGATGATAAGCGATCCCCCGAAATAATACAATCTGCATCATCATCACAAGCCTTATGAAATCCACTTAGTATGAAGAACTGTTAAAAAATACCTGAGTTTAGTGAGGATAAGCACAGCCGGCCTGGTATCACTCCGGAAGGTGGCTCTGACTCCAAGAGTTGATGAATCAGACCAATGGGTAGTGACCCCTTCACGTGTGTCTAATCTGGAACAAGAATTAATTTTTTAGACATATTCGACTTTTCCCGATTCCCCTGAGTTCACGCGTATGAACTCTTTGGATACAAAATATAAAATAATAGCAGCCTATAACTTCGCACTACTGAGCTGGACCCCTTGGAGAGATTTGAATGACACACATACCAACGTTCTGTATGCTGGTTTCCGTTTCAAGTTTTACTTCACTGATTTTTTTATTGTTGAGGAAAATAGCAAACAGGCTGACGACCCACTTCTTTTCTTTCTTTTTCAACCTTTCACCACCCAATGCTGAGTGTAGGTCTCTCCTAATGCACGCCATTCTTCTCGGTTCAGCGCCTTTCGCATCCAGTCCTTACCGGCCACTCTAACAAGGTCGTTGGTCCAACGCATCGGTTGTCTGCCTACATTTCTATGCCCTACTCTAGGCCTCCACTCAAGCACCCGACTGCCCACTTCCATTTTCTGCTAGCGATCACATGTCGACCAATTTGGTTCTCTTCCGGATCTCTGTGTTTCTGATTCGATCACGTAGAGAGATACCTAACACAGCCCGTTCCATGGATCTTTTGTCAGCGTCCATGACTCGGCTCCATAGACCATGACTGATAGGACGCATTGTTCAAAGGTCCCACTTAATAGTAAGCAGTTACCGTCGCCGATGGATGTTTGGGTCCCAGAGGTACAGGAACCTGGGTCACTAAGCCAAAACACAATACAAGGTTATTATGGCGGCATACTTATAGACCAAGGGTGGTTGCTATCGAGACGGGTTTGAGGCCCCACACAGCTAGGGTTGTCGCCTTTTTCTACAAGCTGATCCCGACTACAGAGGCTAGTATTCTTACTCCGCCCCAGCACGGAGAGATTATATGATGATGTTATTATATGCATGTTAGATGATTAAAATTGCCTAAACGCTGCATGCGATAAGGACCGAAGACTTAGATTGGTCTACGTTCGGGTACCATTTGCTTCAGATAATTATATTTGGGGTGAAAGTGAAACCTTAATATGTAACTATAGTAGAACCTCTGTAAGTCAAACTTGAAGAGGGACGCCATAAAATTGAGTTATAGAAAATCGAATTATGAAGGCTTTCGACTTACATTTTGTTTTTATTGCTGTATTACAGCAAACAGGCTGACGGCCCGCTTAGATTTAGCAGTTACCGTCGCCTATGGGTGTTTGTAACGCCAGTGGCATCGAAAACACGGTGCTGTTCCATAAGGATACAGGAAGATAGGTCACTAATGCCGGAACACAACACAAAGTTATTATGACGGCATACTTATTACCAAAGCTGGTCGCCATCCAGACGGGCTTGGGGCCTTACCATGAAGCTAGGGTGGGGTGTTTTGTCGCCTTTTACGATAGGCCGACCCTGGCCGCAGAGTTCAGTATTCTTTCTCCGCTCCTGCACGGATACGAGCAGTAGATTTGTAAGGAAACATTCGCTTTGTAGAGGTTAGGATATGTTCGAACTAATTTTGAGTTAAAGAGATGAAATAAATAAATATCCTAATTATAAGAATTACATAATGTTATTATACATTACTGGTATATTAAAGTCGGTTTCAAATAATAGATTTTTAAAGGTTGTAAAACAAACATTGCTTTGTTCGATATACTTTTGTATTATTATGTATTGTTGTCCAATTTATTTTTTCCAGTTACAGAGGGAAAATAAGTACTGAATCTGCTTAAAGGGGCTCTCTAATTATTTCAATTTATACTGTTTACATTTCGAGTAATGGAGGTTTTGAAGGGAACAACATTTTTTTTAAGTTCGGGAGCTTTTAGAGTTGAAGATGTTCTATTATAGTTGCAAATTAAGATTTCACTTTTATTATGTATTAATTTACTAAATAAAATAGTATACAACTGATACTCAGTTGTCTAGCACATATAAGCTGCTTACTTTGGAACTATATGGCGCTATTTATTATTATATATTTTAATACTTTAAACACGTGATGTGCGACTCTCGTCTCAAGATGGCGCAAGCCGCTCGTGACGCGACTCTAAGCCGTTAGATTAGACAATTCTCCCTGCTCCCTGCATTGACATTCCATCAATACAATTTAGAGCACTTTAATTATAAGATTTGTGTCGTGATTATGAGATTTGTTTTATTTGAACACACCGCCAATAACCGCTTGGCCACAGTAAATGATCCAGTGTTTCATCTTTGAAACTGCTGCCTCAATGATATTCAACTAAATTCAGTGATATTCTACTAAACCTGCTTGCAGCGTAATGGGACAAACGTGGCGGGCGTACTGTTGGTTCCTCCCAGGGGGAGGTCCGAGGCCAACAGTCATACTAGTATTTATTTATTTTATATTTTTTAGAATACCTTATACATACATTTTTTTTGGAGAATTTTTGGACAACTTTTTTTTGTTTTTCTTAAAAAAAATGGTGTCCAATATGTGGACAACACCACCTAGGCGCCTCTCCATATACTGTATACGAGAAGAGAAGAAGAAAAGGGACGTAATGTATGATGGACAATATTTATTTGGACAGAGCCGCATAAAGGGTTAATCTTTCTCTGATATATTTATTATTAATTTTATCTTAAGTAAAAATACTGTTATATTGGGATGCTATAATATTTTATGTGTCTGCTATCGCAATTTTTTTATTTCGATTTCTGAATGCGATTTTGTTTTGAAAAAAATACTTACTCAGGCTCCAAAAATTTGAACCACTATTTACTTTTTTGATAGACTTGTATGTCCCTAATAGGTATGCGACGTCTGAAGTAGACGGTTTCGTTAACGAGCGAAGATATGACGCGTATCAGGATTACATTACACAAGTAGATGGTATAAAATGAGCCCGTTTTGCGAATCTTTAATCTGTTAAGTGGGTATGACGAAATATTTCGTCATAGACGAAGTATTATTGCTATAGACACGACGACATTTTTCGTCATGGATATTTTGAATATCACACTACGAAATAATTATTTCAATTCGGTCCATTGTAATTGAGTAATTTTTTCTACATTGAAGTTGTTTTATTTTTAGATTATATTTTATAAAATATTTTGTCGAAATTAAGTATTTCATAAACCTGAACATGGTATTCGTTGACCTCAAAAAGGTATATGATCGGGTTCCTAGAAAGTTTTTGTGGTGGGCCATGAAAGCAAAAGGAATGCCTGTGAAGTAGTGTACGATAAGGCAAGTACACACATCCGGTCCCTAGCTGGCCTCACAGAAAACTTCAATGTTGCGGTACGTTTACACCAAGGACGGGGCTTAGCAGGGCAATGACAAAAAGGCGATCCTGCGGAGCCCCCTCTAAGGCCAAGAGAGTACTATGGTTTTTAGTGGGCGCACCGGTCCGCACGAGTGGAGTAGACAGTCCCCTCGGGAGTTAATCCCACATACCCCACCGGCCTTCCCCCGGAGGCCGGTGGAAACTGTAACAGTTTTCCCCGGTATACAAAAAAAAAAAGGTTCACACCAAGGATCGGCTCTTAGCCCTTATCTGTTCCTCCTGATGGTAGATGTAGTAACATCGGAAAATATAGGAGGAGGCACCTTGGTGTGTGCTCTTTGCCGATAATATTGTGCTGGTTGGAGAAAATGCTCACAAGGTTCAGAACAGATTGGCTAAATGGCAGGAGAGATTACAGAGTGCTGGGTTAAAGAACCAAACCTGAACATCTATTTTGTGACTAGTAGAATTTCCGCCTTTACCCCGATTAGCTTAGAAGTCGTGTCTCTGCCAACTTGCTCCAACTTCCGCTACCTCGGATTATTAATCCAGAACGACGGTGAGATAGGCCGAGATGTGAAAAACAGAATACAGGATGGATGAAATGCCGACAGGTCTCAGGAACAATTTGTATCCACAAGTGCCGTTTAGACTTTATTAATTTATTAGTCCATTATAAGACCTGTCATATTGTATGGATCAGAGTGCTGGGCCACAAAAGTGAAAGATGAAAGCGGCATGCAGCAGAGACGCGAATGTTGAGATGGATGAGCGGAGTTACAAAAATGGATAAAATTAGAAATGAGTATATTAGGGGAAGTTTGAAAGTAGTGCCAGTGATTGAGAAGCTAAAAAGTAATAGGTTAGCCTGGTATGGGCATATAATGCGAAGAAAGGAGCGTCGTGAACAAAGAGGATGCTTGAAATAAGAGTGGATAGATACAAGAGTCCACATACCTGGCGCACTCGTCAATCGGAGATTTCTCTCGAAGGCGACAAAACAACCCTAGCTACGTGGTAGGACCCAAGCCCGTTAGGTTCCGTTAGAAAGCGACCAACCTTGGTCTGCCATAATAACCTTGTGTTGTGTTCCAGCATTAGTGACCTAGGTTCCTGTACCTCTATGGGACAGCAGCGTGTTTGTGGTGCCCCTAGTATCGCAAACATCCATATGCAATGGTAACTGCTTGCTGTTGGATGGGCTGACAGTCTATCTGCTGTTCTTCATCAAAAAAAGGTAGTTCGTTGTAGGTATTTAAGGACTTTCATTAAAAATAATTTGTACAGTAAAATATAGTTTCTAAATTTAGGAATCAAACTTTTTAATATACTCGGGTATATTATTTATCCATTAATAAAGCTTTATTATCTTTGTAAGAATAAAAGCGCTGCTCAGTTAGGCCATGTGCCATAGAATGGAATAGGTGGAAAAAAGAAGAGGCTTTGTCAGATGAATAGGTCAGGCGGGGTACGACCTCCCAGTGAAGTGTTTCCAATTATGTTTTTACTGGCTTTGCTACAGGAGGTGGAGCCTTTTTATTCAATAGGTAATTTGTCGTGTCTTTCCTTGGGTGGCGGTCATATTTCCTTTAGGGCTTGACTTGACATTTCATTTGGCAAAACAATGTATACAGGGTGACTTTGACAAACTCGTCCAAATCTTTTTTACGCACTAAACATCATTTAAGGAACCCATTTTTGCAAAAAAAAAATTATATGTAAAATTTTCAAAATAAAATATTTCATATATGATCATTAATTCAATCGTACAGAATAGTCCTATGGTGCAACCTTCGTACGTTAACCTGTTATTACCTGTCTCTGTCTCTCCCGTGTAAATGAGTAGTGCGTATTCGCTCGCCCGGTGCAATGCCGCCGTCCTCGGCCTTTTACTAGGTCAGATGGGGAGGTCATTGACACTCTAGCGCCGTATTATGTAAATTGCGAGTTCTTTGAATGACTTTGTGATGCTGATTACTCAACATTTTTGTACTATGTGATACAAAACTAAAATACATGTCTCTCATAACTTTTACTAAAGATTCTTCTGTGTGAATTTGGACGGGTTTGTCAAAGTCACCCTGTATAATTTATAAAAAATGTTTACAGTTAAATACAGTCCTTGTAATTGTGTTACTAGTCAAAATTAAAAGAAACAACGAGTATGTATTCAATATTCTAAAAATAACATTTGTTCTATTGCTGAACAGTAGATAGTCTAATGGCCCACTTAATAAATAGTAAGCAGTTACCGTCCCACCGCGATCACGCTGCTGTCCCATAGGTATACAGGAACCTGAATCGCTAATGCCGGAATACAAGATTATAATGGCGTCATAACATATTTATACGAGTAGAGGCAATGCTGGATTAAGCACGTAGCAAAAGTAGCAATTGCTACGAGCCCCGCGCAAAAAGTGGCCCCGCATATATAAACCCGGTCATCTCTACTTGAGTATCTACTGTACGATAAATCACCCACAACATTGTAACCTATAGGTGGCAAATAAATGTATTGAGGTATTAAGTATTGAATTGTTTATTATCACTTTATACTTAAGAAACCACTGCAGACCAAAGGGCCTTCAAAAGAATTTGCTATGGGCCCCGCGCTAGCTTAATCCATCTTTGAGTAGAGGGTGGTCGCTTTCCAAGCGGGCTTGCGGCCCTATCACGTAACTAGGGTTGTTTTGTCGCCTTTTACGACTAGCCGACCCCGGCATTAGTATCTTTACTCCCCCCCTGCACGGAGAACATCTATTAAACAATAACATTATTAGTTTTCATGATATTTAGATGACTTTATGACCATTTCATTGCTATCGAGTGTATTACAAGTTGGTTCGCCAAAGGTTCGCGCCAATGTGTATACTTCAGAGAGTAGTAAAAACAATATGGCGATCAGGTCTATATTTGAACTAATAAAAACTTTTTGTTCTTGCCGTCTGAAACTTTTTATTTTACTGTTACAAGTTGAACTTTTCAATTTGTTTCGTATATTTTTGTAACAAAGTGAGTTGTATAGGTTTATTTTTTATTATCTTTTGTGCTTAAATAATTGTTTCTTTTTTTTATATCGATACTTGAATATATATCTTCGGAAGTCGTAAATTATGATGTATGAGATATTTCTCAATATGTATGTACTTGGTAGCCAAGTGGTGTCACATTCGGACGCAAATCTACAAGGTCACGGATTCCATTCAGAGGAGGAACGTTGCCCACACTACAGCGGCCGAAGGTTCGTCAACCTCCCGCGCAGTGCCTATACTAAATCGTGAGCATCGCAAACCGCTTCTGCTCTGTCGTCTCCGTTGCAGATAAAGTTGCTATTATATCTGCAACAGAGTAGCGTCGGCGTTCCATGCGGTAGGGATGCCGAACATCGCTTTTATAGCCGCGAGCAAAAATACGGAGAGGGGTCTTAATGAACCACGATAAACGTACACACGTATGAATTATTCATAACAATAAAAAGAGTCGAGAAAATATTGTTCAATTATTAAATCTGGTTCTTACTCATACATTACAGATCCTTAAGGAGAACGGGCCATCTGCATTTTATCCGGTTATTGACTCCTTCAGTTTTTAGAAAGTGATTACATTAATTAAAGATCGCCCGTGGCTTCACACGCAAAGCTTAATTCTGAATTAATTAATACTTGTATTATACGAGACGGTTCTCAAGAACGTTCACGTTGCGTATTCTTTTTTTTTTATTGCTGTGGGACAGCAGACAGGCTAACGGCCCGCTTAGAATTTAGCAGTTACTATCGCCTACGGGTGTTTGCAACGCCAGTGGTATCGCGAACACGCTGCTGTCAGGAAGTTGGGTCAATAATGCCGGAACACAACACAAAGTTATTAATGGCGGCATACTTAAGACCAAAAGTGGTCGCTGTCCAGATGAACTTGGGGTCCTACCACGTAGCTAAGGTGGGTTGTTTTGTCGCGTTTTACGACAGGCCGACCCCGGCCGCAGAGGTTAGTATTCTTTCGCCGCCCCTGCACGGATACAATTCTCCGGATTTGGAATGACCTTCCGGCTAAGATTTTCTCATCACAGTAGGTACGATATGGGATTTTTCAAAAAAGGCGTTATGGAATTTTTTTGAGGCCTGCAGCGCGTTGGCAATGCCTCTGGTGTTGCAAACGTTTTTATCCGTGCAGGGGCGGAGAAAGAATACTAACCTCTGCGGCCGGGTCGGCCTGTCGTAAAAGGCGACAAAACAACCCACCCTAGCTACGTGGTAGGGCCTCAAGCCCGTCTGGATGGCGACCACCTTTGGTCTTAAGTATGCCGCCATAATAACCTTGTGTTGTGTTCCGGCATTAGTGACCCAAGTTCCTGTACCCTTATTGGACAGCAGCGTGATCGCGATGCCACTGGCGTTGCAAACACCTATAGGCGACGGTAACTGCTAAATTCTAAGCGGGCTGTCAGCCTGTCTGCTGTCCTACGCAATAAAAAAAAAAGTCCATAGGTGACGGTCACCACCTGCTATCGGATGGGCCGTTTGTTTGCATGCTACCCTAGATTTAAAAAAATCTTTTATAAATAAATGTATGTTACACTGGCGTTCTAAGCCAGCATTAGGTTGAAGGTTCAATTTAGTATTTTTTCTCGAGGAAAAACTGTTATGATCGACGAGTCCCTTCGACTCGGGGATCGAGGAGTATATAGGACTCTGGGAAAGATGGTCGATATCTGTTTACCTACTAAAAAGCTCGCTGTCAGGGCGAGCCTCTTTCACAATTTGTGCTGAGGGCTTCATTCCCCGGCGCCATTTAAAATTATGTTTAAAAATTCAGTTGAATATTAAATAATTTAATACATTATATAATGCTTTATATGAGATATTTTCTATAAATAGTTACCCTTGATAAATGTTTTTCTTTCCTTACCCTACTGTGGTTGCTCTTCCGTACTGCTGGTAGTAGTAGTGGCTGGTGGATTGCAAAGGTATACCGTCTTAAACATTTATTACCATTTTAAGCCTTATTTTGAGGAAGTTATGATAGAGTTTTGGCAATAGATATGGGCATTTGAGTTGTTAACCATCTAGTAGGCTTTAGTTTTGTTGTTGTGCGACGCAGCGAGAATTAATAATCGAATACGAAACCTTAAGAATGAGTATCTCCGAGCAGATAAACTGATAAATAAATATAATAATAATACAATAGAGCCATGTAGTCACAAAGACTAATTAAAACTTGACAATTAATATAGGTATATTACTTGAATTCTTTTGTAAATAAATACATATTATACATAAACATCTATACGCAAGACGGGAATTGAACCCGTAACATCCATACGCGTACCGAAGTATTAACCGTTACCCCACGGAGATCGTCAAACCATCAGTCCAGTGACAGTTTTCATAAGTCGTTCACTGTACAATTTTGTAAAAAATTTCATTATATTTACTTACGAATATATCGGTGATTCGTGTCCCTGTTTGTACCAGATAACTAGGCCCATCCGGTCATCGGGCAGAGCTGGCGTGACGTCACAGGGGAGTTCCACTCCTCCACCCGTTGGCGCGTGGAAGGACTCTATTAATGCTGTAACAAGGAGAACAAAATTAGGACCACGGTGTCACTAAGAAATAGATATAAGAAGTTTAAAACCGGTGTGATAATTTTAATCTAAAAAAAACATAACGCCATTTTTTGGAGTACCACATGTGGTACTGCTGGAAAAACTTCAGTCGCTTCAAATCCGAAGAGTAGGCAACATGAACTAAGAGTAGGCAGTATGAGAATTATTTTTAGGAAAGAAGATGCTCCAGGTAGATAAATATAAGATCTCCGTGCAGGAGCGGAGTAAGAATACTAACCCCTGCGGCCTTGGCATGTCGTAAAAGGCGTCAAAACATCCATAGCTAGGTGGTAGGGTCACAAGCCTGACCTGATGGCGTAATGTATGTACCTACAGAGTAGATGATCAATCCTTAATGTAATAATAGTAACTGCAACCAACAAAATAGTAAATGCAACCGGACTTGTTTTATTTTAATAGTGTCCTTAATTGAATCGAATGTATTAAAAATGTAAATATATAAGATTAAACGTAAACAAGGGCGCCATCTCAAAATAAAATGTGTGATTAACAAAACAAGACTGTAATAGAATTAAGTTAACTAGAATTAACAAAAAAAAAAAAACAAAAATTAAGACAAAAGAAAAGAATATACAATGAAACAAGCAAAAAAGAAAAATAATAAGAAGGTAAAAGAATGAAAGAAAGTTAATACAAAAAGAAAGATGTATTATTATAACAAAAAGTAAAAGCAAAACAAAAATAATAAAGAAACATTAACAAAAAACAAAACAACAAAGAGAGAACATTATCAAAAGAGCAAACAGAAGCAAGAAGAATGAGAAAATAAGTAGTTTTAAGTTAAAGAAAGAAATACTGACTCGGAAAAGAACTGCCGCGGGCAAAAAAAAGAATAAAAGCGGAAAAATAGCCGGAGGAATAATAAAGACCACTTAGATATCCAGCCACGCTAGACAAATCAAAGAGCCCTTAATTTAAAAAAAATTGTGTCCTCAAGTAGCTAATCTCATATCCTAAGATGGCAATCGTCTCTGATATCTAAAAATTCAGACATAATAACCTTGTGTTCTGTTCCATTGACTCAGATTCCAGAACTCTATGGGGAGTATTCGCAGTAACCGGTAACTTATTATTTATTAAGTGGCCAGTCAGCCTGTCTACCTTTCTTCAGCAAAAAAAGACAGTAAATATCAGGTTATCAAAATAATTCTTCTTCTTCTTCGTCGTGTTCTTCATTCCTGAAGGTCGTGCCCGTCTTGATAAGCCTTTATGGAGACGCTGACGAACTGCCTCCACACCACTCTGTCCTCGGCCTATTTCAGAGATGCAGGCAAAGTGAGCCCCGTGATCGCCTTAATTTGATCCGACCATCGGGTTGGTGACCGTCCTCTGGGCCTTTTCCCCTCTATTTTGCCTAGCACTATCAAAATAATTATGTGAGTTAAGATTCAATATTAACTTATCCCATAAATAACCGCGAATAAGCTACCATTTTCCACTTAAAAATGTAACCAATCGTAGCACCTAATTCTGCCTTCAGGCAGGCTGCGCACGGGCATCGAATGATATATTGGGAAAAATTATAAAGCTACTTGACAAGACATTATTAAGGTATCACACGAAAACAATCAAACAATCTTAGAAACAAAAACCTAGCTAAAAGCTTATTTTCTTATGAAGTCATAAAAGTTGATATGCGGATAGTTACTAAGGCTTTTTTATAGGCTATAAAGCAAGGATACCATTTGGTGTCAGTTTAAAGTAGTAGTAATTATTTATTTCATTTTGCAAGGGCCAAGTAATACTCCAATGCCTGTGTTCCAAGTCCGTCTGGATGGTAACTATGGTTTTTAAATATACCGCCATAATAACCTTATGTTGTGTTCAGGCATTAGTGACCAGATTTTTTTTATTGCTATAGGACAGCAGATAGGCTGACGGCCCACTTAGAATTAAGCAGTTACCGTCGCCTATCGGTGTTTGTAAACCCAGTGGCATCGCGAACACGCTGCTGTCCCATAAGGGTGCAGGAACTTGGGTCACTAATGCCGGAACACAACACAAAGTTATTATGGCGGTATATTTATAAACGATAGTTGCCATCCAGACGCGTTTGGAGTCCTGCCAATTAGCTAGGGTTGTTTAGTCATATATGACAGGCCACCCCCGATCAAGGTCTGTATTCTTAGTAAACCCCTGCACAGAGAAACAGAATCGTGTAAAGCTGATTAAGTTTATTTTTATCCGTGCAGGGGCGGGGAAAGAATATTAACCTCTGCGGCCGGGGTCATCATCATCATCATCATCATTCTAGCGTTAGTCCCGGTTGCCACCCAAACTTTCGTTTCGGTGCCCGGGGTCCGCTTTCCGACTTTTTCTACTCCACTTCGCGCGATCTTCAGCATCCCTGGTAGTGAGCCCATTGGCACGCATATCACCCTTTACAACGTCAAGCCAGCACTTTTTAGGTCTACCCCTCCTGCCGGGGCCCGGCGGAGGCGGCATGGCCAGACATTTGTTTCCCACGTAAGTGTCCGGTTGCCGTAAAATATGGCCATACCAACGGAGCCGACACTCCTGCAATTTATCTGCAATGTCACGGACATGAAGACTACCGCGAATGCGGGAGTTCCTAACACGGTCCTTCCGCGTCACTCCACACATCAACCGCAGCATATTCATCTCCGTGACACGCAGTTCTTGCTTGTGTCGCTCTAACACCGGCCATGCTTCACAGCCGTATAAAAGGACAGGCCTAATGATGGTCTTATAGACCTGTCCCTTCAACTTTACCGGCATCTTGGGGTCACAAATGACACCAGTTACCTAACGCCATTTGGCCCACGCGGCAGCAATGCGTGCCTTGACGTCGCAATCGATGTCACCAGACGCATGAAACACAGATCCCAGTTATTTCACATGGTCCGTGCGCTCGACCGTATTGCCGTCTATGCGTACGGGTGTGGGATCTGTGGAGTTACAGGCCAAGTACTCGGTCTTCGCCACATTGATCTTCAGACCACCGTTTTCAAGCGACTCCTTCCACGCCTTCACGCGTTGCACCAGCCTACCCCTGTCCGAATCTGCCAGCGCGATATCATCAGCATACATGAGCAACCACGGGGGCTGCTCATGTGAGTTTCTGATGCTGTCTGACAATACGTCTAATACCACGCTAAACAGAAACGGACTAAGGACGGATCCTTGGTGCATCCCGACGGTGATGGGGAAAGGTTTTGTGTCGCCAACAGCGGTCCGAGCTACGGAATCGGAATCACGGTACATGTCTCGGATGATCCCAATATAGGCCTCTGGAATCCCCTTGTACCGCAATGCCCACCAGACTATCGCGCGAGGAATACAGTCGAAGGCCTTCTGCAAGTCAAGAAACACACAATGCAGTGGCGTATTCTTCGCCCTGTATTTCTCCGCGACAGTCCTTAGGGCAAAAATAGGGTCCATTGTCCCGTGACCCGGGCGAAACCCATATTGACACTCCGAGACAGTGCACTCCTGTCGAATCCGAGAGTCGATAACCCTCTCGAAGAGCTTCATAGTGTGGGACATGACCTTTATACCGCGGTAGTTACCGCACTCCTGCACCGATCCCTTGCCTTTGAAGACTGGAGTAATGATACTCAGCCTCCATTGGTTCGGGATCGTACCGGTGAGGAGTGTCCGGTTAAAAAGGTCGGTTAAAGTGCCCACACCACGAGAGCCCATCGCCTTCCAGGCTTCGATGGGGACTCCATCGGATCCAACAGCTTTCCGATTCTTCATGCGGCGAAGGCAATTCTGAACCTCTGCGGCCGGGGTCGGCCTGTCGTAAAAGGCGACAAAATAACCGACCCTAGCTACGTGGTTGGGCCTCAAGTCCGTCTGGATGGCGACCACCTTTGATCCTAAGTATGCCGCCATAATAACCTTGTGTTCTGGCATTAGTGACCCAAGTTCCTGTACCATTATGGGACAGCAGTGTGTTTGCGATGCCACTGGCGTTGCAAACACTCATAGGCGACTGTCTGCTTTCCTTTAAAAAAAAAAATAAGCGAAATAGTGGAGATTGTTGAAATGACAATTATGAAAGGAGATTAGTAGGAACATGTTGTTAACCCATTTAAAACACTCTTAATTAATTTGTAAAGAGAATAATAATTTTAACACTTGGGTCAACTAAGGTTAGAGTAGAATAGAGGTTGGCACTGAAAATCAGCGCCGTGTCGAAATTTCGATACGGCATAATGCTGAGTGCAAACCTTATTGGTGGAAGGACGGCGAATACTGGCGAAAACATGTACTCTATTTAGTAACTTTTATACTTGCTTGTGTTTTATGATAATTTTTCTGTATTCGTCATTCTTGATCACTAATAAAATATCTTTCTTTCTTTCTTTCACTTTATATGGTCTAAAGGGAGGAAGAAGTCAACGGCCCTATGACTTAAAAAGCTTTTGCAATCGGGATGAAAAGCTTAGTATATATTCAAAGCTTTCACAAATTACACTTCTCATTCGTTGGTGGAATTTTATCGAAGATATTTATGCAAATTGGTCATTTGTGCTTTGATGGGTTTTACGATTATTGCCCGCAACAACGCCATCTTGCGCCATTTGATTTTTATACGTTCAATCCTTTTGTCGTTTGTATTTATTTTCAAATATTTATGTAACCTAATTTACGCCCGCGGTTTTGTCCGCTAATATTTTATTACTACATGATTCAAGTAAATTTGTGATTAGGTTAGGGAAAAAATTAGAACAGGCCTGTTTCACTTCCTTAGGGCGTGAAAGGCGACTAACTACCGTTAGTCTTACTCTTGACGATTTTCGTAGTGCAACGGAATTACGGGTTCAATTCCCTTCTCGATAGCTGTCCAGTAAGTATAACAAGCGCTTTGCTGCTTATTTTGAAAGTAAATGTCATTATGGCACGGTATATTTATTTATTGGTGTGTACTTTTGGTGTTGGGCTCAGATGGTAGGCTCTTCTTGAGTAAACTAAATTTTATTCCATCATAGTCACTATCTTTTACTTGTATCTCATTATTCAAAAAGGCAAGGGCATCGACGCATAAAGGCGCGCTAAAAGTTCACCCAGTTACATTATGGGGGAGTGAAAGTTAAAATCTTTTATTTTAACATTAAATCTAATAATATAAAATAGAACGCTGGCTAGATAAGAAACGATTAAAAACAATTACTAATAGTTATCAATTATAATCTTTATGGTCCGTAACAGAAAGCTGAAGTTAAGGATGCACCCGGACCGTGTTGAGATGATGATGCCTCCTTTATTATACCCTTTTCCTTTCTCTTTTGATGTCGCTGCGCAGAAGCATGTGTGGGAGCATTGCAGGATCCAATTATGCTCATTACTCTTCGACGCCGGGGAGTGTACCAGGCGACATTATCCCCAACCAGGTGTTGAGTTAGGGAGGGGACACCTCCCATACTGCTGACTTCACTGGTAAATCCCCCGGCCCGCCCAGCTATCAATATCCCCAAGAGCACCAGCTATGGAGGGTTTTACATACCGGCGCCTACTGCGGTCCGCCTCTTTCACTCGACGGCCTTCTTCTGTCGCATGGCATGCTCAGGCATGCCTGCTAACAGGACATATAGCGGAGCACTTCGGCTATTATGCTCCGCAATGATAGGTTCGATGCTATGATGGCACAGAGTTCCTGTCTAGAGATGATGGCTCTTCCTATAACTGTTATATTACTAATACATTATTAATCCCACTCTATTTAAAAAAATATGTCTTGTTTTCATATTATTCTTGCTTCACTGAATATAATTAAAGTAACACTCTACAGATGCCAACTTAAGTGACGATTAAAACGTGCTTATTTAGATTATGCTAATGTAATTAAAACTAGCTCCAAACACGGGTATTGAATTCGAAATCGACGGTGGAATTTATGGGAGATCCATTGTCATTAACCCCATAACTGCTTGGCGCGGTATTTATACGGACGCGTTTTCATGTAACATTTTATAGGATACCGTATTACGTAGCAAACGTAAATATGGGAACACCCTCCCTCACTTTGGTGACCATATGTAGTATATGAGAAAACTCTCTAGCTATTTTATTGCTGTAGGACAGCAGACAGGCTTACGGGCCGCTTAGAATTTAACAGTTACCGCCAGTGGCATCGCGAACACGCTGCTGTCCTATATGGGTACAGGAACTTGGGTCATTAATGCCGGAACACAACACAAAGTTATTATGGCGGCATACATAAGACCAAAGGTGGTCGCCATCCAGACGGGCTTGGGGCCCTACTACGAAGCTAGGGTGGGTTGTTTTGTCGCCTTTTACGACAGGCCGGCCCCGGCCGCGGAGGTCAGTATTCTTTCTCCGCCCTGCACGGATAGACTTACGTCACGTAGTAACTCGTTTAAAAATGAGGTTTATATAATATACATAATTTTTTTTTATTTTTTTTTATTATTACAGCACTATACGCTGTGCGCCATATTTGATTGAATACAGCTCGAAAAAACACGAGATTTCCTTTAAAGGATATCGAATACGTCACCAAAACCTGAGGCCCCCCTATCCCTGTGACCAAGCGTGGTATTTTGAATGTATCCATATTGCGTGACCCGTTCATACGGATACATTCTCTGTTTTGACAACACGGTAAGTTTAGTATCTTAAGTTTAAAAAAGTGGTATTGGGTCATACCCAGGACATTCAAGTCTATATAAAAGCTGCATTATAACTATTTTGACGACCTTCGTAGCGTAACGGTACGCTTGCGGAGGGCACGGGTTTGATTCCCGTCCCGCGTCTGGGTGTTTATGTATAATATTTAATTATTTAAGTATATATTAGTTGTCTAGTACCCATAACACAAGTGCTACTTAGTTTGGGACTAGATGGCGTTGCGTGAATTGTCCCAATATATTATATTATTATACTAGCCGATCACGCCCGCTCTGGTGTAGAAAATAAATCGAAAAAAAGGAGAAGGGTCGATAAGTTCAAAAAATAATATAGCCTATAACCATCTACGGAAAATTCCGCGTCGAATGGTAGCAGTCCCATCCCGACATGCTCAGTAGTTTTGAGCTGATGGTGCGTCAAAGGAACCCCCCTTTTATATATATATATATATATATATATATATATATATATATATATATATATATATATATATATATATATATATATATATATATATATATATATATATATATATATATATATTATATTATTACATAGACAGATGTCGCTACTGTGTGCGTGATGTCTAAGATCGTTATGGTATGTTTAATTGTTTACTTTAAGCTTTTTACACTAATGTTATTGGTCGATCTAAATCGATACATTTTGCATCCCTGTATCATGTTTTTTTCAGCAAGGGCGGAGTTAGAATACAGTCACCTGCAGCCTGAGGCGTTCCATTGTAAAAAGCGAACAATCTTAACAAGTGGTAGCCAAGCCCATCTGGATAGTAACACCCTAAATATATCGCCATAATAATTTTATATTTTGACTCAACTATAAAAGTTCGAAAATAACATCAACGTGAACGTTAAACATCATAAATATATTTCACTTATCAATTATATTTCTTACACTGTCCATTTTTTAGTATTCCATCGTCTTTTATATTGTTCTGTTGCTAGTTTCCCTATCCCGTCGATAGGTGTCCCCCTCCTGCCATTACTTGCCAATCACGAAAATTAATTATCTACCAAAATATTTACAACAGAAACGGAAACAATTCCGCTGGTTGTCTATAGCAAAATTATGTTATTATAACATTAAATTAAAGATATAACCATAAAATTGTTTGGGCATTAATTATTATATTATTTCTTCAAATACTCGTATTTTGTATTAATTTTGGTTATTGCGTTTTTAAACGTTTACAAACTTCCGGTTAGTTTAAGTTAGAAAACCTACATTTAGGTTATTTTTTTATAGCTAGAGTTCAGCAGACAGGCAGACTGTCAACCCTTTTTTTTGGTCTCGGGGAAGACCTCTCTTGACGGGTCCCCCCGGCCCGGGGGGACCGAGGAATATGTGGGACTCCGGGAAAGATGTTCGACCATCCGACTACCCACTAAAAACCCCGCTGTTCTCCTATCGCCTACACCCGGGCCCACGGGTATATGGGCTGCCGAACTCGTGGCTCGGGCCGGCGCCGGCCCGCCTTTTGTCTTAAGGCGGGCCCCTTCTAAAGTGTTGGCGCCAGGGGGTCAGGGTTTCGTCCCCCCGGCGCTCTCCTGAGACAACTCTATAAGTTGAAGGGGGCCGCGGAACAGCACGCGGCCCTCTCCCTCGTGGCAATAGTGCGGGCAACGGATCCTCCCCCGAGGGGCCGCCCACGGCCGCTTTCTACAGCGGCCGGAGGTCGCTGCCCGCCCTCCGGCGCCGACGACGCGGCCTGCGTTGGAGGGAGGGGAGTGCGGTGGCGGACTCCCGCTCCCGCTCCGCCGCCTCCTTTGCAGACACTACTGCCTCGCAGAAGGAGGCGACGGCCGTCCATCTAGGATCACCCCCGACCACGGACAGAACCAAGGCCGAGAGCGACAGGTCCGCGGCCAATTCAGGACGGGACTCGCATCCCCGTCGCGTGCTAGTCAGGCGTGGGTACGACTACCAGACGACACTCCAGAAAAAGCAGAGTCGCCTGACGTCGTAGCCGGCCGAGCAAGACCAACCGACAGCGAGGATGCAATTCCCGCCCCGGGAACACTCTCTGTGCAGGCGCAGTCGAAATAGGAATGGTTTCGACTACCAAATCAGGTCCCAGGGTAGAACCCGGGACCCCAATCAGTATTCGCAACCATCCCACCGGGGACCACGCCACGAACAGAGAGCTAAGTTGGAAAGGATGTAGGAGGTAGACAGGAAGAAAGGTAGGACTCTGTCGCCTCGGACGGAGAGGGGAGTGAGGCGACGGATACTCGGGCACCTCGGGTACGCACACCCGTGCACTCCTCGGACAGAGGAGCGCCCCTGAGGGGAGACGGTCAACCCTGGCAGTTTTTGGTCCATAGACGTTTGCAACACCAGTGACATTACCAACGCGCTGCCGGCTTCGAAGAAATTTTATAACGCCTTTTTTAAAGAACCCCATATAGAAGAAAGAAAAGAAAGAAAGAAAGAAAATAATTTTTATTTAGGACAATTAAACTAATATAAAACTAAGTGTTAATGAAATTGAGTTTAAAACAAAACTTGTCCTAAAAGGGGCATCAGACTCAGCATAATGCTGGTCAGTTGACCAGCGCTGATCTTCCGCTGAGCCCATAAGGCACATAAGGCCCATAAGGTAACGGTACGGCAGACATTACACCTTAACTTAGCACATAGAACAAAACAAACAATAATATAATCTTATACAAATAAATATATATGTAGTATATGGTATAAAACTGTAAATATATGATAAATATAAATGCAATAACTAATAGTAATATTAATGAATATACAAGTGTTGCAATTAAGAGAAATAAATAAATAAACATTACATAAACATAAAAAGAGGTATTACAATTAAATACCACTTGTGTCCTGTCTTAGGTCGCATTGTGAGTGTTGGTGTTTATTTAAAAAAGTCTTCAATTTGCATCTGAATCCAGAAACAGATTGCTGATTTCTAATGGGCGGTGGCATGTTATTCCAACACCTTGAGGCTGCGTAACGAAAACTCCCCCGAAAACCAGCCGTACAATGGCGCTCAGAAGCGAGTTGTATCGCACATGTTCGAGAAGCGACCATTCTACGGCTTGATACCCAGGAGAGCTTATTATATTAGTAGCCTGGGACTTTGAATCTTATGACTCCATATCGTACCGCGTTGAGAAAACCTCAGTCGGAAAATAATTCCAGATCCTGAGAGTACGCAACATGAACGTTCTAGAGAACCCTTTCGTACAAGAAAGAAGAGGCTCCAAGAAATGGTGATGAACACCCAGCCGATGGCAGGCAGTGCGGTGGTAGAAAGACAAATTATTTAAAGATGACATTATAAATTTAGGAAATGTCAATGCCAGAATGATATTATTTATATAAAACTTGAATCTAACACAACGTAAGTGAATTCTGAGTTTCCCTACGCGGATAGCAGAGCGCAAGTGCTGACTTTAGCGTTGCATACATCCGTAGGCGACAGTGCTTAACTAAGAGGGCCGTCAGCCTGTATGCTATTCCACAGCAATAAATAAAGAAACAATCGTAAAACTCAACCTAACAAATGTCTAACCCAATATGTCTCATTCCGTGCTTAAGTCCTTAACAGTTCAGAATCGGAGGTGGGGTGAGGAAGCCCCAATTGTGGAGGGGGACGCAGCCTCCATTCATTACATTGTTTTACACGATTTGTGATACAGCTGAGTTCTGAACTGGATTTTTAACCAGGAATTTTTTTCAGTCTACCCACGTTTCGTGTTTTACGTGTCAATCGTGTTTTCGTAAAAAAAAAAAACTATCTACCCCCATCATACTCAGAGTAAGTAACAAGCCAGTTTTCACATTATTTACGATATCGGGGTCCCTGGCCTCATATAAAAACTATTTTGAGACTCATAAAAAGGATCTTGCCATTCCAGCCCTTAGGGATATCTTTGAGTGCATTGACTTAATATTGCGAAAATTCAACACTTTCACTGCGACATGATGAATTTTTTTTTATTGCCAATGAACAGTAGGCTGACGGTACGGTTATTATAGTAAGCAGTTACCATCGCCTATGGATGAACTCGTATGACGCTAGGCACCACCGCGAACACGTTGCTGTCCCAAAGCGGGTAACTAATGCCGGAACACAAGATTATTATGGTGGCATAGTTATAGACCAAGGCAGGTTGCTATTCAGACGGGTTCGAGGTTCTACTACCTTGCTTTTTTTTATTGCTGTAGGACAGCAGACAGGCTGATGGCCCGCTTAGAATTTAGCAGTAACCGTCGCCTATAGGTGTTTGTAATACCAGTGGCATCGCGAAGACGCTGCTGTCCCATAAGGGTACAGGAACTTGGGTCACTAATGCCGAAACACAACACAAGGTTCTTATGGCGGCATACTTAAGACCAAAGGTGGTCGCCATCCAGACGGGCTTGAGGCCCTACTACGTAGCTAGGGTGGGTTGTTTTGTCGCCTTTTACGACAGGCCTGCCACAGAGGTTAGTATTCTTTCTTCGCCCCTGTACGGATATAAAGCTAGGGTTGTTTTGCCTTTTACGATAGGCAGACCCCGGTCGTAGGGGTCAGTAACTCCACCCCTGCATGGAGAGAAGTTATGCCGTTTTAATCCATCCTAACGTCATGTCCAGGATTGATAGGCATTGTTGAAAGGGTCATTTTTATAGCCATCGCTTCAGTCATTCGCCGCGCAGCCGACATATTAAATAAATTTTATATATATATTTTGGCTAATATTTTAAAGTTTTATTTATTTCAGTCCTTAAAATTAAATTTAAAAACTAATAAACTTTATTTAAAGTTATTTATGGAAGAAATATGTTCATTTTACAAAATTTAACATACACATTATTATTCAAAAATTCTCATCTATACAAATAAATAAAATTGCAGGGTCTGTTTGTAATATTAAAATAACCGCTTTTTACTAAGTGCATTAGGACGTATACACGGTATATATACCAAAACAACATTTTTTACAATTTTTGTCTGTCTGTCTGTCGGTCTGCCTGTCTGTCGGTCTGTCTGTCTGTCTGTCTGTTTGTTCCGGCTAATCTCTGAAATGGCTGCACCGATTTTGACGGGACTTTCTCTGGCAGATAGCTAATGTATCAAGGAGTAACTTAGGCTATTTTTATTTTTGATAAAAAAATTAGTTTTTTGACAAAAATGATAAGTTTCGGAAATTTTATATGCCAATTTAAGTTGATCTCAGATTTATATCATCGATCATGTGAAATAGAGTTCAGCTTAGGTTGGACTTAGTAGGTTGAATTTCCAATTTAAATTGATCTCAAATATCCAAAAAATGCTGCCTAAAGTTACTATTCCACGCGGACGGAGTGGCGGGCACAGCTAGTTAATAAAATAAATATACTGAGACAATTTATACAGCGACATCTATTCCAAAAGTAAGTAGCGCAACTTGTTTTATGGGTACTACATAACTAATCATCATTATCATCTAATCGTTGTATCCCGGTTGCAACCTAAACTTCCGATCCGGTGCCCGCGGTCCGCTTTACGACTTTTTCTACTCCACTTCGCATGGTCTTCAGCATCCCTGATAGTGAGCCCATTGGCACGCATTTCACCCTTTACGGCGTCAAGTCAACACTTTTTGGGTCTACCCCTCCTGCCGGGGCCTGGCGGAGGCGGCATGGCCAGACATTCGCCTCCCAAGTAAGCATCCGATTGCCGTGAAACGTAGCCGTACCAGCGGAGCCGACACTCTTGCAATTTATCCGCAATGTCACGGACATGAAGACTGCCGCCAATACGGGAGTTCCTAACGCGGGCCTTCCTCGTCACACCATCCACCGCAGCATATTCATTTCCGTGACACGCAGTTCTTGCTTGTGTCGCTTCAACACCGGCCACGCTTCACAGCCGTATAAACGGACAGGTCTAATGATGGTCTTATAGACCTGTCCCTTCAACTTTACTGGCATGTTGGGGTTACAAATGACACCAGTTACTACATAAATAATATTACTACTATATATACTTTCCTTTTGTAAATAAATACGTTCATACTAATATTATATGTGAAAGTACCTCTGACTTACGTTTTTACGCCTACACCGCTGAACCAATTTTGATGAATTTCAGTATAGAGATAGATTAGAGCTTGAAGAAAGACATAGGCTATTTTAATTTATATGACAGGGCAACGTTTGCCAGGTCAGCTAGTATTTTACATATGTACTCAAACACGAGAATCGAATCTGTGACCTCCGCAAGCGTATCGAAATGCGCCGTTACGCTACGGTGCAGTTGTAAAACCCGCTGTAACAATTTTTAAAATGAACTTAGCCGCAAAATAAAAGGCTGAATATAATATTGAAATATATAGATTACTACCTGGCAGACGTTGTTCTGCCATAAAAAAAAGAAAACTATTTAAAATTATGGGGTGTTACGTTGTAACAAGAGTAGGATAATTAATTTTCTTTATATAATATTTAATCCTTAAATACTTAATAAAAATCTCGAATTAATCTCAACAATATATAATAATTAATCTTGAGGGTATTTAAACGGAACGAACCAGATAATAATTTCGATCGCGCACCTTAAAAGTAGGTAGATAAGAATTAAACGACGGCTGGGAAGAATCTTCGAGAAATCGTTCAGTTGAATAGCGTCCATCGATAAGTAAAAAGATGAATGAACGCGAATCATTCGATCGGTTACCGGTCATCGAAAATACTACAAATGAACGAAGAACGGGAACCAAGTGTCGTCAGGGCTTACGTCACAAATAATTCTTTGCCCCTCTGGCCTATAGCTCTGTCATTGTCTAAACGAGTAGCGGGTCCAAAGTACAGGTGCTACCCAGTACTTTTCCATGCCAAACCATTAGAAGCCAAATCTGGAACCTTCGAAAAAGTGGGCGGTGTCCTGACGGCCAGTATAAAAAGGCGAAGCTGCGATGGACGCCAAGATTCGCACACCGGGAAAGACGCCTGAAAGTAACCGTCCTTCAACAGTTAAGTTTTTTTAACGTGCGCGTGTTGTAAACATATTATAAAGTTGTAATATAAAGTTTTAGTGCATAACCCTCAGGTGAGCTCATAAAATTAAGTCCATTAGGGCCGGTCGCTATTGCCTAGTTTTGTGCCTAAAGATTAATCCAAAATAAATTATTATTATTCTTTTTTATATTTAAATATTGCAAGTTAATATTAACTGGAAGCTACCGGGACTAGGCACGTGGGTGTAAATATAAATCATAACCTAATTAATTTGTGTTAGGCGAACGTGCTCGCCGCGTTATTGTTTTAAATTCTTTAAAAATATAAAAAAAATTTAATTCGCGCAGTGTTAACGTCGTGGCTTGTATGTATTCTTAGTTATATCTGTTTTTTTACTGTAAACCTAATGTAGTTGTAATAAGCTTTTAATGTTGATGCCACCGACGTATCGTCATAAATCTTATATATGTATAAAAATTAATGTCGCTAATTAGATCTTGTAATCTGTAAATGTAAGTTATTTTGTAATACCGTATTAAAACGGATTTTCTTTTGGAAGCCGACGATTCATATATCGAAGGTCATTTCATTGAATTATTTTTTTTATGCTGAAACTACCTATCTCTGTTCAAATTTATATTTAAACTTTTCTTTGTGTTTATGGCGTGGTGGAATGGTGATAGTCCGAGTAATAGTAGTTAGTTGATTCCTGGTTAGACAATTTTCATTTTTATATTTTTTTATTATTTAATTTTCATTCCGTATTTTGCTTGTTATTATAAAGACGGACATAAGCTATCACCACTCCACTTTCGTGTTTTATAATGTAACGCGAAGGATACCGACACCACTCCTGGTCGTCCAGGGTGTCAGGGTGCCGGGTCTTTCGCGCTACAGAAACATCTTCGACGCATTTCAGAGGAGAGGGTCCACCGTACGGGCCGAGAGCAGACGCCCCAGAACGGGTCCTTCAGAACAACAACCCGTAGCTGCCATCCTTCGCAGCGGTCTCGAGGCAGCCACCCTCAGTACGGGCTGGAGCTGCAGACCACTTCCAACGGCAGGGCACGCCAGGCCCCGTGGAAGGAAAGGACGTTGATGACCCTCCACGCGCAGGACGAGGCCTAAGCTAAGTCACCCTACACCCTTACGATTTAACGCCCGATATAAACCTCTTAGTGCTTGTACCCACGTCCCGGTTATATAATTATAAACCGAACTCTAAATTGTTAATTCATTCAGTACTTTATATTAGTAATAAACTTGTATATAATTTAAAATTGTTTAATTTCTTATCTATATTTTGTCGACGACCGTCAGGTTGTCGTAACAGGGGTTATGTTCTCATATGCGAAAAATAAAAATCTTATAACTCGATCGCAGCGCCACCTTCCGGGTCTAATTGCAAATCTAAACCATTCTCGAATCCACTTGAACACACACAAAACATTTCAACAAAATCGGTCCAGCCGTTTAGGAAGAGTTCAGTTCATTCAAAAGTTGATAGCTATGTAGATAGTTTAGAGTGTTTTAAAACTATATATTGTCAATATGTCATAAAACGTTATGGCAGGTTTTGCAACTACAAGCCTCATATATGTATATGTTCTGCTAATATATCCTTTAAAAATCAATACATATAAAACATAAATACTCGGGAATTGAACCCACGACCCCGCAAGCGCGGCGTTCATCACGGCGTGCATCACGGAAGTAGTTAAATGATGTTTAACATTTTCAAAATGTTTATTAAGCAATATAACTTCTCAATTCTCCGCCTGTTTAGTGAGCATAGGTCTTTGCATCAACCAACGGTAAAGGAATGCTTTTGTACGATTTTACGATCGGCTCTATTCACACTAGGGATGGGACGCGCAGTTATTTTATCGATGTCGATTAACATACTAATAACATATAATGGTAATTATTATATATTAGTACTTATTTTAAAAATACTGGCCCACTGAGATACAGTATTCACTAGTTCAGGGGCCAGTGTGATTTTCTCTAAGTCAAATTAGTTGTTGTACATGAACTGCTGTGATATGTATCTTTTATATTTAAAATTTGTATGTCATGTATAAATAAATAAATAAATACTTTTTTACGATTTTTTCTTTACAGATTTACAACTAGCTACAGTTAAGGAACGTATACGTAATTACGTTCACAGGGACGTCTTCTAAACCTGGTTACAGTGAGGAGGGAATGGGGATTATGTTTTCGTCACATTGTCAATATATTCTTGGAAATCTCGCAATTTTTCTATATTCAAATATGTAATTCACACGAATTTTTGGACTTTTTAACCCCCCCTCCCGTCCTTGAATCCCCTCCCCTGGTGTGACGTCACACATTGTTCAATTTTATGCATGTATTTAAAAATACTCAAAAGAAAAAGGCTATTTTAATTTTTGCTTATTTTTATTAATCTTTAATAAAATCAACATAAGGTCAAGTGTTTTAGATAACAGAGAAAGCAATCGACTAGTTAGGAAACAATAAACGACTAATCATGTTGATTAAAGGTACAAAACTTAATCATCTTTTGCCCATGACTTTCGACCTATTCCTTTACATTCATTTATAACGTGACGTCACAAAGCTTTTGAATCCTGCCCTTTGTCACACAATGTTACATTCCGGTGATACCCTCCCCTCTTTAAAATGTGACGGATGGATGCCCCCTTAGCGCTGTAATAGCGTCATATATTTTTTTTTTCTTTTCTTGAAAATGATCTACCTTTTGGTAACGCCTTACCAAAAGGCGTCATATATGAGCCAAATTATTTTTAACTTTCTGTTTGCAACAAACGACTGAAAACTGTATCTATTAATTATTACACGAAACTAGAAGGGCACAGGGTCTTCTCATATATTGCGGATGATCACAAAGGAGAGGGAGAAATTAAGGTCAATTGGTATGATGGTGGATTTTTATGTCAATGTGGTAGTGATTTAGAAACTAACCACGTAGAACATAATTAAACAGTTAAAATTAACCCTTTTAGTGCTAAGCTAATTTTCAGATTTTGCATAAATTGCGAAAGGATTTTTGCAAGGAAGTATCTTATTAAATATTTTCCTCAAATGTAGATGGATTCTCGTAATTCTCTCTGTTATGTGTGAGGGACATATTTTAAATGGTTATTTATAAATGTTATTAACTTATTACAAACGTTACACTGCGCGAGAGTCGATTTATCGACGGTTCGCGCTCTAAGGCATAAATATAATTTTACATGAGTTTTAAGAATTTCGATAATATTCACAATCCTAGATTGTAAACTGTATTTATAAGGGTAATTAAATTATGTAAAGCAGATGTAAATACCGCAAATGATTGTGCGGAACCACAATCACATAGCCGAATACATAATTACATACTAATATTGTAAATGTGAAAGTAACTCTTCACACCTAAACCGCTGAACGGGTTTTGATGAATTTCGGTATAGAGATAAATTGGATATTGGAGAAAGACATAGGCTACTTTTTTATTTATATGGCAGAACAACGTTTGCTGGATCAGCTAGTGTTAAATAAAAGGTAAAATATATTAGAAACAAAAATTCAAATTTAATACAATTAACTTATAAAAACAAAATAAAACCACAAACAAGTTAATAGACAAAGATTAGACAAAGTTAGACAAAGATTAAAACAAGAAAAATCGTTGCAGGGCATATAACCACTCATCACAAAATCTCTAAAACTATACTACTATATATTTTATTATATAACTAACCCACTAATAACTTATGGATAAAAAAAAGTCTGAAATAAATGATTATTATTATTATAGACCCGATTGACTTGAAATTTAGCATGCTTACTCATTTTGCAATGTAGACGTTCACTAAGAATGGATTTTACAGCAATTCTTGTGATATATTGATGAGGCCCAGAGGGAAAATATGATGTTGGATATTATATATATATTAAATATAGTTACTTGCCCATCCCTATAAATTATACGCGCCAGGTGTTCTCATTTATCCAGTATGCGTGAACGAAACCCTTCGTTTCTGGATAACGTCAGATAATTGACCAACATTAAAAAATTTAACATATTATCGGTTCAATCGACAAATTCTTTTGTTACGAGATTAAGCTGGATTTATCAGCAAGCAAGCAAAAGCACTCGCTTGTGTTATGGGTACTTTTTTATTGCTATCAGGCACCAGACAAGCTGACGGTCAGCTTAGAATTTAGCAGTGACGCCTATGGGCAACGCCAGTGGCATCGCGAACACCCTGCTGTCCTATAAGGGTACAGAAACTTAGGTCACTAATACCGGAACACAACACAAAGACTTTTAGTAAATAAATACATTTTATACATAAACACCTAGTTCCGGGACGTTAAGCGAATCCGTGACTTCCGCAGCCGTCTGACGCCCGTTAGCCATTAAGCCGCGGAGAAATTTAATTGTAAGCAAATTCTGAAATATACACATCAAAAAAATCTAAGCAACATGCATGATATTACAAATTTACCATTTATACTAATTAATTTCTAAGTCTTTACTCACTCAAAGTGCGTAGGTATGTAAACTTTTTTGTTATTGATGACATACTGGCTGGTTGTGAAAAAAAAATTCGATTAAGTTTTGTTTTTTTTCATAAAATTAAATGAAAGGGAATTTCTTTGAATTTAAGTGCGTTTTTATTGCTACGTTTAGTCTTGATTTTATAATTTTATCAACCATTTAAATAAAGTTAGCGACAAAACTGAATTGTTAGATATTCTATACGTCACAGAGCGACGTCATTTGACGGCAAATGAAATGCAAAGAGCTGTAGGGATGTTGCAAGCGGAAAGTAATCAATCTCAGGTATATCGGAATTTTGGCATTAATAGAAGTGTTATTTGTCGTCTTTGGCAGCGTTACAATAATACAAGGGAACCCGCTGAACAGCATCCAGGCCGTAAAAGGAGTACAACCACTCGGCAAGATCGGTACATACAACTGACTGCAAGATGCCAGCCGATGTTAACCGCTCGAGAGATAAGTTTGAGGCTACAAAATTCAAGTGGTGTTGATTGCCCCAAACTGTGCGAAATCGACTGCACGAGTACGGCCTACGAGCTCAACGCCCAATTAGGTGCCCACCGATACGTCACGGGAATTGCGCTCGTCGGAATGAATGGTGTAGAGAACGCAGAATATGGACCCAGGAACAATGGGATAAAATTATTTTTTCCGATGAGTCGAGATTCGGGTTTAGGCCTGATACAAGAAGGGTGCGAGTGTACCGTCGGCCCGGAAATACTGAAAGGCTCAGGTGCATTCAGGAAGTTCATCCATAGAGCGGCTCATCCACCATCCTAAAATTTAAATTAGTGCATGTTGCTTATACCTTTTTGATGTTTGTATAAAAAATATCGACTACATCATAAGTTCTCTCAAACTTTTCGCTGCGGCACTTTTAGAAATATTTAGCGGCACAGGTGGCCTTAAAGCGGTTTGAGAAAACGAAGAAGTCAGTGCATATTTAAATACTCAATAGTATTTAATACCATGAATGAAACTGTTTTAATATTGTTTTCATTATTTAGTTTATTTTTATGGGAAGTTTAGTTCCATTTAGCCTCGGATCACTAGTCTCAAAAAGTTTTCTCTTGTGTTAGTTTTTTTTTATGATTGAGTATGTTGAGAATGATGACGAAATATAAGTAGAAGAAAAACACACGATTATTTTCCCCTGTATCACTAACGCCGGAACATAATAAAATATTATTATGGCGGCATATTTAGAAGCTAGAGGTGGTTGCCACCCAGACGGGCTTGGGGTAGGGCCCAAAAATTTTACTAATTTTTTATCCGTGCAGGGGCGGAGTAAGAATACCAACCCTGCGGCCGGGGTCGGTCTCTCGTAAAAGGCGTCAAAACAACCTTAGTTACGTGGTAGGGCCCAAAGCCCGTCTGGATGGCAACAACCCCTGGTGTATAAGTATGTCACTATAATAACCTTGTGTTGTAGCGCTATGGACTGAAGCGTGTTTGCGTTGCACCTAATATCGCAAACATCCATAAGCGACGGTAACTGCTTAGATGCTGCCAAGGTACCCCTAAGGCACCCAGTTTGGGAACCTAGGGACCAGGTCGACCCACTTTTGCATGATTCAGCAACGCATTAATCCATATTGCACTGAAACAGGCAACAAAGGACCTCAAACCTCACGTTTGATTATCACAAAGCGTCTATCCAAAGGCCGTTCCGAGAACCGGGAGATAATCGTCAAAACTTAACAATCATTATTGTGTGGAATAATAATGAGGTGCCCATTGACGCTTGCCGCGCTGTGGTTGCCGACAGCGTTAGAGAATATATCGATAAGAGCTAAATGGGTTCCGTACATTTTATTTTCTTTATACAAACATGAATGAATGATGTTCGGTTTAGGGGACAACTGAGGAGGCAAAACTATGCGTGTTAAACCGGTCCAAAACAGTATTGCACTTCACGTTAGCTTGTAAAACATAGCTCACACCGGGTACATCAGCATTCTAATAAGTACTGTTCACATTTATGGTCTGGAGCAGCTGTCTGTCAGCGCAATCCTCTAGACTCCATCCATCGGCACGCAATTCTTCTTGTCAGCGATCCCATACTCACGATGACAATCTAGATATGCTTAGTCTACGGAGGGACTGCGCCTCTTTGGGTATTCTAGCGTCTGTTAAACGAAGATTGTTCTAAGAAACTATTTAGAATGGTGCTTTCTACCACCGCAATGCTCGCCATCGGCTGGGTGTTCATCTCCATGTCCTGGTACCTCTTCCTCTCTCTAGAATCGTCATTCTGAAGAACGTTCATGTTGCGAACTCTTCAGATTTTGAATGAAATTCCGGCTAAAGTTTTCCCACCGCAGTACGATATAGGGATTTTCAATAGACGTTAAATCGGCGGTATTGCGATATAAAGAAGTACAAACGCCCACGGATCAATCAGCAGGCCTAATGGAGCTTTTGATTATAGAGTGAGTAGTCTTCCCATAAAACTACGACTGGCTGAGCCTATGCAGCGTATTTAAACATCCATAAACGACGGTAACAGCTTATTATTAAGTAGGCTGTCAGCTTAGAGGCCGGTAGCGCGTTAGTAATGCCTATGGGGTTGCACACGTCCATAGGTGATGGTGACCATCTGCTATCAGGTGGGCCGTTAGCCTATCTTACGACAATTCTAGCTATAAAAAAGTTACACAAATCAAGGCTATACATACAATGTACATTTTAGGTAACGTACTCATGTACGTAAAGTGTTCCTTAAAATGTGTCAGTCCCTGGAAATGCAATGTGTCTTAAAGTTCCCAATGACTTAAACTTAATCAATACCATGATATTATGAATGAATTTTTACCCTACAGAACCCAAAAGTCCTAAAC
The DNA here is from genome assembly GCA_963693495.1 of Malacosoma neustria. Lineage (NCBI taxonomy): Eukaryota > Metazoa > Arthropoda > Insecta > Lepidoptera > Lasiocampidae > Malacosoma > Malacosoma neustria. The sequence goes on from OY856397.1 coordinate 3,465,973, forward strand.
CGAAGGCGCTTTGAAATATTTTATGCGATTCGACAAAATATTAGAAATGTTATTTTTTCTGAATATTTCTGAAAAGAATTCGTTTCGATTGTGTTCGGAGATATTAAAATGTGTTTATTAGGGACACGGTGGTAGCTCGGAATGTAGCAAGGGCCATTTTAATAGCATATTTGACAGTTATTTAGCTCTATTATGAAATCGTCCCATTTTAAAAAAATAGAATGGTTAATAAACTATCGTCGCCCTTATTTATTTGCTAATTAGATGATATCCTCGTGTTTAGTTGTTATATTTCCCGAAGTAAAAACCCAAGTCTTTTTAGAGATTATAACCTCTATGCTAAATTTCATTCAATTCCGTTTAGACCTTCTGATATTATTAATTTTTTTTACAAATTATAAATATTTACAATGAAGATTAAGTGATAAAATATACTATACTATAAAAATCAATATACAATGCCACCTAGTACAATGTAAACAACAATGTAGCGCTTGTATTATGGGTACTATATTATATACTTAAAATACTTTTCCTTTATAAATAAATACCCAGACTGGGAACGAGAATAAAGTCCATGTTTCATTCATTGGTTTTCGTTGCTAGAATGACGCATGTTTTTTTTATAGTTTTCTGTTATATAGCCTTCTACCGAGAAATATCCTTAAAATCAAAATTCAATACGTCATTGTAAATACGTCGTGGGTGTTATAAAAAAATTACTTCAAATTTTACGCATAACATAAAGCGTTGAAAATTTATTTTTGCAAACCATTGTATGCTTGCAGGTATATTGAAAATATGGCATATTTTGATTTTACGGTTAACTGAATTGAATTAACGAAACAGGATTATGTATAACGATAATCGACCGTGAATTTATTTTAAGTTAGTCATAATTATTGTTTCGCAGGAGTAAAAATGCCCTAAAGGCGGATTTATATTTGTCTGACGCTTCAGAAACATATCGGTTTCATACATTTAATATGGTTAGGGACACATTTTTATGTCGTGACGCGTTCTGTCGTCTGTCCTAAATGTATGAAACCATATGCTTCTAACGCGTCACGACACCACGTCAGACAAATATAAATCCACCTTTACGGCTTGGTCTATATGTGTTTCATAAGCTTCTGATGTGTTCTGGCATTTGTGACCCAAGTTCTGCGACGGCAACTGCCCACTATTAAGTGGGCCATTAGCCCGTCTATGATTCCTCAGTAATAAAAAAAATTAACCCCTGTGTAACTGATAAAGTTTGAAACGGTTCTAAATCACGGCCGAAGCTGAAGCAACACTTACAGAAACTGTGTGTAACGGAGATGTTTATGATGCGGTGGAAGTGTGACGCGAAAGCAGTGCAGTCAGATCGGACGTAAAATGAACCTACACCCTAGTCGCGCGCGCGCCTCGCGCATCACATAAGCGACCAATCGGGTATGTCGAGAAGCGCAAGCGACCAATCGCGTGACCAACTTTCGGCTTCTCGACACGCTGCTGGCTGCACTGCGCGAAAGACCGCGTTAGAAACTCCCGCATGCGCGGAAACCATGTCAAGAGGGCCGCTTACCCACACAGTGCTGACTTGACGTCGCAAACGTACTAGGCAAAAAGTCGGAAAGCGGGCTTACATACACCGTAACATATTGTAGTTTTGATGTTTGCATAAACCGGGATGAAACGTTATAACTGTTTAATCAAAAGCAAGTTTTTGTAACCTTAACCACGTTAAGACATAAACATGTAAGTTTATAATACATAGCCAGCTGCTGAAAACTAAAAAAAGTTAAATAAATTGTATTTATTAGTCAAATATTACGTGGCAGCAAAGTATCGTCACGGATCTGAAGGCTGCCGCGAATGCGGGAATTCCTAACGCGGTCCTTTCACGTCAGTCCACACAGCCACACAGCATATTCATCGCTGAACAGCGATATTCAGTTCTTGCTTGCATCGCTTTAGCACCGGCCACGTTTCACAGCCATATAAATAGACCTGTCCCTTCAACAACTCAAAAAATAACGAAATTAAGTGAATAACATTTTTCTTAATATTATAAAAGACGATATTTCTCAACCATTATTAGGGCGCGAACACACGCGAGTAAACGAACAAAGAAAACATTACACCCTCAGATTTAATAACACATTCGAATTTCCCATATTTCCCTTATAAATCATAATAATCTTACAGTATTTGCATACAACCATGTAAAACGGCCTTTACGTGTACCATTAAGGAATATTTCGCGTAAACTTCCATTTAATGAAATACCGCGTGTAAAAGCAGCTTTATTACGTTATTTGTGTTTAATGACGGTTAATTTGAGCGATTTCCGGAATTGTTAGGATTTTGTGTTGCAGACGAGAGCGGTTAATGGGATTATTAATATAAGAACATGACCATTGCATTATCGCAAAATGTGATATTTCGACAATAGTCAACAAAAAAAGTTTTTCTCCGTGCAGAGGCGAAGTATATTGACCCCTCCGGCCGGGGTCAGCCTGTCGTAAAAGGTGACGAAATAACCCTAGCTACGTGGTAGGGCTGCAAGCCCGTCTGGATTGCAACCACCATTGGTTTATAAGCATGCCGCGATAATAACCTTGTTGTGTTGACGTCAGTGATCCAGGTACCTGTACCCCTATTGGATAGCAGCGTGTTCGCAATGCCACTAGCGTCGCAAATATCCATATGCGAAGGTAACCGAAGGTGTTTACTATTAAGTGGACCGTCAGCCTGTCTGCTGTTACTCACCATTAAAAAAAGTCCACAAACATGTAACTTTGGTTCTTTATTGACCACAGGGCAACGGTGCAGCTGAAAACGCCGTTAAAACCATTGAAAAGGCAATCAAAAGAGCGTTATTTGAAGGGGAGGATATATCTATAGCTTTAAGCAAATTTTTGCTTCACTATCGTCATTGTGATCATTGAAGGGACAGGTTTATAAGACTATCATTAGGCCTGTCCTTTTATACGGCTGTGAAGCGTGGCCGGTGTTAGAGCGACACAAGCAGGAACTGCGTGTCACGGAGATGAATATGTTGGGGTGGATGTGTGGAGTGACGCGGAAGGACCGCGTTAGGAACTCCCGCATTCGCGGCAGTCTTCATGTCCGTGACATTGCGGATAAATTGCAGGAGTGTCGGCTCCGATGATACGGCCACGTTTTATGGCAACCGGATGCTTACGTGGGAAACAAATGTCTGGCAATGCCGCCTCCGCTGGGCCCCGGCAGGAGGGGTAGACTCAAAAAGTGCTGGCTTGACGCTTACGAAAAGGGTGATATGCGTGCCAATGGGCTCACTACCAGGGATGCTGAAGACAGTGCGGTGTGGAGAAGAAAAAGTCGGAAAGCGGACCCCGGGCGCCGAAGCGAGAGTTTGGGCTGCAACCGGGATATAACAGAAAGACGATGATGATGATCGTCATTGTGATCATGCAACTACGGGCGATTCGCCAGCGATGGCATTGTTGGAGCGCAGGTTGCGAGGACGCCTGGACGCGCTGCGTGCAAGCATGGCGACTGTATTGGACGCCGCGCAATAATGTCAAACTTTATCGGAAGGGTGCCACATGTGGTCGCTCAACCGAGGGGGTGAAATTTTGGTACGCAATTATACCTCCAAGGGAGAGAAGTGGGCAGTAGGCAGAGTACTAAAAAAACCAACATCCTATAAAGTAGATGTAGGCCATGGGACCAAATGGCGTAGAGATATAGACCAAATTATATCTATAGGGCGCGAAAAGTCCCGACATTCTTTGTCTAGGACTAACTTAGAGCCAGTCGTGAAATTCGAGATGAGCCCGTGGTCTCTCCCGTCATCTCCTGTGTCAGTAAGCAACTGAATGATGGGTGCAAAAGTGCGTGCAAGGATGTGCCGGTTGACTTTGAAGAGGCTGTTTCACACAAAGAATCGAAATCTACGTCAGTATCATCCCCTAAAATGAGTTCACCCCCAGCGGGCGCATCTTCCCGTGCACTCCGGGCCCATAAGCGATTGCAGCGTTTTAAACATTATTTGTAGTAGTAATTTTAGATTGAAAATAGTTTATCTTTGTTCAAAGCTAATTTATCTATTAGCACATTGTATGTACATGTTGTAAATAAATATTTTTTCATTTTTAATTGCTTTTCATCTGTTATTGTTTGTGCGTACACATTTTTACATTAGTTACTGTTTTATTTTGTATAAGATTCTTAGTTTACGAAAATGGAAAAGTTTCTTTTGTAAGGGAGGCAAGATATAGTGTTGTTCAGCTGCGTATTTATTTATTCGATATGTTGGTGCCTGCAGTAACTTAATACGTTAGCTTAGTGCGCAGTGTTTTATTGACGTTCCAGTAAATATTTCAGCCTCATTATTTTTCCAGTATTTAACATTATGTATGAGGTTCAAAGCTGTGCAGTTTTACTATGCTACCGGCACGCTATGATGGCCGTTTTGACGTTTGTCCACTCCAGGAAGTTTCGTATTAATTAGTAATTACAATTGAAGGAGCAACTTGCTATTCTTTATTGTCAATAACTGCACGTCGCTATTGACAATAAAGAACAGCAATTTGCTCCTTCAAATGTAATTACTAATTAATAAAAAACTTCATGAGTGGACAAACGTCAAAACGGCTATCATAGCGTGCCGGTATAGTAGTCTAAGACATAATTGAATACATTCTAGGATGTATGTAATATTACCTCACTAAGTGCCACTTAATCAAATAACTTCCCCCGGTAACAGACCCGAAAGATATTGGCTACAGTACAAAATTATAACAGAAGTGTCTTACCGAATAAATAATTACATTTTTTCAGACTTCAGGTACGTCGAGGTGACACAAACATATGTTAAGCTTCTGCACAGTTTGCTTTAACGGAATTTCCTGACATTTTCTTTCGAAGTGAAATAAGGATAAGAAAAAGACTTAAATTAATTTTTGAATAAGATTTATCTTTTGACTTTCTCAACTCAGAACGCAGCCTTTTGCTGTTTTTTTAGTAGAAAGAGCATACCATTGGAAGTCATTACAATTAACCTTATATCAAATTAAGGTAAATACTTTGGGGTAAAACAAGTCTTGTTGTGTGTGAGTGAGCCGTCAGCCATTCTGCAGTTCCATGACAAGAAACGATAATAAAAAAGGGTTTACTGTTAAATATTGAACTATGAACAATAATCATTCGTGAAACGTCATCAAATTAATGCAAGACACTTCGACGTCGCTGTTCATTATGTGAAATTCATCAAGAGGGAATTTGATTGAACCCTACCAAGGCAAACGGATTTCAAGTCAAGATCTATAATAATAAGAGTCAATATGTCTTATTTATAAGCCTCACCTAAGTCGTTACCACACACGTTGTGTTATCCTTGAATGCAGGAGTTCGAGGCACACGTCTCCTTTTCAACACGATACAGAAGTCCATTTACCCCAGTGTGCGTTCCCACAAGCGGTAAGGTATGCGGAATACATTTTACCTCAAAATTAAAAAACCCTTCTAAGGATAACGGACATGCTTCTCTAGAAGCTGTTGGTAGAAGTGTCTCAACAGTTCACTTCGCACGGTTCCAGTAACCCTGCTAGTGAATCCGTTGGCACGCATATCGCCTTTTACATCATTCACTTTCTGGGTCTTCCTGTCGTTTATTATTCGAATACTCCCAATTACTAATCCATCATCGATAAGTTGGTAATCCTATAGATTACCAACTTTGATATTAATCGGAGTTGTATAATGTTTGAGATTTGAATAAATCTATACTAAGTACGGCGGATTAAGTAATTGTACGATACCGGTCAAGGACTGAGATTACACTGTACAGGATAAGGATAGCTCGAGAGCAGTGGACTGTATGAGAGATGAGGAGGAGAGGACTGGTAGTTAGAGAGACGCGGTACCTTGCAGTGGGCAAAGAAATTCGCACTGACCTTGATTCCACCCCTTCCCGGATGGGTTCAGGTCCGCTCGCGGAAGAACTATTGCACGGCATCAGCTAAATTCACGCACATTGGACACACAATTTTATGGCACGGCCAATGAGAGTTTGCAGTAACTGAAAGGAGGTCGAACGTCGACCGTCCCGCGCGTTTAGAAACTCACGCGATACTACTTATTATTTGCGTCCCACCCTCGCATTTACCATTTACCTTACCAAGAGTAGTAGGTAACAAAAATCAGGAGGCGGGATTTCAAATACCCTTTATGCAAGGATGGAACTTCTTATTCAAGTGCCTATCCAACTAGTGAAGGTTGGCTACCAACTTCTGGAATTGTTGTCTATCCTTAGCGAGTCGAAACAATTCGGATACGCTCGCTATTCCAGTCCACTCTCGGATGTTACGGAGCCACGACTTCTTTCTCCGACCAACTCGCCGTTTACCGGCAACCTTGCCCATCATTATAAGTTGCAAGAGGCTATATCTATCGTCCCTGAGCACGTGACCGAGATATGCAGTTTTTCGTCTCTTGATGACAGACAAAAGTTCCCTTTTCCGTCCAGCTCGCCGCAGAACCTCCTCATTTGTGACTCTAAGGATCGAACAGTAACAAACAATTTAGTTTGTTAAATTAAAAGGCTTCATTATTCAATTATATTTCTAATTAAATCCTGTAGAGGGTGAACGCTGCCAATGGCCCTTGGACAAGCTTCGTAAGGAGTCGAGAACCAGGCGAACTCAACTGTCCGGGAGCAATGTCACCCAGGACATCCTAGACTTGCGGATCATTACGTCGTATAAGAATGGTATTGATCCTGCGAAGTCTACATGGATCAGGGTGAAGTCCGGGATCTTAGTACGTACTACTACTGCGTACCACATTGAGTAGCTGACACCAATATTTACGTTATCGAGATTAAAAAAAGCTCCGGAATTAACAAGGCCCTTTAGTCCGGCTTCTTTGTATTTTCTGTTCTTACTTCTGTGCCTTTTAATAGGTGGAGTTTTTTTTATTACTGAGGGACAGTAGACAGACTGACGGCCCACTTAATATTAAGTAGTTACCGTCTATCCTATGGATTTTTGCGACGCAAGGGGCACCACTAATATGTTACTATGCGCATAGGGGTACTGAAACCTGGGTCACTAACGCCGGAACACAACAGGTCGACCCCAGCCGCAGGAATCAATATTCTTACACCGAAATAAGAAAAAGGATTTAAGTTTAAGAAAGGAAAAGAAAAGAAAGGATTTAAGTAGATAGGCAAATTATCCGATAGGAGGTGGTCATAGTCGCCTATGGTAACTTGCATCACTAAAATCATTACCAACGCGTAGCCGGCCTCGAATAAATTTTATAACGCCTTTTCAGGTGTTTACCACCGAAGTTCTGGAAGTTATTTACAAGTGGCTACTTGTAAATAACTTCAAGTAACACGATAACGACTCGCTATAACGACTGGTTGTTTGATCTGTTCATTGGGCTTGTTTATGGTGATTGGCGTGATTGGTACTGGTAGCAAAATATTATTATAAATTAATATAATTAAATTTACAAGAAATCTCTTTTTACCGTAGTTGCACTTCGAGTGTTCTGACAAAGCAATCTTTTTGAGTAGATGAGTGAATGAAGTGAATTAATAGTTCAGCAAGTACACAGAAAGAAATGTACGAGCTAGTTCGATAGATCAATGGGCAGTCTTATTGCTTAAAGAAATATCTTCCAGGCAACTTTCATCATCATCTTAGCGACAAATCCCGGCTGCTGTCCAATCTCTCGCTTCAGCGCCCGGGGTCCGCTTTCCGGCTTTTTTTCGAGATGTTTGGGCTGCGTAAGTTGGGACTAACGTCGTTAGCCGTGCCCTCCCATGACACGGTAGCCCTTGTTCATTATTGCGCGCCGTTATGCGGCGGCGCCCTAGCCCTTATTACACGATCCCGTAATCTCATTCTTTCCATAGATTTGGTAGGTTTTGGCTTTTATGGGGGCGACTATCATCTGACCCCCAACCTCAAAAGGAAAGCCGTCGTCAGGGCCCCGTCCGTTACACAACAGAGTGCGCCGACTTGCAGGGAGGTTGGTTTGGGCCCCGAAGATGTTGGTAGGACCTTTACACCTCCTTCTAGGCAACCTTATCAGTGGATAATAATTTAAAATAATAAAAAAAATATTCTGGGATAATTCAGTCCCAAAGTAGCAGAGCGCTAGTGTTATGGCTACTAGACATCTGATATAATAATTTAAAGTTTTTTTTTTGTAAATAAATACAGGCAGGGATGCTAGGACAGCTGCTAGGATATTTGATACGACACGACGATCGAATCAAAACCACGATAGAAAGGAGAATTGAAGAAAAGCGGAAGAGGGGAGACCAAGAAGGACATTTATGAAATGAAACTAGTAAATAAAATATTGGATGCCGTGTCGAATCCAGAAGTCAAGGAAAAGGCGCTTTGTAGAGAGGACTGGAGGGTGCTCCACCGACCAGAGCGGTAGCTCTTAAATAATGATGAAACACCCAGACTTGACCTTTTTGGTTGTCCCAATGTTGGGCTCGGGCTTCCTAGAGCAAATGGACAATATACTTACGCAATGTCATTATTACGTATTATTGTTACGACTTAAATGCTGCACGTTATCGTAGAAATAGAACCTGTGTACCATAATGATAGCTATCATTAAAAACATTCACCATTTTGCAGACCGTACTTATGTTTAACTGGCTTCCATATTAATTTAACACCAATAAAAGTTACACTGGGTATTTTGGTGTGAAATTATTCCCGAGTTTAATTGAGTGTTGTGCAACAAATTATTTTGCTGACTGTAGGCAATAATTGATCGAAATGAATTGCAATGAAGCTAACAAGTTTATTTTATTGAACAACTTGGTAAACTTATTTCAAACAATTTAACCTGTAAATTGCGCTGTTGAACGTGACTGAATTTAATTTCTTACAAAGAAAGTGAAGTCCTGCGCATCCAATAAGAGATAGCTCATAGTTCACAGTCGACGCGTGAAAGGTGGCAATTTTTTTTTATTCCTGTGGAACAGCAGATAGGCTGACGGCCGACTCAATAATAAGTAGTTACCGTTACCTACGGATATTTAACACTAGGGTCATCGCGAACACGCTGCTGTCCCATAGGGCCACAGGAACCTGGGTCACTAATACCGGAACACAACACAAGGTTATTATGGCGGCATACTTATACACCAGGGGTGGTTGCCATTCAGACGGACTTGCAGAGGCAAGGGTCATGGAGAGCAATTTATCCACAATAAGTTCTAGCTAGAACTTTTTGAGATATAATATAGGGAATATCCGGATGACCGAGCTTTGCTCGGTATTTTTTTTTTATAAATTGTGTTTTTTGGAAATTAACAATTGATTTTCTTAGTCTAACCTCAAAGCAAACACTCATTGACTTCTTGTTACTTAACAACGCCATCTGCTGGAATAGCTTTAGTGTTGTGTCGTTAAAGCAATTTAAAAAAAATAGTATTAGCCGATAGATGTCAGGAAGAGTCATTTTTCAGTTTAAATTATTCGCCGATAGATGTCAGGAAGAGTCACATTTTTGTTATTTTTCTTCCAATAAAAAAAAGCGAATAAAATGACATTTTCTAGAAATGATTCCTAGCTAGATCGATTTATCGCCCCCGGAACCCCCCGTATACTAAATTTTATGAAAATTGTTGGAGCCGATTCCGAGATTCCAATTATATAAGTATATATATACAAGAATTGCTCGTTTAAAGATATAGGATATAGCTGACTGTATACTTCTTTTAAAAATAATTTCGTCTGATATAGATCGCCCAGATTTATTAAGCAAAATCAACTTTAACGTTCCGGCCAAGTCTGTACGTGTCAAATTGCCAATAAATATACCTTTCAGTTCTACCAACTATAGGCAAAATGCATTCCTAGTGCGAGCAAGTAACTATTTAAATAATATCAGTAAGCAGCATAATGTTGACCCATTTGGGATCAGTATTTCGGGAGCCAAGCGGTGTCTAAGCAATAAATTTTTCTGTGACTAGTTTTATAGTGTAATGTAGATTTGCATATCTGCCTGCGTGTTAGTTATTCAAGATATTATTCGTGAAAACCTGTAATTGGCTGTCTGATAATAATTTCAAGTATTTTTTCATGTGTATTAGTTGTAGGTTTTCCATCATTAAATAAATAAATATTTTATAATATATCCAATATATAAAATTCTTGTGTCACAGTTTTCGTTGCCATACTCCTCCGAAACGGCTTGACCGATTTTAATGAAATTTTTTGTGCTTATCCGGTATCTATGAGAATCGGCCAACATCTATTTTTCATCCCCCTAAATGTTAGGGGTGACCCACCCCCAAAATTTTTTTTTTAAATTTTTTGACATTTTATTATTTATATGGCAGAACAACGTTTGCCGGGTCAGCTAGTCTATTTATATGACGGATGGACGACTTTCATGGCGTAGCGGCTTACATACGTTGAAACACCTGCGGAGATCCCGAGCCTGGGTAAACACCCAGAGCATATAAACATTGTTTACAACACTCAACCATAGGTAATAAAAGCGTTTTGCTGCTTACTTTGGAACAAGGTAGCGCTGTGTAAATTGTCAGTTTTTTTTATTGCTGTAGGACAGCAGACATGCTGATGGCCCGCTTAGATATTAGCAGTTACCGTCGCCTATGGGTGTTTTCAACGCCAGTGGCATCGCGAACACTCTGCTGTCCCATAAAGGTACAGGAACTTGGGTCACTAATGCCGGAATACAACACAAGCTTATACTTAAGCCCAAAGGTGGTCGTCATCCAGAAGGGCTTCGGACCCTACCACGTAGGGCACAGGCCGACCCCGGCCGCAGAAGTCAGTATTCTTTCTCCGCCCCTGCACGAATAATAACTGCACAGTATATTCATTTATTGAAGGGAACTTTTATCCATGTTGGGGCGGAGTAATAATACTGATCCGTGCGGCCCCACGGCCGTACGCAGCCTTCTTAAAGGCGACTAAACAACCCTAGCTAGGTAGTATGGCTCTAAGCCTGTTAGATGGCAACCAATCTCTAAATATGCCGCCATAATAATCTTTTGTTGCGTTATAAGTGACACGGGTTCCAATTTCCCTACGCGGAGGGCAGCGTGTTAGCGGTACGTCGCAAATATCTATAGGCGACGGTAACTGCTTACTATTAAGTAGGTCATCAGCCTATCTGCCGTTCAAGAGCAATAAAAAAGAATTACACACCAATATTGTATATGTAACAACCCTCCTATTCTATCAGAAAATATAACTAATTACATAAATATAATAGCAGCCATCTTGCAATAAATGACACAAAGTACAGCGGCCCTACGTTAGGCGAGAATGCGGACAAATCGCCTTAGTTAAGGGCGGTATTTAATTATTTCTCCCCACAGCGTTATTGCTTCGGGTTATTATATTTTCCCAATTTATTATTGTTATGAGATAATTTGATATATTGGTCATTACATATAAATTGGACGATACATGTGTGTTCCCTATTAAAAAATAAGAATCTAAAATTTTAGGTTCCATTACGATTATAATATATAGCGCAGGAGTATCGAATTAAGCCCGTCACAGACTTAACTATAATATGGTATATTAATATACCGTACTATAATATATATTATAGCAAGCTATCACACACGGGAGCTATACTATAATATATTTTTCCCTCACTCGGTCTGCGGTCGTCCTATATATTAATATACTAAAATATGTATCAATATGCCAAAATATACATGTCGACATATTTTTGTGATGTCATAGAAATATATATTATAGCTGCGTGTGCGGTCACTCGAAAATTTATATGGAAAATATGTCGTAATATGCCTTGCTATGATTCATATTAATATGTATTACAGCTACGTCTGTGACGGGCTTTAAACCAGTTGAGCCTCACTATCGAATATTTGCTTGGAAATACTTTTGACTTCATATAAATATAAAATTGAATTAAAAAAGCGGGAGCGCATCATCTGCCTAGACGTCATCTATCAGAATCTTCGTCTTAATCGACGTCAGAATCGACGTCAATAATCCTTCGTATTTCTTTTGGTTAATGTGCTCTGTCAATTTATATTTCTCAATTCTCCAATATTCTGTGTATTTCCTGTATCCAAAACACTCCGTCCGGTCCGCTCCGCCCGCAAGAAGGTTGAGGCTGAGATAAAAAGCTTAACTAGAATTATTTTCATGTTAATATCGTAGACCTGGAAGGGATAAAAGCTGCCATATTGAAAATGACCCTTGGAGCGGATTATCGTGAACTATAGGACGAGATTTATTATTTCCAATATTAAATTGACATTGGATTTAATTTAGTTTTGGCAATAAATATGGTGGATAATTGAATTATTGGACAATCACTATTAAAGGGTATTGGTAATTTATCATTTGTAGTCAATGATATATTTGGAAAGGTGTAATTAATGAATCTTATAATTTTCGTTTCAACACGGTTCAATCACAAGATTTTACTGCCATAAAAAGTGTGTGTGTGTCCACTTCACATATTTATGAATATCTTTGTCTCTTTAGGGTGTCGCTTTTTTGTTTCATTGAATTTTCAAACCAAAACAGTGCTAAAGAAGTTTCACTTCACAAAGTTTACCGCCAACAATCAATTGTTTTCCACTGGACATAGGTCTCCCCAAGTCCACACAAATTCACAAATACCAGTCCCATGCTTTTTTCATCGCCCCAACCGGAAACCTTTCACAGGTGATCAGGCTGAAGGCATCCTACACTTGCTCCATTGTCCATCGGTCCTGCTACAAACGTTATCAACATTGCCACTTTAGCTTACGTATTCAGTGAGCTATGTTGTTATGATGCTACGGATATCTTCGGATTACGCACCTAGTAGAAACACCTGAAATTTGTGATCCAGCCCCACTGTTAGTGTCCACATATCAGCTTCAAAAATAGATTGGATCCAGTAGAGTAAATTTTCCAAGCGATATATTTTTTAGTAAAATTAGTATTGAAGATCAATATATTAATATTTCTCAATGACAATCTTTACGATACCTCAACCTGCTATCAGCTTGCGGACGCATCAAGAGCATTATTAGCAGATTTGATAAGGGCTTAGATGACTGGCGGTTGAGGTCAATATATAAAAAACTTTAAAACAAAAAAATTAAACAGCCAAAAAAATTGAAAAGCAAAAAATAACAAACTTTCTTTATATTAACCTTAATAACTAAGTTCTTAAACTAATGTAAGTACATCTAACCAATTTTGAGTCGGCGCCAAACAAACAAAAAACGTGGTCATACAAAAAAAAAGAAAAACATATATACACGTCGACTTGAGAACCTCCTGCGTTTTTGTAGTCGGTTAAAATAAGGAAATAAGTCTAATAATATGAACAACATTCATTGAACAGTGAACACGAGGGATCGAGTTGTCCCTACGGAAGCCGACGAGTCCGGACAAGTTATAATTTGATCTGCGGTCACTCGTCCCTTTTATTTTTCTGCGAATCGACTGCTGTTGTTGTATATATTTCTATATAATTATAATGTAATAACTTAATTATTTCTATATAATTATAATATAGTAACTTAATTATTGAGTAAAACCGTATTTTCGTTTGATTAAAAATTGCTAAAGTATTTTTTCAGGATAGAATTTTTTTTGCCACAACCCACTGTTCGCTCACTTTTTATCGCAAGCAAACGAGGCGCTCTGGACCTTTCGTATTGGATATGTACTCCCTTTCGCCATATTTTTCTTTTATTGCTGAAGGATAGAGACATGCTGACGGTCCACTTAATAACCTGTAAAACGTAACCTGTTACCGTTGTTTATGGATATTTACGATGCCAGAGGCACCGCTAATATGCTGCCGTTCGCATAGAGGTACTGAAACATGGGTCACCAATGCCGGAACACAACATAGGGTTATTATGCCAACATAGATATAGACCAGGGGTGGTTGCCATCCAGACGGGCTTGGCGCCTTATCATCGACGCTACGGTTGTTTTGTAGCCTTTTACGACAGGCCGCAGGGGGCCGCAAGCATCATTTCTGGAAGGTGAAAATTATGAGATAATTGAATCCAAAGTTTTCCAAATCCAGTCAGTGGCTATGGAGTACTTGAGCATAAATTTATTCAACCATCCAAGATCTCATATTATGTACGTAGCGCAACTGCTTTCACATGTTGGAACGCCTATGGGGTCCCAGATTCCATTTGTACCCCGAGAATGGGTTTATGTGTATATTATGTATTAATATACATAAGAAAATATTAAACGGTTCTCAAGGACGTCCTCGTATTCTGCGCATATGGAATGAGCTTCCCAGCTGAGATTTTTCATCTCTATGCGGCGTTATAAAATTCTTTGAAGCCTGTTGCAAACGTCCATAGGAAATAGTGCCCACCTGCCATCGAGTGGGCCGTTTGCCTGTCTACAGAATGTACACTTTGCTGCTACTTTTCAAGTGTAGGTCTCACGTGGGGATCAGATGTGCGAGGTCCATGTGTGGGTCACATGCGTGGTTCTTAAGTTTGGGTCCTACGTGTGGGTCACATGTGTAATAATCCTATTACTAGCATATGGAACCGTAAAAATAGACGAAGTGAGCATCAGAGCGCTTGTATTATTAAAAAAGGGTGTAATTTGGACGCAGCAAAAGAAGATTGGTTGAGTTTTGGATTTAACCGGGAGGAAACGCTTTGCAGAAAAAGATCTGTGAACTTTGTATTGTAATAATATTGCCAACGCTACAGATAATGACTTGTATCAATATTGTATAAAATTAAAACGATATTTTAAATAATCTACGCTTACTTTATAATAAAAATGTTATATCTATATTCTACATTTATAACGCTTAGAAATCTTTTGTTTCCCTAACCCAGTTGAACTGAAAGATCTTCGACCTATAAGTATTTTACCGTGCCTATCGAAAATATTAGAGAAAGTGGTCTATCTACAACTTACCGAATATCTCGAAACGAATAAAATTCTCCCGAAAGAACAGTCCGGCTTCAGAAAAGGACGTGGCACGGTAACAACATTGCTTCAGGTCACAGATGACATTCTTTGTGCACAGGATGCGGGTATGTGTACTTTACTGGTGCTGTTAGATTTTTCCCGTGCATTCGATTTAATAAACGTTCAATTACTACTTTCTAAATTAAAATATTATGGTTTTGACACTAAAGCGTTACAATGGTTTTCAAGTTATCTTTGCAATTGATATCAGTATATCAAGGTTGGCCGCAATGACGGTTCATTTACGGTCTCTGATAAATCAGTTGTCAATAGAGGTGTCCCGCAGGGATTCTATCCTAGGCCCAATCCTTTTTATAATATATACGGCAGACTTAGTTCAACATATTAATAATTGCAGATATCATATGTTCGCTGACGACACTCAGCTATATATCACCTTTAAGCCATCCGAAATAGATGTCGCAATAAGTAGGCTCAACGATGATCTGTCTAGGATAGCCTACTGGTGTGAAGAACACTGTTTGATGCTCAATCCGTCAAAGACTAAATATCTCATATTTGGTAGTCCACACCAGTTAGCAAAATTAAATCCCTCTCGAAACATCATATTAATGAATACACTCGTAGAGCGTGTTTATGAAGCCAGAAATCTTGGGTTGTACATGGACTGTGACCTTAGGTTTGAGAGTCATGTAGCGAGAACGGTCAAAAATTGTTTTTATAAACTTAAAGTATTGTATAAAATGAAACCTTTCTTAAGCCAGGATCTCAAATTACAATTGACAGAGTCCCTAGTTCTTTCGCAACTCAATTATACAGATATTGTGTTTGGCCCACGTTTGTTGGCTAGAACTCAAAGACTGATCCAGCGAGTGCAGAATGCCTGTGCACGATTCTGCTTTAATGTTCCATTCAGAGCTCACGTAACACCATTTTTAAACCGGCATATGATTCTAAAAATGAAACATCGTCGCAAGCTTCATTTGGCCTGCCTTCTCTTTGATATAATTAAAAATAAAGCACCCTCTTATTTATACAACAAACTTGTATGGGCTACTAGTAAATCCGTGGGTTCCCGACAATGTGCGGTGCAGCTAGCTACAAACAAACATAAGACGGCAAAATTTAGAGGTAGTTTCCGCTATGCTGCATCCAGATGTTGGAATAACATTCCTCCGCCCATTCGAAACATGCAGAGTTCTTACAGTTTCAAGCGCGAACTAAAGAAATTCATTTTCCAACATCAGAAGGGACAGGAGAAATTGGCATGTGATACAAGTATTTTATAAACCCCCAGATAAGGTTTGTGTTTGTTTACAAAAGAAATGTATGTGTAGTGTATCGGTTGTCTGGTGCCCGCGGTAAGGGTGCCGTGCTGCTGCTGACGTTGGGACCAGATGAGGTTATGTGAGGTGTTCAGGTATACGGTATATTTACTGTAGATGGGCATATGTTGTCTATGAATAACAAATTGTATGTTTTTGTAGTTATATAATATGTATTGTTCATTTGTTGTGAACTGCAGCAATAAAATATTCCATTTCTTAATGAGTCATGTCACTCTTGAATGCCTCTGCGGAAGACCAGCGTTGGTTTCTTATAACCAACTATGCTGAGCAGAAGACCTTTTAGGGCACTTATATCTGTAATGAGATTTTATTTAACATGTTATTATTTTGTGCTCTAAATAAACATTTTTTCTTTCTTTCTTTCTTTCTTTTCTATTTATTATGTATTTTATTTTTTATTTTATTATACAAATATTCCTACTTTCTACGTGAAACGGAAAAAATAATTTAAATAAAAAAGATGACAGATTTTCCCCAAAAAAGGGGTTGACGTCAGACAGGCGGCCGGTTGTAAAAACTAAGCCACGACTATTACAACATGTAACATGTTGTGCAGACCCCATATAATGTGGGATAAGGGCAGGAGGAAGAAGAAACCTTTTAAATGAAAACGTGGATTTATAAATTAAACCACCCTTTATACATTAGTGTAGCTAATAATTATATTTTTTATGGCTCTGGAACAGCAGTCAAGCTGACGGCAGATTTAATAGTACGCATTTACCGTTGCTTATGGATGTTTGCTACGCCAGGGACACCGTTAATACGCTGCCGTCCGCGTACAAGAAATGGTACCTGGGTGACTTATGCCGGAAGATAATAATTTAAAAAACATAATATTGGCTATGGTGACGGTGACCAACTGCTATCGGGTGTGCCGTTTGTCTGCTGAAATCCATTTAAAAAAAAACATTCAAAAATCTCTAAATAAAAACCAACAAATGCGAACATTTCTTCAAAAGGCACATCAGACGTCAAAGAATTAGATTAAGGTATGCGAGCAAACGGAAAACGGAGAAAATTTCACGCCACGCCCACTCGCATTTGTCAAAATTACGTAGGTCTCATTAAGGTGGAACATATAATTATAAGTGTGTGGTCCTATTGCTCGCTGATAGCGATAAACTCATTTGATAATATAAAATATGACCTGACACCTGCCTTCAGTTACAATTATTGCGTTAAATATTTATTTTGCAGGTAAATTCTTCAGGCGCCTACATATATTACAGAAAACTTAGTATTGATTATACTCATATAAATCAATTTGAACTGAAAATAACGACTGAGTTGGCTCATATTTGTGTACTTCAATATCAAGTTTGTAAAAAAGCTCCAAAATATAAGTCGTATTTCAACGTCAAAAGGATATTAGGCAGGAAAGCCAGACTTTATCCATTTTGACAAGAATAAGTTTCGTTTAAGACTTTGGGGACATGTTGCACTGTTGAGATGTAAACTCTTACAACATTGTCGCAAAACTCTACGTGCCTCTTTGCGTAATACCAATTTATTTTCTTGAACAAAGAAGGAATAGGCAAACAGCTTTCAAAAACAGACAACGGGCCCTTGTCTTCAAAAATAGGAGCCCTTCTTTTAGCTAGTAGACGTAATTTGATTCATTATACGCCACTCCTTAGAATGACCTCATTTTGGTCTCATTGTTCTCATAGAATATGCGATACCTATATTTATACTATGTATCATAGCACTTGTGTTATGTGTACTACAGAACTAATATATTTATCTTTTGTAAATACATAAATATTATACATAATACATTCAGAGGTAGTACGGGAATGGAACCGATGACCACCGCAAGCGTGCCGATATGCGTTAGCCGTTACGCCACGGAGGTCGTATAAGATTATAAATAAATACTTTTTATTTTTGCCCGCTTCTCTCTTACAGTGGAGAAGCCTCCTTACCAAAGCATAAGGAAGACATCCTTGTGCTCATATTAAAATTTAATTTCGCTCTATTACACGTTGAGAAGCATGTGTATTGCAGCTGATATCGTATTTTATTATACTAAAACGTCAAAACCAAGATTTAATCATAAAATTTAACATCGGTGGTAGTCATCTTTTCGACATCACGTGCTTTTTGTATTGCTGAGAAAGAGCAGATAGGCTGACGGCCCAAATAGTAGCTGTAGCAGTTACCGTCGCCTATGGATGTTCGTGACGCTAGGAGCGCCGCGAATACGATCCTGTTCGCATAGAACACTGGAACTTGGGTCACAAATTTCAGAACACAACAGAAAATTATTATAACGGCATTAGAGACCAGGGGTGGTTAACCCTACCGACCCCGGCCGCAGGAGTCAGTATTCTAACTCAACTCCACTCCACTCCACATATCAAAATACTAAACTCCAAGAAATATTAAAAGTTTGAACGTAGTTAGCAATATTTTTGGCTTAGACAGATCTAGACTGAATTCTCAGCCAAATGTACGTTACATATTGCCTGAAAGTTGCCAGAAATTGACTTCTACAAATAATTTCGATCGAAAAACATGATTGGCGAGATAATTTATTAAAATAATAATCTTATAACTAAATAATAAAGAAATATGTCGTGACAATTCAGGACAGCAGTCAGGCTGACGGCCCTAGAGTTTAGCAGTTACCGTCGCCTATGGGTTTGCAACGCCAGTAGCATCGCGAACACGCCGTTGTCCCATAAGGGTACAGGAACTTGAGTCACTAATGCCGGAACACAACACAAAGTTATTATGGCGGAATACTTAAGACCCTATCACGTCGGTATTCTTT
This sequence comes from Malacosoma neustria, assembly GCA_963693495.1. Taxonomy (NCBI): domain Eukaryota; kingdom Metazoa; phylum Arthropoda; class Insecta; order Lepidoptera; family Lasiocampidae; genus Malacosoma; species Malacosoma neustria. Next base: position 3,485,052 of record OY856397.1, read on the forward strand.
CTCCGCCCTTACACTGATAACAAATCTATCTAGTCTTAAAGTACGCAGCTGAGCGTTACTGTTATAGATACTGGAAAACTAATAACTTTTATTTTGTAAATAAATACATATTATATATCTTGACCACTACAATTTAGAGACACGAAGCTTTAAATGGAACCATAAACTAAACCGCAACACTACATACGGCAAGGCTTAATTATATTTCTCCGAGCCCGTATGAGTCATTGATAAACGTAATTCGAGTCTTTAATTATATAAAGGTCGAGGAGGGGGTATGTTAAATTAATACCCACATTATATGGGGTCGGCACAACATGTTCTCTCCTCCAACTCTCCTCTGTTAGCCGTCATCTCAACGTTCAAACCATCCATCTTTTCTTTGATCTACCTCCGCTCTTGTATGCCCCCACTGTCATTTCTATTATTTTCTTAGTTATATGGCATTTTTCTCTTCGCATTACATGACCAAACCACACTAGTTTGTTACTTTTAAGCTGTTCAACTACTGGTGCTAATTTCACATTTCCTCTAATATATAAATTTCTAATTTTATCCATTTTCGTAACTCCACACAGATAGACTCAGGATTCGCATGTCCGCAGCATGTAACAGTCTTTCATCTCTCCCCTTTGCGGACCATCATTCCGATCCATACAATACGACAGGCCTTATTACGGACTTGAAAATTTTACCTCTGAGTTTAAATCGTATTTGTGGGTCACAAATTGTTCTTGAGACCTGTCGCCATTTCGATTTTTGTTTTCAAATATTACTTACTACAAATGTTACATTTATTTTTCTAGACAAATATATTTTCTATTCTGTCATAAACATTCTATTGTCTTAACAACTGTACGTAGACATGTCATACAATATATATATATATATATATATATATATATATATATATATATATATATATATATATATATATATATATATATATATATATATACATATTCTGTGTAGGTTACACATTTGTTGTTTCATTAACATTCGTTTACCTATTTTTGTTAGCGTCTATTTATATTCGTAAATATAATAAGCATTTTTACCTAATAAGTCATAGAATCCTGAAATTGACTTTTATTGTGAAGATCACTACCAAGAAGCCCTCCAAGGAAGAGCTCTGCCTTCAACAACAAAGCTATTGGAGGTCAGGAACATCTGTTTGGGATCCGTAGATTTAGTACGCACAAAAGCAACCATGATTTATCACAAAATACGACAATTTCGTATTAAGGTTGCTTACGTAAGGTAAGGTCCCAAGGTTAAACAGAGTTATCCAAATCATACCACAAAATATGGTTAAGTACAGAAGGTCACTTTATATATATACATTACTTTTTATACCTACTAGGTATTATCGAAGAGGCTTAATGGTGAAAAATATCGGTACACAGACTGCGTAATGAATAACTGAATAAATACATTTTGGCATCGTAGAATTCCGTTTAAGTTAACGCTTAAGTTAATAACGTTTAAGTTAATAACAAGACCGACTGTATATATGCGTCTCAGTTTCGGAAGTATATTTCCTTTTTGCAGTTCTTCATTTTCTTTTATTTTCAAAAATGCATAAGGAAACTTCTTTTAGAAAATTAACATTTTATGTTCCTGACCACCAATAGCTTTGTTGTTGAAAGCAGAGTTCTTCCTCGGAGGGCTTCTTGGTAGTGGTGTTCACAATAAAAGTCAGTTCCAGGATTCCATGATTTATTAGGAAAAAATGCTTATTATATTTACGAAAATAAATAGACGCTAACAAAAATAGATAAATGAATGAGACAACAGATGTGTGACCGACAAATAATATGTGCTAATGAGCGTCGCGTGCCGTTTTAGATAAGCTCGGTGCTGCTACATTTAAAGAGTTATGATTATGATATTAATGACTTTGGTGTTGTAAAGGTGTCAAGTAGTGAACATATTTGAATTTTGTCAACAACATAAAAGTGATAGTTGCTTCATTTTTTTTCTGTGCTCTCAGTTTTTTATGACATAATACCGAATGGGTATACACTCAGTTTCGTATTCAGTTCACACAATAAATAAAACCGAAACCGTAATAACGTATCAATATATTGGTAACAACATTGGAGTACATAAAAGGGAGCCCCGTTTGTCTGTGAAATCCCAAAATATTAACTAAAGGTATAACCCATCTATTTATTTATTTATCTATGTTATTCGGGCACCTAAATGTAACTTTAGTATCTGCGATGGTAGAAAATGACTATAATCACGACTCAAACACTCTGACAATGAGAAAGATTGTTGCGGCCTTGATATATTTTTTTACTATCGCACTGCCATCGGCTGGGCGTTCATCCGCATTTCCTGGAGCTTTGTTTCATGTACTAAGCGTTAATGTTTGTTTCATTCTTTACGACGCTTTTTCGTTTCATCGAACTTTCAAAACACAACGGCGCTAAAGAAGTTTCACTTCAAAAATATAAACAAAAATAAATTTTATTATTGTGTTTGATTAATGCTAGTCGTATATATTCCGTATCAGGTCCTAGAACATTTTCACTGGTTGACTCATAAGTCGAATTTGGCCTATGTTCTTATCCGTGCAGAGGCACCCTAGCTACGTAGTAAGGCCTCAAGCCTGTCTGGATGGCGACCGCCTATGATCTTAAGTATGCCGCCATAATAACCTTGTGTTGTGTTCCGGCATTAGTGACCCGAGTACCTGTACTCTTATGGGACAGCAGCGAGTTCGCGATGCCACTGGCGTTGCAAACCACCATAGGCGACGATAACTGCTAAAGTCTAAGCGGGCCGTCAGCCTTGTCTGCTGTCCTACAGCAATAAAAAAATGTTTTTACAGAAAAAATTCTACTGTTGGCGACTCCCTTTCGTTTATCTAACGTAAAAGAGCTACCAGATATTGTTATAGCCCTTAACCCTTACGGCTTTACAACGCAATAATTTTGGGCCATTATGGGCGGCTATCTTAGGATATTGTCTTTTTCAGGGCAAATCATTTAACAAACATATGATTTTGTGAATGATAAATGTATATTAGTTATAAATGCTTCTGGCAAAGTTCGATTGAAATTCCAATTGCGGTTTCTTCGTCTCATGAATTTACAAGCGTCATTAACTCTAGAACTACAACGGCGATCCTACTTGCGGACATCGTTTTCTACGGAGGTTGTTATTCCGGTATATAATATTATATTACGGTTAGTATAGTTAGTATAGTATTATTATATCACCAGTATTAAAAAAATCTCCGTGCAAAGGCGATTTAGGAATACTAACCCCTGTGGCGGGGTCGGCCTGTCGTAAAAGGCGACAAAGCAACCCTAGCTGCGTGGTTGGGCCCCAAGTCTATCTGGATGGTAATCCAGATACCCTTAGTGTATAAGTATGCCACCGTAATAACTTTGTGATGTGTTCCAGCATTAGTGACCCAGGTTCCTGTACTTCTATGGGACAGCAGCGTATTCGCGGTGCTCCTAGCGTCGCAAACATCCGTAGGCGACGGTAACTGCTTACTATTAAGTGAACCGTCAGCCATTCTACTGTTCCTCAGCAATAAGAAAATAACTTGACCGCGTTAGGAACTCCCGTATTCGCGGCAGTCTTCATGTCCGTGACATTGCAGATAAATTGCAGGAGTGTCGGCTCCGTTGGTACGGCCATGTTTTACGGCAACCGGATGATTACGTGGGAAACAAATGTCTGGCAGGAGGGGTAGACCCAAAAAGTGCTGGCTTGACGTCGTAAAGGGTCACTACCAGGGATGCTGAAGACCGTGCGTAGTGGAGTAGAAAAAGTCGGAAAGCGGACCCCGGGCACCGAAACGAAAGTTTGGGTTGCAACCGGGATGAACGCTGAGATGATGATGATGAAGAAAATAACTTATTATAGACTCTGTAAGTTTGTAAACCCAGACTCACTAGCATCGAACTCGTGATTTGGGAACATACGAACACCACGAGACCAATTTTTATATAAGACAAACAAAACATGTTAGATATTATACAAGACAAATCGTATTATAAAAATGGTATCAAAAATTGTATGACCGCTATTATCGTTGTTTCGCTCTCGAAGGCAACTATATTGAATAATCAAATCAAATTGTATCAAAAGTTTTTAGTCCACCTATAAATATACTTGAAATCAGACACAAATCCCAGTAAATCATATCAATGTGAAACGAACAAGAAACTTCGCAAATTAACGACTAACGACAATATCTTATACAAATAATATTTGTTCCAACGATATTTTAATTACATTTAAAATTTATTAGCCTTAGTTACGACGCCATATTGTTATTATTTATAGCAACCTTTTGTTGTTACAAAGTTTAAAATTTGTAACTCGTTTTAACCCACACAAATGTGGCTTTTACATTAAAAATAGTACAAGCGAAATTTAATTAATTTGAAAATTTAGATTGTGGTATATTTAGATGATAATTGTAATTATTATAACGATATCCGTAATGTCTTCCGCATGACAATACGCATGTAGTGGTCACAGTTTCGATTCCCGTGCTGACTCTGGGTATATATATATATTGGTGGTCGTATAATTAGAAACACTACCAACGGTCCTTGACATTAATTAAGATATTTCACCGCAATCGTTTTTATTTTTAAATTAAATAACAAATAGGACAAAAATATGTTCAACGATTTATCATTTATTGGAAAAACAATATAAATCCCATTACACAAGTGAAGTTTCAATATTACATTACGGACAAACATTTAAATTAGTCTTAAGATATGAACAATAATGGTCAACTAATTAGAAACAACAACAAAAAAGTATAAAAAACAATATTATTTTAAGTATTAGTATTTAGTATTGTTATTTACGAAATAGCTACTGTCCACAGCCTACCAATAGTTATAACTGATATTTAGTGGCGTATCCCTTATTTTCAATAACAGCGCTGCAAACGACGTGGCATTGATTCAATCAATTTCATACATTTTTCTAGCGGGATTGAATTCCATGCTTCAAACAAATGCTTCATATAGTTCATTTTGACTGGTGTTAAGTTTGTTTGAGACTTTCTTTATAACAATAAACCAGAGATTTTCTATCGGGTCTAAATCCGGACTATTTACTGGCCAGTCTAAAACGGACATACGCTGTTCGCTAAGGAAACATTTGACGCTATTGGCCGTGTGTTTAGGGTCATTGTCATGCTGAAAGATCCAGGTTATAGGCAAATGATCGTCCGAGTAGGGAATCATAATGTGCTCTAAGATATTAATATGCATTTTTTCCGTGCAGGGGCGGAGTAGGAATACTAAACAACCCTAGCTACGTGGTAGGGCCTCAAACCCATCTGGATGGCAACCACTCTTGGTCTTAAGTATGCCGCTATAATAACATTGCATTGTGTCCCGGTATTATTGACCAAGGTTCCCTGTACCTCTATGGGACAGCAGTGTGTTTCGTCATAAACATCTATAGGGGACGGTAACTGCTTATTATTAAGTAGGTCGTCAGCCTCTATGTTATTTCTCAACAATGAAAAAATGTGGGATAACTTCACAGATTCGATATATAAAATTACAGCTTCTTATACGACTTCGGATGATTAAAATGCACATTACGAAAGACGGCAAGTATTTATCCAACCTCAGATCCTTGATTCGTATTGAACTTTCAAATTAAATTGTTTTTGCTCAGAGGGCGTTGACGACCCCTTTGACATTAATTAATCGAGTTTGGCTTCTCACTTCGGATCTGGGGGTGGGCTGATTAATTCGGCTTCTTAAAATACGAGTTATACAGTGTAAATTCTTTATAATGTCACCCAATTTAACGACAAACTCCTTAAAACGTCGAAATTAATATACATATTAGAATTGTAAAACGGTATTTTTTTTATCTCTAACGATGCCACGTAGGTCGTCAAATGCAGTAAACAGTTATCGTCGCCTATGATTGTGACGCCATGGGCACCGCTAACACGCTGCCGTCCGCAAAGGGAAATGGAAACCTGGATCACTCACGCTGGAACACAACACTAGGTTACTATGGCGGCATACTTAGATACCGTTGGTGGTGTCTATCCAGATGGATTTGAAACACTTGTTAGGGTTGTTTTATCGCCTTTTACGACAGGTCGCCTCAAGCTGCAGGGGTAAGTATTATTACTCCGCTTCTGCACGGATGATACGATTTCAAGCACTTTGTGGGTTTACCCTCCGAAGGCAAACCCTTGCAAATTAAATATATAATGTCACATGGAAGATTTGTACGAATTACAAGGTCTCTTAAACAAGCACCTTCACTTGAATGCAACCACTACAACCAAGTGTTAAATATTATCAAAACGACCACCAGATAATGATTACAACGACCCATGAGACCATTACTAAATACGAGCTAAGACAAAAGACCACGACACAAGACCCCTTGCGTTCAATTCCCATATGGATTTATAATAATCGTACGTCAATGAGAAATGTTAGCGTGAGCTAATATTGCCACAGGCGCCATGCAGTGGTAGCGGTATTGATTCCTACACATAATAATATAATACATAAATAAAATAAATAAATAAATAAATAAGCCTTTATTACTGTAGAATTACATTTACATCTATTTTTTATTATATTTATTATAAGTGTTTAGTTGTCGGCATCCGGTTTCTCCACTACAGCTTGTCCTTCGACAAAGGCCTCCTCCAAAGACTTCCATCTTTCTCTGTTCTTCGCAATTTGGCTCCATGCTGGGCCAGCTACTTTTTTAATGTCATCCTCCCATCTTTTACTCTGTCTACCTCGATTTCTTTTGCTGTCTCTGGGGTATCATTCCGTTACAAGTTTAGTCCATTTCTCTTTTTTGTCTCTTATCATGTGTCCGGTCCATCTCCATTTGAGTTGTTTATAAATTGTATTGACATTCTTGAATTTTGTTTTTGCTTTTATTTTGTCCAATCTTACTTTATCTCTTCTCTTAACTCCAATTACGCTTCGTTCCATGCTGTTCTGGCAGACACTTATTTTATTAGCTAATTGCTCTGTAAGTGCCCACGTTTGACATCCATATGTTAAGCAGGGTAGAATGCATGTATTATAGACTTTCCTTTTTTCTTTTATAGGCATTTCGTTATTCTTCATGACTTCGCTTAGAGACCAAAATCTTTTCCAAGTATTATTTATTCTTCTATCGATTTCCTTTTTCATTGATTCTTCTGTAGATACTAACTGTCCCAAATATATATATTCACTTACATATTCTATTTCTTTGTTGTTAATTCTAATGCTTTCTGTTTGCGAAGAGTTCGTCATAACTTTTGTTTTTGATGTATTCATAGATAGACCTGATTTGGCACTTTCATTCGATAATTGTTGAAGCATTTTTTGTAGTACCTTTGGACATTCTGAGAATATGATCAGGTCGTCTGCGAATCGCAGGTGGTTTAGTTTCTCTCCGTTTATATTAAGTCCATATTCGGTCCAGTCTAAATTTCTAAATATCATTTCCAGGACGGCTGAGAATAACTTTGGCGATATCGAATCCCCTTGGCGTACGCCTCGTTCAATAGGGAATTCTTCTCCTGTCGTTTCAAGTTTTATTTTTGCCGTGCTTTTTGAGTATATGCTTTTCAACAACCTTATGTACTTTGATTCGACTCCTTGCCTTTCTAACGCCTGCCATATGTATTGGTGTTCTAAAGAATCAAAGGCTTTGTTAAAGTCTACAAATCCCAAATAATAGATTTTATTATATTCATTAAATTTCTGCAGAATTTGTCTGAGTACATGAATGTGGTCAATTGTTGAAAAGTTACTACGGAATCCAGCTTGTTCTTTTGGTTGGTTTTCATCCAGTGTGTTAGCAATTCGGAATAGAATAATTTTCGAAAATATTTTATAGATGTTTGACATTAAACTTATGGGCCTGTAATTACCGATGTCTCCTTTGTCCCCTTTCTTGTGTAACAAAATTATTATTGATTTGGTCCAATCTATTGGAATTGTTTCAGTGCAAATAATTTCATTGAATATCTCTGTTAGCTTTGGGACAATTACTGGCAAAGCGGTTTTCAATAATTCATTTGTTATTTGATCGCATCCAGGTGCTTTATCCGCTTTCTGTGTCCTTATCGCTCTAACAATTTCTTCTGTTAGTATTTCCGGTACTGGTTCTGAATTTGTTACTCTCTCATTCTGATCTATAGGCTCCCCTTGTCTTTGGCTACGATATAGGTTTCTGTAATACTCTGTAGCTGTTTGTAGAATTTCTGGTCGTTTACTGGTACGTAACCCATCTTTATTCTTCACATTAGGCATCCATAGCCTTTTATCTTTTAGCTCTTTGAGAGCTTTCTTTATTCCTCCGGTCTTTTCGATATGTCTATCCAATGTTTCTAATCTTTTCTGCTTCCTATCTTTCCTCAGTTGTTCGCTAATTTTTTTACTTATTTCTGTTACTTTCTGACGGATGTCTTTGTTTTTCTTCGTTTCTAACAATGTCTTCCTTTCTTGCAATAACTGTTTTGCCTCCGGTGAGGTTTCTTTCTTACTCTTATTATTTATTGTTGTCGTTTCCATTTTTAGTGTATTTATTATCTTCTCGTACTTCTCTTGTATGGACATCCTCTCTTCACCCTCGACCTGCTTGTTGAACGCTTCCGACAGGTTGTTTAGAAGTATATCGCTATTATAAATACATTTGGCTGTTGAAAGTTTATTGTGATATTTCCTATTTTTTCTTGGACACATTCCTGTTATTGTCGCCCTTAACATTCTATGATCTGAATTAAAGTTTAAGTTGTATATGATGGAGACGTTTTTGAATACTTTTGGGTTGTTGGTCATTACAAAATCTATTTCATTCATGTACATTCCGCTAGGTGACTTCCAAGTCCATTTTTTGTTTTGTTTTTTAGTATAAAAGCTATTTAGGATACTAAGTTTGTGTTCTATTGCAAAGTTGACTAGTCTGGTTCCGTTTTTACTTCGTTTGCCAAATCCATGCTTTCCAATAGTAAATTCTTCACCACTTTTACGTTCCCCTATCTGTCCGTTAAAGTCGCCCATCACTATAACATTTCTGTAGGCACTGTCGATAGTTGTTTGTAAGTCTGAATAAAAATTTTCAATTTTAATGATATCTTCTTTTTTAATTTAATTTAATAATAATAATAATTTATACAATTAATTATAATAGGGGTAGAGGTAGACCAAAAAAAGATGGATGGATTGCGTAAAAGATCATATGGCAAAAAATGGCGTGAATGTTGGGTTGGCGGTTAACAGAGGAGAGTGGAAGGAGAAAACATGTTACCGGACCTGTCGCTCCCGGCCCTGGTTCTGTCCATGGTCGGGGGCGATCCTGGATGGACGGCTGTCGCCTCCTTCTACGAGGCAGTCATGTCTGCAAAGGAGGCGGCAGAGCGGGAGCGGGAGTCGACCACCACACTCCCCTCCCGCCAACGCAGGCCACGCCGGCGGTGCCGGAGGGCCAGTAAGGACCTCCGGCCGCCGTAAAAAGCGGCCGCGGGCGGACCCTCGGGGGAGGACCCGCCGCCCGCACTATTGTCGCGAGGGAGAGGGCCGCGTGCTGTTCTGCGGCCTCCTTCAACTGTTGATCCAGGAGAGCGCCGGGGGACGAAATCCTGACCCCCGGCGCCATCAATTTAGAAGGGGCCCACCTTAAGACAAAGGGCGGGCCGGCGCCAGCCCGGGCCACGAGATCGGCAGGCCATATATCCGTGGGCCCGGGCGTAGGCGATAGGAGAACAGCGGGGATTTTAGTGGGTAGTCGGATGTTCGAACATTTTCCCCGGAGTCCCACATATACCTCGGTCCCCCCGGGCCGGGGGAACCCATCAAGAGAGGTTTTTCCCCGAGACAAAAAAAAAGGAGAGAACATGTTGTGCTGGCCCCATATAATGTGGGATAAGGGCAGGAGGAAGAAGACAGTTATAATATTTTATTTTATTTTATTTTTATTTATTTGGGAAACAAACAATTACAATACATCACAATATAAAGAAAACATAAAAATTAACAAATCAGTAAAGTTTCCACTTACAGGTAATATATACCATATATACATGCTACAAATACATGTGTAAAATAATAAATACGTAATAATATGTTTGGACAAAGTAAATAAATAACTACTTAGTATAATACATTTGAGAGGAAATTGTGTCTTCGGAGTGAATTCTTGAAAGTGCCTCTTTGTCATCAAGAATTAGTTACCTTCTATTTTTTATTGCTATAGAACAGGAGTCGGCCTTTTTATCTGTGCAGTGGCGGAGAAAGAATATTAACCTCTGCGGCTGGGGTCGGCCTGTCGTAAAAGGCGATAAAAACAACCCACCCTAGCTACGTGGTAGGGCCTCAAGCCCGTCTGGATGGCGACCACCTTTGGTCTTACGTATGCCGCCATAATAACCTTGTATTGTGTTCCGGCATTAGTGACCCAAGTTCCTGTACCCTTATGGGACAGCAGCGTGTTCGCGATGCCACTGGCGTTGCAAACGCCCATCTGCGACGGTAACTGCTAAATTCTAAGCGAGCCGTCAGCCTGTCTGCTGTCCTACAGCATTAAAAAAAGGAGACAAGCTAACGGCCAACTTAAAAGTAAGCAGTTAAGATGCCAAAGGTACCGCGAACACGCTGCCGACCGCATAGAAATTTTATATTATATTTTATTCTACTCCGTGTTGCAGTGTGGTGGAAAAATCTCAGCTGAAAGATTCTCACTGCGCATTAAATAACCTAATTGTCAAACTTTAACAAGCAATGCGGTTCTCTTATCAATTACAGGTGGCAATAAATGGCAACAAAGCGCGGCAGAAATGCGATGATGACAATAGTCTGGCGCATTCGTGCAGAGTTATTGCCATTTGTCAACGGTGTTATGCTAATCATAAAGGCGAATATTGTGTCAATTTTGTATCGTCGGCAAACGAAGTAATTCAAATATTATAATTTATTATTTGTAAATTGAATTGACACTTTTGATTTAACATTCCTAAAAAAATCTGCGTTTTAATAAAAGAAAGTTAATTCAATTAATAATTAATGGTATATAAATAAATAGTATGTTATTAGAGTCGGCTGTTCTTAAGTATTTAAAAAAAAGTTTAAAAATATCAAATCTTTACTGTTAAACAATTCCGTAAAAACACAAAGTAGCGGGTAAAGCTCGGCTGAAATAAAACAAATACAAAAGTCGTTCAATCAATACGTATTATTTACAAAGCAATGCTTCTCGCACTAATGAAAAAACCGAAACCTTTGGTGGAAAACAAAAGAAAACTTTTATTGTTGTTTACAATTGAATAGGAAAGTAATTAGTCGGAAATCACTTCAATTATATTTTATTTTCATCCAAAAGTACACAATTATATTGGTTTACCACAAAGGACCTTATATTGTCACCGCTTTCACAATGTCCTGAATAAAACAATAAGCATGAATTCCAGACGACTGACTTTATTAATTTATTAACACATCATGATATTTTTTTTTATTGCTGTAGGACAGCAGACAGGCTGACGGCCCGCTTAGACTTTTAGCAGTTACCGTCGCCTATGCGTGTTTGCAACGCTAGTGGCATCGCGAACATGCTGCTATCCCATAAGGGTACAGGAACTTAGGTCACAAATGCCGGAACACAACACAAGGTTATTATGGCGGCATATTTAAGACCAAAGGTGTTCGCCGTTAAGACGGGCTTGAGGTCCTACCACGTAGCAAAGGTGGGTGGTTTTGTCGGCTTTTACGACAGGCCGACTCCGGCCGCAGAGGTTAGTATTCTTTCTCCGCCCCTGCACGGATAAAACTAAAAAATTAAATTCCTCATTATACTCCAGTGTTTCTGATTAACAATGTTGTGTAATCTAGCATGAATTCTATATGCTGTAGCGGTGTGTGAATACTGTCAAAAGGCGACAAACCCTAGATGGGAGGGTTCTAAGACCGTCTGGATGGTCCCAAGCCTGGTTTCCAAACATGCCGCCATAATAACCTTGTTTTGTGTTCCAGCATAACTGACCCAGGTTTCAATTCTATACGGACGGCAGCATTCTAGCGACTGGCGTCACAAACATAATATATAGGCGACGGTAACTACTTACTATTAAGAAGGTCGTCAACCTGCCTGCTGTTCCACAGAAATAAAAAAATAACTACTATTATAGCTAATTATCCTAGAGAACATCTGATTATGGTTAATAGCCGATTGTAGATAAATTGGTAAAAATAATTATTACAGCGGTTATAATAACAGCCTATAATATCCTACTATCCAACGTCTATCCACAACTTGCCTACAAAGAATATTGCGGTATTATAGTCACGTTGCACGCAGGGATACCAGCAATTTGGAACGCCTTGTGGTGACCGGTAAAATCGAAGGAAAAGACCAAGGGGTAGAAGTCCCAAACGATGGTCGGACCAAATAGCGGAGGAACTGAAAATACCTGTAAGCGACGCACTCCACCAAGCTGCAGAACGGGATCGATGGAGACAGCTAGTTGACGGAATCAAACGGAGTCACGATCCTCAGCAACGAGGGACCGATTGTAGAGAGAGAATATCCTACTGCTGGAACTACTCCCAAAAAGAATAGGCCCTATATGCTTGTACAAGGCGAATTTAGGCTTACACTGGTGCTGGAACTTGTTTTGTCCCCTTTTACGAATGTCGCGGACTTTTACTCAGCCCCAGTACAGAGGAAATGAGAAAAGTATGAAAATAAAAATAACTTACACGAAATGCCGAAAACTTTGCCTAATTAATCCCATATATTGACCACCAGAAAGTTAACCAACTATTCGTGGACCCTAACTTTGGGGTATTTTACCATTGACCGTAGAAATAGTTCAGCGGTACCTAAGTAAACTGTGCTTCCAAATATTTATGAACTTTTAGTATGAAGTTAGTTCTCTGCTCGTTTTATATTTTACGTTCACCTTTATTTCAAACCCTTCAAGTTTTATTTTCGCAACAAGCCTATGTCTTTCTCCAATATCTAATCTATCTCTGTGGCGAAATTCATCAATATTGGTTCAGCGGTTTAGACGTGAAAACGTAACAGACCGACAGAGTTACTTTCACATTTATAATAATATTAGTATGGATTGTAAAAAAAATATAAGAAATTTATAAAATAAAGAAATATACACTGACGGACTCATAAATTGCATCAAAGTAATAGACGACTTTGAAATAAATATTTTAACCAAGTATGCAAACTTTCTATACAGATTTAAATTGAAACCTTTAGATTGGTTCATGAACTTTAAAACAGCGTAGGGTCCATATCCTTAAGTTTAAGTTTGTGCACTGGAAAGGACCTTAAGACTTTTTTGAAGAAAAAACAGAAATTTAAGGAAAATTGGTTTAATTAAAAAATTGGTTTAGGTATAGGTACTAGATAACTCTTCTTCTTCACCCCAGCGTCAAATTCCGGTTGTAACCGAAATTTCCGTTTCGGTGCCCGGGGTCCAGTTTCCGACTTTTTCTACTCGACTTCGCCCGGTCTTCGGCATCCCTAGTAGTGAGCGCATTGGAACGCATATCACCCCTTACGACGTCAAACCAGCACTTTTTGGGTCTACCCCTCCTGCCGGGACCCGGCGGAGGCGGAATGGCCAGACATTTGTTCCCAACGTTGTTAGCCGGTTGCCGTAAAACGTGGCCATACAAGCGAAAGCGGTACTCCTGCATTTTGTCCGCAATGTCACACGGACATGAAGGCTGTCGCGAATGCGAGAGTTCCTATGCTGCTCTAGCTCCGACCACGTTTCACAGCCATAGGTAGGATAGTTAACTGATCTGGGGGCCTAGCAGAGTAATGCCAAAAAGGCGATCCTGCGAAGCCCCCTCTAAAGCCAAGAGTGACGACCGGGGTTTTTAGTGGGTAGGACCGGCGGCCTTTGCCCCCGGTCCGCCCGAGGGGAGTAGGCAGCCCCCTCGGGAGGTAACCCCACATACCCCACCGGCCTTCCCCCGGAGGCCGGTAGAAACTGTAACAGTTTTCCTCGGTATAAAAAAAAAGGATAGTTAACTGATATGCAATATTAATATACTTTTATTTTGCAAATCCATACTAATATTACTAATATTATATTATGCGAAAGTAACTCTGTCTGTCTGTCTGTTCCTCTTTCACGCCTAAACGGCTGAACGGATTTTGATGAAATTTGGTATGGTGATAGATGATAACCTAGAAATGGTCATAGGCTATAAATAATCACGCCATCGTTCTTAGGGGGTAGGCAGTAGGCAGATAACTAAATTGAGTTAGTGATTTTTTGTGCTTATCCGGTATCTATGAGAATCGGCCAACATCTATTTTTCATCCCCCTAAATGTTAGGGGTAGTCCACCCCTAAATTTTATTTTTATTTTTTGACATTTTATTATTTTTATGGCAGAACAACGTTTGCCGGGTCAGCTAGTAAATAAATATAATAACAGCCCGTAACGATTAATAGAGGAGAGCATGTAATGCCGACTCCACATAGTCTGGGCTAAACTAAGAACAGGAAGAACAAGAACAGTCAATAGCGCCCCACCGCTGGGGTCGGCCCTACACTTAGAAGGAACAAAGAATATACCCGCCATGCTTGTCCATGATTTGGCGTCATCCATACCAGTAATCTGGGTATGCAAGGTACCTCATAAGTCATAATGTTTTCTTTCATCATCGGTAGGTGGCAATTATAATATGCACATGGGGCGAGAATAACTGCCTGAGGGCTGCGTCGTGCGTCATACAGTTTTCTTTATTGCTATAGGAGAGCAAACAGGCTGACGCCCCGCTTAGAATTTAGCAGCTACCATCGTCTATGGGTGGAAACAGTAGTGGCATCGCGAAGACGCAGCTGTCCCATAAGGGTACAGGAACTTGGGTCACTAATGCCGGAACACAACACAAGGTTATTATGACGATATTATATATTATACTTTTAAATACATACATTGTTATATTATTAATGCGCACCGCCCCGTTTTTAAATGCAATAATAGTTAGGTCGTCTGGAAGAGACCGGAATAAGAGTCTGGAATAAGATATTATTAGCGATAAGATCGCAGATTGTTAATTTTTTTAATGAATTTAGATTTTAACTATTTTTTATTATTAGGTAGATAATAATTTTTTTTCATCTTCAGTGTGACGTCATACCATGAATCTGACGGAAGATCAGCGCTGGCTTTATCTAAGCCAGTATTATGAGTCGGCTCTAATTTAGGAGACGTGTTTCTAGATTATTTTATATAAAATTATAATGTTTTGTAAAATATTGTCCTAAATAAATATTTTCTTTCTTTCTTTAAATTGTTTTCTATCTATCTATCTATGCATAAAATCAGATCATAGACAGACATATCCAAAAACGTTTCCATACGAAAGTCAATGTGCCACTCAGGTAACAAGTAGGGATCCGTCAAATATGAAATCACAGTATTAGATAGAATAAAAAAAAGACGACCTCCATGGCGCAGCGGGTAACGCACTTCGGTACGCTTACGGGTTCGATTCCCCTCTCGCATCTGGGTGTTTATGTACAATATTTATTTATTTACAAAAGAAAATTATATATGTATGTAGTATATCAGTTGTCTAGCACCTATAACACAAGTGCTTTGCTACTTACTTTGGGACTAGATGGCGCTGTGTGAATTGTATAAGTATACATACATACATACATACATGCATATAATCACGCCTCTTTCCCGTAGGGATAGGCAGAGACCACTTTTTTCCACTTGCTACGATCCTTACACACTTGTTTCGCTTCGTCTACTTTCATTATTCCTTTCATACATGCCCTTCGGTTTAGGGTACTCTTGACCTGGCCTTTTTTCAAGACATCCCTGATCTGGTCTCGAAACGGCCGCCTAGGTCTATCCCTTCTTTCATAAGTATATTTAGTATATATTTCATATAAAATAAATAGCGTTGTCCAGTTAAATTTAGAAAATTATAAATAAACAATAATACTATAATGCACTATATACTACTAACAATAATACACCTACTTATAATTAATTTGTTATATATAAATGAATTGTAATCAATTAAATGGAACTAGTAAAAATAAGAGTCGAATAGTCCAGAAATTGAGAATAATATTCTTCCAAGTCGCTTGCATCTGTAATCTACTCAATCCATATCTTACGAGTAATAACTGGGTCAGGGATTTAATTTCCTATCGCGAGCCATGTTGAAGGGAAAATTAAGGATGTACGTGCCACAGGAAGTTTCGGTTACATCGCAAGAGGACTTTGTAATTTGAACTCTTTATAATTTCGGTTTAGAACTAAGTTGACAGATGTTATGAGTTATCTCTGTGAGTTTTTTTGAAGCTATATTCAGACTATAGCCCTCGAGATTTAAATTTACGAGAATAGTGTACCTTCACACTAAATCCGGAGGACCGTTGCATAAAGAGGAAGAGACTGTTTAGAAAAAAATTGATTAAAAAACCTAAAAAACACGCTTTTATAATTAATCAAACTAAAAAGTAAAAAAATAATCCTTAACATAATAAAAAGCTAAAAAACGTGGGGTGCTTGATATCAATCGTTATAATTTCTTTTTAATAGTTTCATTTCGAAATGTAGTTAGTTTCAAAATATCGCACAAAGCACCCCACTCATTTAGAACAGTGACATTAATTTATTTAACGCCTGATAAGGACAGGATAAGACCCTGATAAGGACTATGGGACAAAATTATTAAATTTGTGTATAATCAGGTCTTGACAAGCGTACAAAGTTTTGAATTTTTTTGATTGTTTAAAGTGATTAAAAATCGAATCCGAATATTCCGTTACATAGTCGTAGATTTAGATTATACAAACAGGTCAACTTAAAAAAAAGCGAGGTAAAAATCACAGTTTTTCAGGACGATTTACAATTTCATACACTAAGTTAAGCAAGTTAGCCTATGAGATGTAAGTTATGAAGCATTATTGACGAGAAGTAACATAATTCAAAGAAGTTTAGTATTGAGACATTATATTTTTAAACCCGACTTATGTCAGTTTAGTAACTGTTTCTTTTGATTCCCCATAGTTTGTTTTATAGGGCCTTTACAATTTCATTTTTATTGTGTCCATTCTTAGAAGTACCGTTGTGTAGAAAATTTTAATTAAAATATTTTATATTGAGATGTGAATGTTGAAATGAAACATGTTGATTGATGCCGACGCTATATAATGTGGGATATAGAATTAGATTTTATTTAAACACAATTTTCACACTTTCTCTCCTCACAAACAAGATTTTATTAGTTCTCTTGAAAGAGTCAAGTAATGTTTTAACTAGCTATTAAGTGGGCCGTCAGCCTGTCAACTATTTCACAGCAATAAAAAACAAAAAATAGTCGACTACAAGTCCAGTAGTGGAATGTCTAGCGCTATTATTATACTTTTTCTCATAAGTTCTAGCTGAAAAATAACCTTGTCAACAATACACAAACGATACAACGAGAAATATTCCTTAATAATATTTGTTTTGTGTAATATGGCGTCAGAAATCGGTCGCAAATGAAATTTAAAACATATATTTTATCAATACAGATGTTGAATACGTAATTTTCAAATCGCTATCAGCATAAATGACATCAGATTTTATCATTTGAGATGATTATTTCATGTTAGTTCCATCAGAAACTTTAATTCAAGCCATAATACTAGTACGTTGAAATTGTAAAACGAAAATACATTTACAAGTTTTCACCGTCAGTACCTGTAGACGATAGTTGCTTTAGCAAGAGGCGACGCAATGACCGAAAGTCGATCCTAAACGTAGAAAGACGTTGCGTGCCCTTGCAACCACCGCTGACCTTTACATCTCGACCGCACAAAAGCAGGTGTCGTAGGTTTAGGGTGATGCCGACATAACCACGTCAGTTTCTTCAGGATAAAAAAAGGTGACAGTTGTTATATTTTCCTTATATTATGGTTCCAATGATTTAGGTATTGATTTGCCAATATCAAAATACCTAACAGTATGTTAGGATTTTAGAAAAGGCAGGTGGCGAAAGAGCGTATTGAAGCAAAGGTCAGGAAATCATTTAGACGATAATTTTTACTAGCTAACTGCGAACCAGGAGAAAATTATATATTACTAATATGAATTTAAAAGTGAAATGATACAATTTTATAAAAACATTTAGACAGTTGTTTTATTCGGCACAAGAGATGATAAGTAATCAAATTTTTTACATGGCAACTGCCATTCAACTTCCGTAAGAAGTAAAACAATGGCAGCCTTCCTTTTTACACGCTTTATATTAGCTTCACTTGTATGTTTGTATGTTAGTATGTTTGTAACCAACTCATTTGGGAGCGATTTTGACCCACTTTAAACGGCCAGATTTCGTTCAAACTTTGTAGATATATCGAGGGCTGATGACAATGCAATAATCTGTATAGTTTGTATCATTGTTCTTACCAGGATCTTCAGGATTAATGAATTTTCGGTTCTCGTCCGATCACCAAAGTGAAGGTGCGTCAGGCGCGGTCAATACTTGGATGGGTGACCGTCTATGAAAATCGCGTAACGGTGGATTTTTGTTCTTTTTGTATGTGAATTAGCTCCCTAGAGAGAAAGGACAGAAAGAAACGGACGAACGAATCCTTGTCCAAGGCGGATCGGCCTGATGCACATTGATAATCAGTATGTAGGTTTAATCACGATGTTTTTATTTACCAATGATAAGTGACTATTATAATTTTATTAGGCGAAAACTACCTAAGCGAATTATACTAACGCCTTATACAGACGTACAATTTACCGTGTATCGAAGTAATTTCGATAGTAGAAATAACGGAAATTGAGTAAAAGCCGGGAATAGCCTATCGGTGCTCGCCTCAGGCTAGCATAATAAATTGGAACACGATCCTATTCAGCTATCTTTGTAGTTGTTTTATGAAATCAATTTTTGATCATTACATACAGCTTTGTTATTTCAGAGTTGAGCCTCTGTTTATATTGTGGGGCGCTGTGTACCGTCAACTGGTTGCCAGATAAATGTTTTTTTTTTTTTTTTTTTTTTTTTTTTTGGTCTCGGGTGGCCGGCCGATCTCGTGGCCCGGGCCGGCGCCGGCCCGCCCTTTGTCTTGAGGCGGGCCCCTTCTAGTGTTGGCGCCAGGGGGTCAGGGTTTCGTCCCCCCGGCGCTCTCCTAACAACTCTAGGAGTTGAGGGGGGCCGCGGAACAGCACGCAGCCCTCACCCTCGCGGCAATAGTGCGGGCGGCGGGTCTTCCCCCGAGGGGCCGCCCGCGGCCGCTTTTTACGGCGGCCGGAGGTCATTACTGGCCCTCCGGCGCCGCCGGCGTGGCCTGCGTTGGCGGGAGGGGAGTGTGGTGGTCGACTCCCGCTCCCGATCCGCCGCCTCCTTTGCGGACATGACTGCCTCGCAGAAGGAGGCGACGGCCGTCCATCCAGGATCGCCCCCGACCATGGACAGAACCAGGGCCGGGAGCGACAGGTCCACGCCGATTTGGGCGACGAGGGCGCGGCGCTCCTCGCGCCACGCAGGGCACACGGCGACAGTGTGGTTCACCGTGTCCTCCTCGTCGCCCGCGCCACAGTGGTGGCACCCTGACGTCATCTCCCGCTCTATGCGACACAGGTACCTCCCGTGCCCCGAGAGGACCTGCGTCAGGCGGAAGGTCAGGGCGCCGTGGCGCCTTTCCAACCATTCGGCCAGGACGGGCCTCACCGCTTCGATGGTGGCGAGGCCCGCGCTGGGGTGCGCGAGGCGCTCCTTCCACTCCACCATGAGCACCACGTCGCGCAGCTCCGCCCGCTTTGCCTCAACTTCGCGAGGCGCGGGGCGAGAGCCACGCTCGGCCGCGTCCCGGCGCCACTGGTACAACAGCGCCAGGACCCGGGCCTCGAGGTCCCATGGTGGGGATCCGGCCAGCAGGGAGGCCGCTTCGAAGGACACCGTGCGGTATCCCCTTATCGCCCTGACGGCCAGGACGCGCTGCGGCCTGCGAAGCAGCGCCGTCGTTTTGGCCGTCAGGCGATCCGCCCAGATCGGGGCCCCGTAAAGGGCCATCGACCGCACGGTTCCTTCAAAGAGTCTGCGGCACACTGCGCCCGGCCCGCCGATATTCGGCAGCAGACGGGAGAGTCCCGCCGCCGCCCGTACTAGCCTCGGCGCCAGGCACTCGAAGTGCGTTGCCAGATAAATGGAACAAGGATTCTTAACTATTATTATATTAACAGATTACAAATTATTTGGCGGATAATAACAAGAAAATATAATATTTTTTTATTGTGTGTGGTCATAGCTGTCACAACATTTTTGGCTTGTTGTTGACTCGATACTGCTATGCCATCCACACAAGTGGTATATGGGGTTAACACAAAGAAACCAATCTAGAGAACACAAAGTTCGATTCCTAGGCATGACGTGTACCGCTTGGTTAGTGGAAAAATATGGTCTGTGATGATAGCTGAGCATATAAAAGAACGGATAACACGCCCAATAACGCTTGTCCAAGACGTTGCAGGTTACATAGTAGTCATCGCATCGGTTTTCTTACTATATTTTCTTTTACTGTGACTTTGTAGGAGTTATGAACGACCTCCATGGCGTAACGGAAGACGTCGGAATCTCGGGTTCAATCCATCCCGATTTTGGGTCTTTGTGTATATATTTACCTATCATTTATAACAAACCATTCAATTTTCAGGTGCAATGAAGGTTAATTGAATTCTAAAATGAGGTCATAATTTTTGAAGTGAAATCTTCTTTAGCGGCTTTGTGCACTTTTTTTGTTACGGGTAAAAAAATTTAAACTCACGTCAGGTCACGTATCCTGATCGAAAATTCGTAAGACGGAGTTTTTCTCCAGTACCTTATTAATAATGACTTAAGGTTTATTTTAAAATATAACATTTAAATGTTTGCATTGCATTACTTATATATATCTATTCGAATTGCGACTTTATTACAATGAAATACAGTTGAGTTTTTGAAGTGAAAACTTCTTTAGGCGCGTTGAGCACTTTTTGGGTGAACAATTTTTAGTTTGTAAAGAAGTGTTAATGACCAATTTAAACTTTAATCCTTGATTATAAACACTTCTTTATGAACCAAAAATATCCCATATAATGTAGGATTAGGGCACGAAGAAGAAGATGCATGGCAGCATGGATATCTATAATACTAACCAGGTTTAGAAAGAAAGAAGGAAATTATTTATTAGAACAACTCATACAACAAATTGAAATTAATTTCACAATAAATTACAGTTACATTGTCCTAAATAGGACCTAAGCATGATGCTGATTCTTAAAAACCAACGCCGATCTTTCGTCACGCCCTTGGAGTTGGTTTACATTTTCTTAGACACCGATAAATTTTTTTATTGCATTAGGGCAGCAGACAGTCTGACGGCCCACTTAGTAGCAGTTACCGTCGCCTATGGATGTTTGCAACGCCAGAGGCATGGCTAACACGGTGCCATCCACATAGTGGTACTGGAACCTGGTCACTTATATAACAGAAGTTTATTAAGGCGGCACATATAAAACCCAGGGGTGGTTGCCATCCAGATGGGATTGGAACCCTACCACCTAGCTTAGGTTGTTTAGTCGCCTTTTACGACAAGCCGTCCCCGGCCGCAGAGGTCAGTGTCATTCAGTATTCTTTTTCCGCCCCTGCACGGATAAAAGATTCCAGAATTCAGACCCCAAAACGTAAGAAAAACAAGCAAAATATGCGTTTCGCATCCTTTAATATAAACATTTCACGCACGACTGTACATAATAACGCGTAGGCCATAAAATGAGCGATGGCACACTAAACCGCGGTTGATGTATTACTCTTGGCCCGATTTCGGGGTTACAGACGTAATAAAACACACACGATATTACGCGGGCATAGATAATAAAAAATAATTTGTAGCGGACTAAGATTTTTGAAATTTCCAATAGTATGACGACAGTTTCATTATGTTATCGATTGTACTTTGAAATCTGCTCCCTTTGCTTATCCCTATTTTCTATAGGTAGCTAGCTTAGTGGTATTACTCGGACACCAATATACAGGTCCCGGGTTCGAATCCGATCGTTACCAAGTTACCTGTTACCAAGTGCATGGTCTATACCAAGGGTGGTTGTCGTCCAGACTGATTTGGGGCCCTACCACGTAGCTAGGGTTGTTTTTGTAGTAACGGTAAGTTATTAGTCGATGTTAATCGATATGACCATAGTCGGTCTATGGTCATAATCCCAATTATCTATGGTTGTTTCGGTACAACACTACTAAGAGATCGGCACGACGACACCAAAAAGTAATACAGGGCGCAGGCCCGGTAGATTTTACTATCCACGAATAAATATTAAAAAAGCAATATTAAAATGTCAATAGAAGACATTATAGAAGTTGAAAAAATGTGTGCAGTTGAATGAAAAAATATGTACCCACAATGGCAGAGATTCAAGCAATGGAGAAAAACCGATTAGGTCATTTTTCTCGCCTAATATGCATATGATAGAATAATTATGTATGTAATTATTTAAACATTATCTTTCTTTTTCAACCTATTTACATAATTTTATAATGAGTTGTTCTTTCTTCTATTATCTTTCTTATCAGAGACGGCCTGTCTGAAAAGGCGACAAAACAACCCACCCTACCTACGTGGTAGAGCCTCAAGCCCGTCAGGATGGGGACCACCTTTGGTCTTAGTATGCCGCCATAATAACCTTGTGTTGTGTTCCGGCATCATTTGTCATGTGGCAGTATCATTTGTCCAGAACACAAGCGGTCGCTCTCTTACTTTGGCACTAGATAGCGTGTGTGAATTGTCAATACGTTTACTGTTTTAATTTTGGACTACTTAAATACTTTAGGTGAGAAAAATAAAGTAATCCTTCGCTGGATTCCCGGGCATGCGGGTATCATAGGCAATGAAAAAGCCGATGAACTCGCCCGGATTGGGGCCAAGGGGTCGCATTACGGACCTGAACCGTGCTGCGGCATACCCAAAAGCCTGATCCGGCTCACCCCTAGGGATCAATGTAGCAGAGAATCCCTTAAGCGCTGGAATACAATTCCAGGCCTAAATCACTCCAAGGTGCTAGTTAAAGCCTACAACCGCAAACTTGCGTCTGAAGCACTAGCACTAAACAGGAATCAGCTATGCACCCTAACGAGGGCGCTTACCGGACATTGTTGTCTAAACAAGCACCTCAGTATCATAAGGATCAGGGATAGCAAAGCCTGCAGATTCTGTAACGAGGCGGATGAAACGCCTCTGCACCTGCTGTGCTACTGCTGTTCCCTGATGCATAAACGTAATCTCATATTAGGAAAGCACATGCTGGAACCGGATGAGATACGAGCAGCTCATGGCAAAAAACTGCTCCGTTACATCAACGAGGCAGGTCTTGCCAATGAGCTATAGTAAATGTGGCGATCACAATAGTTCATTAAATTGGACGCAGTGATACTAGGTTAGAATAAACTAGCATAGCCACCTTTCGAAATAATAATAATAATTATTCGAAGAAATGGATCGATGAGTATCCACACTGCATCTGATCCATACACAATTACAATATGTCATAATTAAAGCGACACCAATTACTCACCCTAGAACTATGGTCTCGAGATTATTGATTGCCATAGCAACCGATAATAGTCCAATCGAAGTTAGGGTTGCTACGAACTAGCGATTCGAATGGTTTCATGACTCGGTATTCTAAACTTTAACAACAATTGATAAAGGTCCTTTCCTTTTTCCTTTGTACTTTCAGTGAAATACCCCCCCCCCCCCCCCCCATAAGACTACTGAGATATATAACACCTATATAATTATATTATAATATATCGTCGGCTTAATTATCAAAATACGTAACTCCACAAAATATCGAAATCTTATATCCTTTAGTAATAATTTTTTACGTTAAAAACCAACTTTCCCGCAGGTAAAACCAACTACCATAAATACTGAGTGTAATAAAGCAATAAAAAAGTAACAATCTTATATAAATCATATAGAAATAAAACAAAATTAATTATCCGAACGCAATACGAGCCCAATAAAAGTAAATATCCGATTTTATCGGCTTTTGATCTTGGAAACTAGCGATGAGACCCCAAAACGATAACCCCATGTCCTGTCTAGTTTATAGTGAAATTGTTACATAAAATCAAATAGTAGTCGTAGTACTACAGGTTCTCGAACGTATTACGTACGTGAACGTATACGTATTAAAAAAAACTATATAACTTCCACGTAGATTTTGAATTTCGATAAACATAATGCTAATTTTTTTTTGATAACGCCGATTTTTCGCCGTCGAATTTATTGTATACTTTTGCTGTAATTTGTAACTTTAGTGATAAATAAAGCGTTATCTATCTATCTATATGCCAAGTGAAAACTAGTATTACAGGGTTTTTTTATGTTTTGTTCTCCTCGGGAATTGAAAGGACACTTCCAGACATCATCATCATCAATCGGAAAATACTATATAATATAGGGCCTTCCGAAACTAATGTGAAAGAAATTAAACAAATAATTAAAAAAAAAATGCATCGTGCATGGTATAAAAACCTCGAGCGCGCTTGTGAATACGTAAATTTACCGACTAGGCTATATTTTGCTGATGACACTTGATAAGTTTCACTTATATATAAGCTAGCTCTTCGTGCAGGGGTGGAATAAGAGTACTAACCCCTGGGGCCGGGGTCGGCCTGTCGTAAAAGGCGATAATACAACCCTAGTTGCGTAAGGCCTCAAGCCTACCTGGATGACAACCACCTTTGGTCTTAATTCCGCCATAATAACCTTGTGTTGTGTTCCGGTATTAGTGTCCAAGGTTCTTATACCCCTATGGGACAGCAGCGTGTTCGCGGCGCCCCTAGCGTCGCAAAAATCTATACGCGACGGTAACTCCTTATTATTAAGCGGGTTGTAAGCTTGCCTGCTGCTTCTCAGCAATTAAAAAAAACTAAGTTCGAAATTTAAAACGCCATTTTTTCCAAGTCCATTGAGCATTGCCCGTTATGATTAAAGGGATAAGGTCCACAAAGGAGTACAATTATTACACACAGTCTTATCTTAAAATATATTCCTAAGATCAAGAACAAATATTTACACCTATAGAACAGCAGCGTGTTCGCGGAGCCCTTGCCGTCGCAAATATCCATAGGCGACGATATCTGCTTACTATTAAGTGGGCTATCAGTCTATCTGCTGTACCTCAGCAATAAAAAAAATTACTATTAGGTAATAATAAAAGAAAATGATCAAATATTTCAAATCGAATCGAGTTCCCATAGTAATCGTAGTAATAGTAACAAGCGCCCATTAAATAACGCCGACGATTTACGATCGGTATATTCAACCCTTATTTATTTAAATTAGAATAACCCATTCATACCGGTACCTGTTGATAATCGAATCTTGTTCTATGGGTCAACATTAAATAACCACTAAAAGTTTTATTTAAAAACACGTGATCACTGGGAGTTTCTTATTATATAATTTCAGTAACTATTAGGTCTATAATCTTCTTCTTGAGGTGCCTCTCTGACTAGCGAAGGTTGGCGGTCAGTTTCGCATACTCAGCTCTGTTTTTAGCTAGGCGAAATAGTTCGGCTGCACTCGCTATCCCCGTTCACTCTCGAATATTAAGCAACCAAGATGTCTTTCTCTGACCGACACGTCTCTTGCCCGCGATTTTTTCAATCATGATTAATTGTAGTTCGTACTGATCATATCTCAATACATGTCCTAGGTGAGCAACTTAAATGCGTTTGACAGTTTAGAAAATTTGACGTTTTTTCTTTACTCGTCGGAGAACCTCTTCATTGGTTACTTTTGAGTCCAAATAATGGCAAGCATCGTTCTGTACGCCCACATTTTGAACGCCTCTATACGTTTCCTGAAGTCTTTTTTTTTCTTTTTTTTACTGCTGTAGGACAGCAGACAGGCTGACGGCCCGCTTAAAATTTAGCAGTTACCGTCGCTTATGGCTGTTTCCAACGCTAGTGACATCGCGAACATGCTGGTGTCCCATAATGGTACAGGAACTTGGGTCACTAATGCCGGAACACAACGCAAAGTTATTATAGAGACATACTTAAGACCAAAGGCGGTCGCCATCCAGACCGGCTCGTGCCCTACTACGTGGTAACTACTAACTAACTAACTACGTAGTTAGGGTTATTTTGTCGCCTTTTACGACAGGCCGACCCCGGCCGCAGAGGTCAGTATTCTTTATCCGCCTAAATGTTTATCTTAAGTAGTCTTACAAAAAAACTCGCGACAGCATATCTATATTTTATGTGCAAGCCATTATCGCCAAAATAGTGAACCATAAATACAATAAAAAATAATAATATATTTCTAATGCACATTTGGTAGTAATAATTCTTCTAACTATATCTTCTACTAGCGGCCCGCCCCAGCTTCGCACGGGTATTTAACAAAAATTTCAAAATTAAAAATTATATACACACACATAAACCCTTCTCATTGAAAGTTTGAATATTATTACTTCTATGAACTTTTATTTTAATGATTTTTTTGTTAAGAGTTAATTTTGATAAGGATTAATACCAAGATAACAAATAAAGAGCCATATCTAGGGGCGGCATTTCAATTAAATTTTTAAAATAAAAGAACACTTATTGTGGCATAACTATAATAGTTAGACATATGCTGTCGCGACACTTTTTGTAAATAATAATGTGTTCTGCAAAGTCGTAGTACATTATTTTATTCTATCATCAATAATAGTTTTCGCAGCGCACGCGATTTAAATAATATTTTAGGTAATTTTTTTATACCTTGGGTTACATTATTGGAGTTTTAGTAAGGATCCCTAATTTTTTTAAAAATATAATGTAGCCTATGTCACCCGGGGATAGTGTAGCTTCCCAAAAGTAAAAGAATTTTTTAAATCGGGTCATTAGTTTCGGAGCCTATTCAATGCAAACAAACAATCAAATCTTTCCTCTTTATAATAGTATATATAGTATAGACTAATCTAAAAGTGGAAAACTTACTCCATCCGAGATTGATGAGAGATCGTTCTTTAGCGATAAGACCGCCCTTTGTGCTAAATTTAGTTTTATATTTATTAGTACAATAAAGAGTTGTCTATCTATCCATAGGTGATGATAACTGCTTAGTATTCTGAGGGTCGTTAGCCTGTCAACTGTTCGTCAGCAATAAAAAACACACATCGGTGACCTTGGTATGCAGGTTTCCTCACTTTATTTTTCTTCACATCTAGGTTAACCACTTGGCTATCAAGTACCTAAAATGTTTGTATTTATTTATTAGGTTTCAGGGACGTCTTGAAAAAAGGCCAGGTCAAGAGTACCCTAAACTGAAGAGCATGTATAAAGGGAATAATAAAAATGGACGAAGCGAAACAAGTATGTAAGGATCGTAGCAAGTGGAAAGAAGTGGTCTCCGCCTAAACCCTACGGGAAAGAGGCGTGATTATATGTATGTATGTTAAAGGTTTACATTAGATTAATTTAATTGCTATTCAAATCCAAACACCATTTAACGCCATCTACAAAACCCTCATTTAGGGTTTCCAAATTTAAACCGTTTTGATCGTTAAAAGGAGGCTTTGGGACAATTTATATTTGACGAAACCAAATTAAATCTAAATATCGCGCCCTTTTGATGTCAAAAATCAATCTTAAGCTAAGTTCATACTGACTTATCTTAAGAGTAAATTCCACAAGTACACAATCCAGGAACTGCTGTTTTATTAGCACTCGGAAGTATTTTGTTGGATGTAAGCCACCTCCAAGGGCTTGTCACAGATTCCTAACTTAGGCTCGTCGCTTTCAATTTTTTTTTGGCTGGACTGGCAAACCTGCGCAGGTCATCGGCTCAAACTGGGACTGCCTACGTTACCCGGGTTGCGGTGTATATTCGAGGTCTAATTTGCTACATCGCTCATTGTTCCTACGATACAAGTGACTATCCTATGTGTTATGAAATTGTTGATGTATTTCCTTTTTTTGGTTTCGGGGAAAACTCTCTCTTGACGGGTTCTCCACGCCCGGGGAGAGGGGGGGCGAGTGATATGTGGGACTCCGGGAAAGATGTTCGGCCATCTGACTACCCACTAAAACCCCGCTGTTCTCCTATCGCCTACGCCCAGGCCCACGGATATGTGGCCCGCCGATCTTGTGGCCCGGGCCGGCGCCGGCCCGCCCACTGTGCCGGGGCGAGCCTTTTCTGTACTGTTGACGCCAGGAGGGGATCAGGATTTAGTCCCCCCGGTGCTCTCTTCTTTCAGCTCTTTAAGGAGTTGAGGGGGGGGGGGGGGGCGGAACAGCACGCGGCCCTCTCCCTCGCGGTAATAGTGCGGGCGGCAGATCCTCCCCCGCGGGGCACACGGCGACAATGTGGTCCACCGTGTACCCCTCGTCGCACGCGCCACAGTGGTGGCACGCCGACGTCATCTTCCGACCTATGCAACACAGGCACCTTCCAAAGCAACCGTGCCCCGAGAGAACTTGAGTCAGGCGGAAGGTCAGGGCGCCATGGTGCCTTTTCAACCAGTTGGTGTATTTCCTATAGAAAGCCAATTTAACGTCTCTCACGTTTTGTAGAATTATTGCTTATTTTTGAAGATTTATTGCTTATTTTTATTACTTACGTGCGTTGGCCGTCAGTTTGTCTACTATTCCTTTGCAACGAAAAGAGATGCGTATGACAGTATATTATATTTATTTGATCCAGGAGGATCAGTATCCCTGCATCTTATAATTTCTATAATCACATTATAATTTTTTTAAGGCTCATAAAGCTTTAATATTAGTTAACTATAATGAGTACGTACCTTTATATTTTAAAATTGTTTGATAAATTTTCTTGAGAACCTTAATTGAATATTCAAAGTTAATAATTGCTATTGAATAGAGTAAGGGAAATAATTATTTATTTAATAAACGTGAAACTTCTTCCTGCCTTTATCCTAAATTATGTGGGGTCGGCATAATATGTTCTTTCCTTCCACTCCCCTCTGTTAGGAGCGGAGAAAGAATACTGTCCTCTGCGGCCGGGGTCGCCCTGTCGTAAAAGGTGACAAAACAACCCACCGTAGCCTCGTGGTAGGGCCCCAAACCCGTTTGGATGGCGACCACCTTTAGTCTTAAGTAAGCCGCCATAATAACCTTGTGTTGTGTTCCAGCATTAGTATGTTCCTGTACCCTTATAGGACAGCAGCGTCTTCGCGATGCCACTGGCGTTACCACCCATAGACCACGATAACTGCTAAATTCTAAGTGGCCGCGGGCCTGTCTGCTATCCTACAGCAATAAAAGACAATACTCTGTAGAATATCCGTATTAAATTCCCCGTGAATTGGTCGACGCAATCTTATTATGTCTGGATCTATACTAAACCACATATATACCCTTTATCTATACAAATAAATAAAATTGGAGGGTCTGTTTGTAATATTAAAATAACCGCTTTTTACTAAGTGCATTCGGATGTATACACGGTACATATACCAAAACAATTTTTTTTACAATTTTTGTCTGTCTGTCTGTTTGTTCCGGCTAATCTCTGAAATGGCTGCACCGATTTTGACGGGAGTTTCACTGACAGATAGCTGATGTACCAAGGAGTAACTTAGGCTATTTTTATTTTAGAAAAAAAATAATAGTTTTTGTTAAAAATAATAAGTTTCGAAAATTTAATAATCCAATTTAAGTTGACCTCCGATTTATATCATCAGCCATATGAAATAGGGTTCAGCTTAGGCTGGACTTTGTAGGTTGAATTTTCAATTTAATTTGACCTCATATATCCAAAAAATGCTGCCTAAAGTCACTATTCCACGCGGACGGAGTCGCGGGCACAGCTAGTAAATAATAAATATACTGGATCAATTCACAAAGCGCCATCTAGTCCCAAATTAAGTAGCTTAGACTTGTGTTATGAGTACTAGATAACTTCATCTTCTTTCTGCCCTTATCCCAGCTATGCGAGGGCGGCACAACATGTCTTCTCCTTCCACTCCTCAATTAGTCGTTATCTGAACATTTACACCTTTTTGCCATGTCTTTTTCACAATTCATCCATCTTTTCTTTGGTCTACATCTCCTTTTGCATCCATCCATTCTCTAGCACTTTCCTAATATGACGTTCTTTTCTTCGCATTATATGGCCATACCAGGTTAGCCTGTGACTTTTCTTCAATCACTGGCGCTACTTTCAAACTTCCCCAACATATCCATTTCTCATATTATCCATTTTTGTAATTCCACTCATCCTACTAGTACTAGATAACTAATACATTAAATGTATACTTTTCTTTTGTAAATAAATACATAAAAATCCAGACGCGGAACGGGAATCGAACCCATGAGCTCCGCAAGCGTACCGACGAGTATTATATACGGCATGGATGTACAATAGTTCCCTTTGGTTGGAATATTACAAATTCAACGCTTTAAAATCCTTTGATGGCATATGTTCTAACCGGATTCATTTGAATACGAAAGGGATATTAATAAGGTCGTTTTTGATTACATAGAGGAAATTAGATTTAAATCTGAAATGTATGTAGGATTTCTATTGTTGAATTTTATTGCTGTAGGACAGCAGACAGGCTGACGGCCTGCTTAGAATTTAGAAGTTGCCATCGCCAATGGGTGTTTATGGTAACTCCAGTGGCATCGCGAAGACTGCTGTCTATAAGGGTACAGGAACTTGGGTTACTAATACCAGAATACAACACAAAGTTATTATGGCGGGCTTGGGGCCTGACCATGTAGCTAGAGTGGGTTATTTTGTCGCTTTTTACTACAAGCCGACCCCGGCCGCAGGG
The DNA here is from genome assembly GCA_963693495.1 of Malacosoma neustria. Lineage (NCBI taxonomy): Eukaryota > Metazoa > Arthropoda > Insecta > Lepidoptera > Lasiocampidae > Malacosoma > Malacosoma neustria. Next base: position 3,515,875 of record OY856397.1, read on the forward strand.
GTCTGTATTCTTTCTCCGCCCCTGCACGGATAGAACGGATAGAACGCTTAGTTATCTACCGACATCGGGCAATGATATGACATATGATATTACCCGTTTTAATGGATACCCAAGGCTGGTATACATCAGCGACGTGCGTTCCTTTTTCAATCGTGGGGGCGCACAGGCGTATTACACGGGAGTCCCACACTACCCTGTCGTGAGGTCAAGATCAACCACCACCCCAGTAAGTGACAAGGGGTGAATGGACTTCCAGTTTGTAGTTTGATAGAGAGGAAGAGAAATGTCAAGAAAAAGAAAGGAAGTCGTCTTCAATGATATCTGCGGAAAGAGTTGGAGTAACTCACACAGCGCCATCTAGTCCCAGCAGCAGTATTATTGATACTAGACAACTTAGTGCTACTGTTGTAGTGTTTATAATAACGCTTCTTACATTCAAAATTCAATTACAATTTAATAAATAACCAATGAGAATCGCGTCTGGAGTGTAGAGTGGGGAGGGAGACGTCAGCTGGTAGGTGAGCGCGTGGTTTGCGGTCAGTCAGTGTCAATCTATCGTGTGGTAAAGACGCCAATAAAGAAGTGAAGGGAATTATTTACTGGGTTTCATTTTACTTAAACACTTATCTCTTGTAAATAAATTTTGAAAGAAGATGTAGTGACAAAAATTGAGAAAGGTATGCTGAGATGGTTTGGCCATGTTGAGAGAATGAATGAAGAACGATTGACGAAAAAAGTGTATAAGGCTAATGTGAATGGAAGGGGTAGACTTAGGCGGACGTTTCGAGACCACATCAGAGACGTCTTGAAAAAAGGCCAGGTCAAGAGTACCCTAAACCGAAGGGCATGTATGAAGGGAATAATGAAAGTGGGCGAAGCGAAACAAGTATGTAAGGAACGATCCTTTAGAATAGGTCACATTATGTTTTAAAACAAATATAATAGTTTAATTTTTTCTAAATACAATAAATAATATTGTAGTGTTAAATTGTGTATTTAAGAAGTATATTAGTTATCTAATATTCATAACACAAATGCTATGCTACTAACTTTGAGACTTGGTGGCGCTATTCCCGGAAACGTTGTTCTATCATATAAATTAAAGTAAATAACTTAATTACCTTCAACTTATTAAATTTTATTTTCGCGAACTAACGTAATCTATGTCCTTCTCCAAGATCCAATCTATCTCCATGCCGAAATTTATCAAAATTGGTTCAGCGGTTTAGGCGTAACAGACAGACAGACAGAGTTACTTTCACATTTATAATATTAGTACGGATTTATTCAATTTATAACATTGTACATGATTGTGCCCATCTTTAATTTGTTTTATTTTTATTTCAGGTAAGTACCAAGGCCTGTTCTCTATGAATTAAAGGTAATACGCATTTTATACGCATTTATACTGCTGAAAGACGGCAAAGAGGCGGCCTGTTTGATGCTAACCGTTAGCGTTGTTTAATAAAACCAAAAAAGAAGGGATGAATTCGATACACACAAGATAACATTTCGTTTGTGGCATATCACTAATTGTTTTGAATCGAGTGAACAGTTGAGCAAAATTCGTTACCTACAGTCTCTAATAAAAAAGTATTTTTATTTTTGTGACGGTACTCGCGAATAATGTATTGTTAACTTTAAGCCAAAAATGTTTACTTCAAAACCAAAATAAATCGATAACTATTGTTATTTTTTCTAATAGTTCTCATCAAGAACTTCTGTTGTATATTAACCAAGCAACCCGTAGACTGTAAGCACTGTACCCACTGGTTAATAAACCTGATGGTGCCTAAGGTGAAATTATGAATAAACAGCCCTTATTCTACAATATTAAAAAGAATTTAAGCCCTAATTATACAATATTTTAATTATTTAATACACAAGTTGCCTCTGCAACATTCTCCGTGACGTCACGGTTTTCGCAAGTTTCACCCCAGCTGAATTTACAATTTCGATTCCCGTCTCAAATATGAGTGTCTATATATATTTATTTACAACATACATACATGCTTCAAGCAAGTGGAAAGAAGTAGTTTCTGCCTACCTCTACGGGAAAGAGGCGTGATTATATGTATGTATGTATGTTGTAAATAAATATATATAGACACTCATATTTGAGACGGGAATCGAAATTGTAAATTCAGCTGGGGTGAAACTTGCGAAAACCGTGACGTCACGGAGAATGTTGCAGAGGCAACTTGTGTATTAAATAATTAAAATATTGTATAATTAGGGCTTAAATTCTTTTTAATATTGTAGAATAAGGGCTGTTTATTCATAATTTCACCTTAGGCACCATCAGGTTTATTAACCAGTGGGTACAGTGCTTACAGTCTACGGGTTGCTTGGTTAATATACAACAGAAGTTCTTGATGAGAACTATTAGAAAAAATAACAATAGTTATCGATTTATTTTGGTTTTGAAGTAAACATTTTTGGCTTAAAGTTAACAATACATTATTCGCGAGTCATCATCATCATTTCAGCCGGAAGACGCCCACTGCTGGACAAAGGCCTCCCCCAAAGATCTCCACGATGATCGGTCCTGCGCTGCCCTCATCCAACCTATCCCGGCGATCTTGACCAGATCATCGGTCCATCTTGTGGGTGGCCTACCAACACTGCGTCTTCCGGTACGCGGTCGCCATTCGAGGACTTTTCTGCCCCAACGGCCATCAGTCCTTCGAGCTATGTGCCCAGCCCACTGCCACTTCAGTTTTGCAATCATCCGGGCTATGTCGGTTACTTTGGTTCTCCTGCGAATCTCCTCATTTCTGATTCGATCTCGCAGGGAAACTCCGAGCATAGCCCTCTCCATTGCTCTCTGAGCAACCATGAGCTTTCTCATAAGGCCCATAGTTAGCGACCACGTCTGCGTTCCGTATGTCATCACTGGCAACACACATTGGTTAAAAACCTTCGTCTTGAGACACTGCGGTATTTGGGACGAAAAGATTTTACGGAGCTTCCCGAACGCTGCCCATCCGAGTTGGATTCGACGAGTGACCTCTTTCGCGAAATTGGACCTGCCTAACTGGATCGTTTGACCCAAGTAGACGTATTCGTCAACAATTTCGAAAGTACAGTTCCCAACTGTTACGGGGGTAGGTGCGACATGGACATTAGACATGATCTTCGTCTTGTCCATGTTCATTTTGAGACCTACTCCTTGGGAAGCTGTATTGAGGCCATCAAGCATATGGCTTAAGTCTTCCATGGTTTCAGCCATGATTACGATATCATCTGCGAATCTAAGGTGAGTGATGTACTCACCGTTAATGTTGATGCCCAGTCCGTTCCAGTCCAGAAGCTTGAAGACATCTTCCAACGCAGCAGTGAACAGCATCGGTGATATGACATCGCCTTGTCTGACTCCCCGCTGCAGTCGGATAGGCTTCGAGTTCTGATCCTGGAGACGGACTGACATGGTGGCGTTTTCATACAAACACTTCAACGCTTTGATGTATCGATAATCAATGTGGCACCTCTGGAGAGACTGAAGCACCGCCCAGGTCTCGATCGAATCAAAGGCTTTCTCATAGTCCACGAACGCCAAGCATAGTGGCTGGTTATACTCCTCCGTCTTCTGTATAACCTGCCGCAGCGTATGTATGTGGTCTATGGTGCTAAAACCTTTTCGGAATCCGGCTTGTTCGGGAGGCTGGAAGTCGTCAAATCTGCGCGCGAGACGATTCGTGATGACCCTTGAAAACAGCTTGTAAACATGGCTCAGAAGTGATATCGGTCTAAAGTTCTTCAAAAGGGTTTTGTCGCCCTTTTTGAAGAACAGCACCACTATACTTCCGTGCCAGGCCTGCGGCGTTTTGCCATCGAGGATGACGGAATTAAATAGCTTCTGGAGGATTTTAAGCACAGGAGTACCACCAGCTCTCAGAAGCTCGGCTGTAATTCCATCATCACCCGGCGCCTTGTTGTTTTTAAGCTGTTTAAGGGCCACACTAATCTCGTACAGACTGACGTCTGGGATATCTACGGTGTAGTGTCGGGTTAATTTGGCTCTTGGGTCTTTAGCCTTGTTGTTAACAGGTGCCCGTGTGGTCGTGTATAGCTGTCCGTAGAACTTCTCGACTTCCCTCAAAAGTTCGGGTTTAGACGAAACGACCCTGCCGTCGTCGGTCTTCAGCTTCGTCAGTTGGCTCTGCCCAATAGACAAGTCTCGTGCGAATACTTTAGAGCCCTTGTTACGCTCTATAGCCGCCTTTACACAGTCTGTGTTATGGCGGCGGATATCGCGAGTCAAGGACTTGGAGATCTGTCTATTTAGCTGCCTATACTGGGAAGCATCGTCCGGGGACTGAAGGGTCATTTGACGTCTCACATCCATCAATTTGAGAGTAGAATCTGAGATTTTTCCGGTTCTTTTTGAACGGCTGGCCTTGAAGAATTTAGACCCGGCCGTTTGAACAGCTTCCACGAACCTGTTATTATACTCGTCCACGTCAACGCAGTCACCGAGGCATTCGAAGCGGTTTTGCAATTCGAGTTGAAAGTTTACCGGGTTTTGGATCTGTATGGGTGCAGGTCGGAGCGTAGACTTCACCAGTCGAGACCTCTCCAATTTTGGATTGATATTCAATGTGCCTCTTACTAAGCGGTGATCACTCCCAGTTTTCACCGAATTGATCACAGAGACATCATTGAATATCTGTCTTTTGGTCGACATAATGAAGTCAATCTCATTTTTGGTGGCACCATCGGGACTAATCCAAGTCCATTTGCGTTGTTCTGGCTTCATGAAGAAGGAGTTCATCATATACAGGTCCTCCTTCTCCATGAAGTCGGCTAGCATCTGGCCTCGGGTGTTCCGATTTCCGAACCCAAATTGCCCCACTCTCAACTCATCGCCGCTACGTTTCCCCAATTTTGCGTTGAAGTCTCCCATGACAACGTTAAAGTGGGTTTTAGAAGTGTGGATGGCTGTTGAGATGTCTTCATACATGGCTTCCACCTCCTCGTCAGGATGTGTCGAAGTCGGAGCGTAAACCTGAATGACCTTCAACGAATACCGTTTGGTAATTTTGAGTATTAGGTACGCTACCCTAGTCGAAACACTCCCCACCTCAGTAACGTTGTTCACAAGAGACTTGTGAACGAGAAACCCGACACCACCTTGGGACAGTTGGTCGCCCTCCCGGAAGTAGAGCAGATTTCCGGAATTTAGGATTATTGAGTCCTCTCCCTGTCTTCGGACTTCAGATAACCCCACAACATCCCATCGCAGTCTGCTCAAAACTTCCTCCAGTTCCTCCAACTTCTCGTTGGTCCGCAGTGTCTTGACATTGTATGTTGCCAGGGCCAAAGGTCGTCGTTCTTGGTAGCGAATCCGAACCCGGGGATTCTTCGCACCCCCTGCCCCGTCGCTTATGTGGCTGCTACCGTGACCACCACGAACGGGGCTGCCGGGGACTAGGGGCCGGGGCCTGTGTGTATCTGTCATTTTTAGGGGGGGGTTTTGCCATAATCGCCACGCTTGGCAGGCGGGTTGGCGATCGCAGTATTCGCAGTTGGTGATGCTCTCACGGAAAGATGCTGCTGCCCATCCTCCGTTCTTTCTATCCCTTAGTCGTCTCTTACGACACCCACGGGAGGAGATGGGGTGGTAACCGAGTACCGTCACAAAAATAAAAATACTTTTTTATTAGAGACTGTAGGTAACGAATTTTGCTCAACTGTTCACTCGATTCAAAACAATTAGTGATATGCCACAAACGAAATGTTATCTTGTGTGTATCGAATTCATCCCTTCTTTTTTGGTTTTATTAAACAACGCTAACGGTTAGCATCAAACAGGCCGCCTCTTTGCCGTCTTTCAGCAGTATAAATGCGTATAAAATGCGTATTACCTTTAATTCATAGAGAACAGGCCTTGGTACTTACCTGAAATAAAAATAAAACAAATTAAAGATGGGCACAATCATGTACAATGTTATAAATTGAATAAATCCGTACTAATATTATAAATGTGAAAGTAACTCTGTCTGTCTGTCTGTTACGCCTAAACCGCTGAACCAATTTTGATAAATTTCGGCATGGAGATAGATTGGATCTTGGAGAAGGACATAGATTACGTTAGTTCGCGAAAATAAAATTTAATAAGTTGAAGGTAATTAAGTTATTTACTTTAATTTATATGATAGAACAACGTTTCCGGGAATAGCGCCACCAAGTCTCAAAGTTAGTAGCATAGCATTTGTGTTATGAATATTAGATAACTAATATACTTCTTAAATACACAATTTAACACTACAATATTATTTATTGTATTTAGAAAAAATTAAACTATTATATTTGTTTTAAAACATAATATATTTATATTATATTAACGCGTTTAACTATAAATTAATAATTATTTAATATACCATATAATATACTGCACCGAAAACATCAACCTGTATGTAATGTCTATGTGAAAAGAGATTTATGTTATTGCCATCCTACTCACTCCTGATATTATTATGCAGTGATCTCATTGTACTGTTTTGTTGTCATTCAACAAACTTTCTATGAATGTACGGTAGGAATAAATAAATTGTAGGTACTTTACTAAAGTTAGGATGCGAATGAATAATATATTTTTAGATTGTAATTACTTTAAGATGTGAATGTGACATCTAAGACAAACCCTCTCGGGTTTATTGGATGTAGTTGAATATTTTGTAAAATTATTATTTTTAATAAATAAATTAAAAAAAAAATACTTCCCATTTGTAAATAAATACTGTAGGGAATACGCGCCAAATTAATTGCGCGCCATCAATATAATTTTTCATATACTAAAAACTCGTTCGTTCGCGCGTCTCTGCCAATCCGCGCTCACGCAAAGCATTTCTCTTTCTCTCTCTAGCAGAGTGCTCTCCGTTGCACATAACGCCACGCACTTCACGCGCAGCAGGCAGTTGAAGAGATTCCGCGCTCCGCTCGCAACTGGTTTACACACGAAACCCCTAATATATAGTGATAATGATTGTTTCCTTTGTGTGTATTTCTAAACTGTGTTCTTTTAAAGTAATAAATAGTTCAGTGCTCGAATAACGACGTTTCTCTTAATCACATCCTCCACACAAGCATCACAATACATATTATACATACACACCTAGACGCGGGTGAAGAATCGAATCCGTGACATCCGCAGACTGCGACTTGCGTAAGACATTACGCCGCGGTGGTCGTCAGAAATAAAAACATTGTGGAAATGGACACAGCACCATATAGTCTTATAGTAATTACAACAACTAGACAGCCGATCACTTATATACTTTTCTTTCGTAAATTATTAAACTATTTTCTTTTTAAATTCCCCGTGCAGAGGCGGGGTAAGAACATTAACCCCTGCGGCCTTTTTTTGGTCTCGGGGAAAATCTCTCTTGACGGGTTCCCCCGGCCCAGGCGGAACGGGGGAAATGTGGGACTCCGGGATATATGGCCTGCCGGACTCGTGACCCGGGCCGGCGCCGGCCCGCCCTTTGTCTTAAGGCGGGCCCCTTCTAAAGTGTTGGCGCCAGGGGGTCAGGCTTTCGTCCCTCCGGCGCTCTCCTGTAATAACTCTAGGAGTTGAGGAGGGCCGCGGAACACCACGCAGCCCTCAACCTCCCGGCAAGAGTCCGGGCGGCGAGTCCTCCCCCGAGGGGGCTTTTTACGGCGGCCGGAGGTCGTTACTTGCCCTTCGGCGCCCTGACGTGGCCTGCGTTGGCGGACTGCGGACATGACTGCCTCGCAGAAAGAGGCGACAGCCGTCCATCCAGAATCGCCCCTGACCATGGACAGAACCAGGACCCGGAGCAACAGGTCCGCGCCGATTTGGGCGACGACCGTGGTCGGCCTTTCGTAAGGCGACATAACCCTATATAATAACCCTAGCTACGTAGTACGGCCCCAAGCCCGTCTGGATGGCAACCACCCTTGGTCTTAAGTATACCGCCATAATAACCTTGTGTTGTTTCGACATTAGTGACCCTAGATATTGTACCTCTATGGGCCATCAGCCTGTCTGCTGATCCTCAGCAATAAAAAAATCATATAATTTGAAGATTTGATTCAGATTCTCCATGCAGGGGCGGAGTAAGAACACTCCTGCGGCTGGGGGCGGCTTACCGTAAATGGCGTCAAAACAGCCCTAAGTTGGTAGGTCTTTAAGTCCTGGTTGGCAACCATCTCTGATTTCTAAATATGCCATGTGTATTTCAGATCCAGGTTCCAGTTTTCCTATACGCGTGTTAACGGGGTCTCCGGCGTCATATACATCCATAGGCGACGGTACATGTTTACATCGATAAAAATAAAAAATGGACTTTAGACCTCATCCCAAAAACATTTTCTAATTATCCCGGATATATAATAAATTCACGGACCCATGACTTTAAATAACATCGCGAGGACCTTATTTATTTTACGCGTAACTTAGTTGACCGTTAACGGTGCTACAATTTACAAACTTTTGCCTATTTAAGTTGGAGGGACCGCACCCTTATTCTGAAGCCTAGATAAGGCAGTACGGTTAAAAATATTAAACACAAATAATAAACGCAAGTGTAAGTTAGAAAGAAATTATAATTTTAAAGGAATTCTGGGAAAAAATGTTATAATAAGATAATAATGACGTCGCAAACATGAATGACTTATGAATTACATATATAAATAAAAACGCATGTATATATTATATTTTCAAATTTTAATGTGATTACTAAAATATGGTTTTATAAATTTAAATATATATTATTTTATAAAAAGACACTTACAAATAAATAAAATAAAAAAATAAAACTGTAAATCGCTAGCAACGTGGCCAAGGGCCCCAGCTACCGACGGTTAGGGTTCCAGAGACGGGAATCTCCTCAGTATACGAGCCGTGTTCAGGAGAATTGCCTCCTGTATCCACCCTTCGCCCATATACCTAGCGAAATTATTAATATGTTTATGGCTGTGCAGCAGACAGACAGACAACCACTTAATAGTAAGCAGTTACTGCCGTCCTCGTCTGTGAATTTGGAACCTGGGTCGCTTATGCCGGAACAAAACACAAACTCATTATGGGGGCATATATAAAGATCAGACGTAATTGTCCAGGTGGGCTTTGGTCTCTGCGACCTGCTAGGGTTGTTTTGTCGCCCCCGGCCGAACGTGTCCGTATTCTTACTTCGCCCCTGTACGGAGAGCGTGGCAGTCAAGAGATGTGTTTACAAAACGCGTACGCGTAAACAAAACGGAATTATTTAAATTATATTCAAAAATTCAAACACATTACAGAATAGGTGTTCAGAATTATTTTTGGCATAACATATGTAAATACCCTTATTCGACCCACTCTGTAATTTAAAGGACCTGTATCATACCGTAGCTGAAGTTTTATTAGGATTAATATATTACGGTGTTACGCCGTGAAAATATTATAGTGTGTTCCCGAATTTATACGAGAATTGATTATACGATAAAACTTCTGTTAGTTAAATATCAAGGGTGACGTCAAAAAATTCCTGTTTTCAACTAGGCGAATTTTGATTTGACTTCTAGAGATTAGTTAAGGTATGATATATACAGGGTGCATTATGAAAGTAATTATTAAAATTTTAGTGAAAATTTATATTTTTATAGTATGATATAAAATTTACAAAAGAAAAAGAAGTAAAATCTAAATAAAAATGGCGTACTTTTTACCCTGAAGACTGCGAGCACTTTGCAGTATGTCCGATGATAGTGGCCCCTTGTCTAACAAAGTGCTGTGAAGATCCAGCTATGTGCTATCCCTGCTTGCCACGATGTCCTTCGCCGAATGTTACGTATTGTTGTGAAAAGAAGCCACGGGCTTCACGGCCTCTAACTTGCCAAGAGGTCGCCAAGAGATATTGTTGTGAGTCACCACCAAAATATATGAAAATGGACGCATTGTGCGCAAGCTGCCTGTGTCTGCATTCAAGCGCAACGGAATGCAGGACCAAGAGCATTCGAAGACGCTCGGCACTGCGTCTCCTCTTTAGAAGCCCTCGTGACGTAGTTGTCGAATGTAAATTGTGCACGGACCCCGCAAAAGTCGGCGACCCGGCAAAAGTGCCACCTTGCACACCCAAACCGACACTCGGATGTTGTTTACTCAAGAAGAAATCAATAAAAGTGTCGCTTGAGGATAATTTATTATTCTATTCTATATTAGATGATTGACAGTGAAATTTCGTGTCCTACTTTCAATGTTAAACGGGAAAAATAATTTAAATAAAAAGGATGACACATTTTTTTCCCACAAAGGGGTTAACATCAGGCAGGCGGCCGGTTGTAAAAACTAAGCTACAACTATTACAACATGTAACATGTTGTGCCGACCCCATATTATGTGGGATAAGTAAGGGCAGGAGGAAGAAGAAGCATTATGACAGTAACATGCATGAATTTTTTGTGACGTAACTATCCATCGCACCGCGCTCGGACCGGTCGTATAATGTGGTGGGGAGCCAGCCCTTCTTAATATCAGTTTGCTACGAGCAGTAAGAGGGGTTGGCCGTGTCTTCGCACAAAGTTCTTTTATCGAGTTTGTACGGCAAGGACAAACTGTCAACGCAGACTTTTAACTGGTTCAATAGATTGAGACACAGTACAACAATGGCTCGACAGGTGTTACGGCACTGTCGTTTCACGTGACAAATGTGCTCTCGGAGCACCGCTGCTTCAGGCGGTACCTGTGTCGCATATCTTAGAGGGAGCAAACGACAGAGTTCCACCGCTATAACGCTGGTGATGAGAACACGGCGCTCTACACTCTCAACAGTGCCCCGCGTGGGTATAGGAGCGCCCTACTCGAAAAAAAAGTATGTTGTTGTTGTTCAAAGAGTTCTTTGATAATTTAGGCGAAAAGGAGGTTGAAATTTCAGTGTTATTTCTGATTCCAAGGTGCCAGATACGGGCCATTCGCCATCCAGACGGGCTTCAAGCCCGACCAACTTTGTTTTAAGACCATGCCGCAATAAGAGTATGCCGCCATAATAACTTTGTGTTGTGTTCCGGCATTAGTGACCCAAGTTCTTGTACCCATATGGGGTAGCAGCGTGTTCGCGATGCCACTGGTGTTGCAAACTCACATAGGCGACGGTAACTGATAAATTCTAAGTGGAGCGTCAGCCTGTTTTCTGTACTACAGCAATAAAAAAATTTGGATTGTAGGATCCACAGTCACTGTGTCACAGAGTCATCAAGTCTCAAGGAAACAGCAGTTTTGTTATGAGTACATACTAGACGACTGATATACTATATATGAACATATTTTTGTAATTGTAAAACCATTTTAGTATGTACCAGCACCGGTTTTATCCGGCTTCCACTGGACGCCCCGTGTGTACAAGCTTCGAATATATTCGACATCCATTTAACGATCCGTGTGTATCAGCGTCGAATTAACACGGTCTCACGATTTATATTGCATAGAATTACATTGGATTAATTCCTCGGAGAGTGCAATTAATTAAGTGATTGAATGAGCACACTTTGCGGCGCGCTTCAGTAGCGTCATTCGGCGGAACGGAATGCGGTAAGGAAAGGGTTAAAAACATATCTATACAAATCTATACAAATAAATAAAATTGGAGGGTCTGTTTGTAATATTAAAATAATCGTTTTTTACTTAGTGCATTCGGACGTATACACGGTATATATACCAAAACAACATTTTTTACAATTTTTGTCTGTTTGTTCCGGCTAATCTCTGAAATGGCTGCACCGATTTTGACGGGACTTTCACTGGCAGATAGCTGATATATCAAGAAGTAACTTAGACTATTTTTATATTAGAAAAAAAAAAAAAGTTTTAGTTAAAAATGATAAGTTTCGGAAATTTTATATTCCAATTTAAATTGACCTCAGATTTATATCATCAATCATATGAAATAGTGTTTAGCTTAGGCTGGACTTGTAGGTTCGAACGTACGTATTCCGGAGGCGCATGGCGTAACAGTTGCATTCGATAATACTGATTGTTTGCATATTTCATTTATATTTTAGGGTTTTTAGGATTTGTAATCCAAAATAAACATAAAATATATCCAAAAAATTCTGCCCAGTCACTATTCCATGCGGGCGGAGTCATGGGCACAGCTGGTTTAACATAAATAATAATAATAATATTTTGTGACAATTCACACAGCGTCATCTAGTCCCAAACTAAGTATCACTTGTATTATGAGCCCTAGACAACTGATATACTACTTATATACTTTTTTTTTGTAAATAAATACATATACATAAACACCCAGACGCGAGACGGGAATCGAACCCGTGATCTCCGCAAGCGTACCGAAGTGCGTTATCCGTTACGCCACCGAGGTCGTCAAATAAATGCCCAGACTTGGTACGAGTATCTAACATTTTAATTCAATGTCAATATGTTGATTTAGTATGATGGACAAGGGAAAGAGATGTGCTTTTTTGGGAGTTGGAATGCCTGAAGCACACCCCGCCGCGTGGGAAAGGCCTGTGGATTAGTGTGGGACTCATTGAGCAATGCGCCCGTACATCCCCTGCAATAAACTGGGGGACGCACGTCACCGGTATAGCCACTAAAACCACCCATGTATTCCTTCACACGCTTTAAGTGCCGGGGTTGCGGGACGCGATGAACTAATCAGGCCGCGGGCCTCTTCAAAAGAGATGTGCTGACGAAACCATTCAGAAGTGGAAACCGGCTTCAGAAGTGAAGAGATGTTAAAAAAGAAGGAAAATGAAAAGGTTTTTTTATGAAATGTCATACAATATTGTACAAAGACAAGTAATAAAATTCCCTTGATGTCATGTTTCCAGAACTTTCGAACTTCATGCACGCAAACTAATCTCAGTGCGCTTGTAAATTCCGACCTGCTTTAATACCTGCATACTTTTGTGTAATATGCTTTACATGGCAACAATGTTTTACTGTAGTTTTAAACTTTGTACCACAGAAATGGAAGATGAACAGAAGTTAAATTTCATATGTTTCAATGTTGACTCGAGCTATGCTACCATTCGCTGCAAACATGTGTAGTATAGGATAATTATTAAATACTAACTGTGCCCGCCACTCTGTCCGCGTGGAGTAGTGACTTTGGGCAGCATTATTTGGATAAATCTTATGGTTTATTTTGGATTACAAACCCTATAAACCCTAAAATATAAATAAATGAAATATGCAAACAGTCATTGTTATCGAATTGTTATTACGCCATGCGCATCCGGAATACGTGCGTTCGAATCTACAAAGTCCAGCCTAAGAGTAAACCCTATTTCATATGATTGATGATTTAAATAAAATAATATGTATGACAATCTAATACTTAGTGAATAGACAATTGTATTTTGTTGAGGTATATTTTTTATTACTATCATTTCTTGTATTGTAATTTTTTAATTCTCATTCTTCCTATTTTACTTTTTATTATAGTCCATTTTCTAATAATAATGTATAATTTTAATTATTAATATTGTGACCACTAGTTTGCAGCGTCAGAAGATGACCCTCTAAGTTTGAAGTGTTATATGTTAATGTAAGATGTTATTGTAAACACTTAGATGTGGAAATAAATATTTGAATTTGAATAAATCTGAGGTCAACTTAAATTAGAAATAAAACCTACAATGTCCAGCCTAAGCTAAACCTTATTTTATATGATTGTTGATATAAATCTGAGGTCAACTTAAATTGGAATATAAAATTTTAGAATCTTATCAATTTTAACAAAAGCTATTTTTTTTCTAAAATAAAAATAGTCTAAGTTACTCCTTATTACATCAGCTATCTGCCAGTAAAGCGGCGGCGGGCGGCCCCTCTGGGGAGGACCCGCCGCCCGCACTATAGCCGTGAGGGTGAGGGCTACGTGCTGTTCCGCGACCCCCTCAATTCTTGGAGTTGTTACAGGAGAGCGCCGGGGGGACGAAACCCTGACTCCCTGGCGACAACACTTTAGAATGGGCCCGCCTTAAGACAAAGGCCGACAAGGGCCGGCGCTGGCCCGGGCCACGAGATCGGCAGGCCATATATCCGTGGGCCCGGGCGTAGGCGATAGGAGAACAGCGGGGTTTTTTAGTGGGTAGTCGGAAAAATCCAGGAGTCCCACATATCCCTCGGTCCCCCCGGGCCGGAGGAACCCGTCAAGAGAGGTTTTCCCCGAGACCAAAAAAAAGCTATCTGCCAGTCCCGTCAAAATCGGTGCAGCTATTTCAGAGATTAGCCGGAACAAACAGGCAGACAGACAAAAATTGTAAAAAATGTTGTTTTGGTATATGTACAGTGTATACGTCCTTAGAACTTAGTAAAAAGCGGTTATTTTAATATTACAAACAGATACTCCAATTTTATTTATTTGTATAGAAGATATTTCCCGGCATTAGTAACCCAGGTTCCAATACCCCTATGTGGACAACAGCGTTTGCGCGGTACCTCTACCATCGCAAGCATCCATAGGCGACGACAGTTGCTTTATTGATGCCCACTGGCAGTCAGTCTGCCTGCTATTCCTCAGCAATAAAAAAAAAAGGATAACTAAAACTTTTAAATAGAATATGTATGTGATATTTGTTTGTCGGAATGAGTGATGTGTGTGACTTATATGTTATTTTTAATGACAGTTGAGTGTAGGTGTAAAATATTTTGTCTATACTTAACCTTTACCTCTGCACTCAGAGAATTTTGTGTCCCTAATAGATGTTATACAGCGTTGAATATTATAAGCTATAAAATAGGTACAAGGTTGTAAAATGTTTGATACTTTGTACGTTTATTTTAATTAAAACTCGTTGTGGTGGATGTTAAGGGTAGTGTGAAGAACTCCTGCAATCGAGATAGTCATGTCGTCAAAGGATGCGACGGAACGGGAACCAGACCGCTGGATTTGTGCCCTTCCCGGCTACGTAGGGGCACTCGTTGTCGGAGGTCGGCGAACGACTATCGGCCACCTCGGGGAAAGGGTAAGCTGCCAGCAAATTAGCCTCGGTGGTGAAGAAAACGGGAGCGTGACCAGGTCCGGGCCAGCCTACCTGTTTTCCGGTGTAACACCCACGTTCACTGTAGAGCAACGCTATTGGGCCGTAGTGGTCAGCTCGCGCGATTTCCCGGCACCTCGGATTTCAGCGACGGAGGAGCCAGGGGGAGGTTTTTAGTGAGTATGAGCCCCACACTCCCGCGCGACAGTCAGTATCTAAGAGCATTTTTCCTCCGGGACAAAAAAGATAGAGTAAGAATACCGATTGCGACTGGGGGCGGCCTGTCATAAAAGGCGATAAAACAACCTGCATAGCTCTCTTGTTCCAGCATAAGACTCAGGTTCTAGTTCGGCTATGCGGACTGTAGCGTATTAGTGCTCCTGGCGTCGCAAACATCCATAAGCGACGATAATAGCTTACTCTTAAGTGGGCCGTCAGTCTGTGGGTAGCAATAAAAATTTAGATAAATGTTAATACAAAATAGCAAATACAAAGTACACGAAGAGGGAATACAAAGTTATTGTGCATTAATTTAGTACAAAATCCAGTCCTAATTGCGTACATTAGCCAGATTCTGCATAATGGATTCCAACTAAAGCATCCTAATGATCATTTCACTTCGCCGCGTTAAAATGGGAGCGATGTCAATTTTCCAATATCATAATTTCATACGTCGACGCACTATGCATAGTGATGGGATGTATTTAGTTACTTTAGTTTTTAAACCGAATTTTTATTTAAACTAAAATAAAGTTTCGTAATAAGCAAAGTATTTTTGTGGAATAAAAGACAGGCTGACGGCCCATTTAATTTGCGATGCCGCATGGACGGATTAGAACTTGGGTCAGTTATGCCGGAACACGACACCCGGCCCGAACAACACAGCCATCTATTGCAGTCCTACCACCTGTTTTGTTTGGTTGGTTGTTTTCTCGCCTTTTGCCTTTTACAACATGCCACCCCTGGCCGCTGGGGTCAGCATTCCTACTCCGCACCTTCACAGCGAGAATCAGTCCCAAAATAAAGCAGCAACGTCCGTGTGTTATGGGTACTAGACAACAGATAAACTACTTACAAAGTTTTCTTTCGTAAATGAGTACTTAAACACTCAGATTCGTACCTAAACCAATCCCGTGATTCCCGCAGGCATTCAGACTCTACTCAGGTCATCTAAATGCTTTAAGCAATGCTCTAAGTCTAAATGCTACTTATGAAGCAGAGCAGCCATTTCACAGAAGTTTCCTGACCGACGAAATAGGTATAAGGACAGCTTTGGCCCCCCATAGCCTATAAACTCACACCTCACACAAAAATGACACATGTAAACAGGCGTGTTGCGAAGGAGTTTTTTCACAGTTCCTTCTCTTCCAACAATACATATTCCGAAACGGTAGTAGATTAGAATAGGATTGGCTTCAAAGGTGAAGTCGACATGTCCCCTACATTTCTAGCCTTTCTTGCTTGCTCCCTAGCGGTCGAGTCGAGGAGGCCCTTCCTCGAACACGAGACCATCATCAAGCACCAAGAGCCTTCATCTTAGAAAAAAAGTCACAGAAATAAGCGTACATAATTCAGCATATGCTTTCACATAACGAGATTAAAAATCTAATACTTAAACCGAATTTTCGGCATTCGGCCATCACTAGCCAATTCCGGAAGTCCACAAACATAACAGCTAACATGTTCCGGGTTATAACTTCGCCCGCGGGATTAACTCATCTATTTTATGTATGCAATATAATGCAAATTTCGCGGTCTGTGCGAATATATGAAATGCGAAATTAAATATTTTTATTTGTATTACTGTATTTGTTAAGTGCTTGGTAGCTCGGTGCTATTAGGTACACTCAGAGGCCGATTTAGATGGAATGTACAGCTTAGGCAATTTTTCTTGTCATTTGGCATTTTATATATTCTCAGGGGCGGAGTGAGAATACTAACCCAAGTGGCCGGAGTCGGCCTGTCGTAAAAGGCGACAAAACGCCAGCTGCGTGGTAAGGCGTCAAGCCAATCTGGATAGCAACCACCCTTGTTGAAGTGAAAACTCCTTTAGCGGCGTTGTGCACTTTTTTGTGATGGGTAAAAAATTATAAACTCGCGACAGGTCACGTGTCCTGATCGAAATCGAAAATACATATCTATTCGAATTGCGGCTTTATTACAATGAAATACAGTTGAGTTTTTGAAGTGAAAACTTTTTTAGGCGCGTGGAGCACTTTTTGGGTGAACATCGTTTGTAAGCTGTTGGACGTTATGAGCTATTTTTTTATTGTTTTAATTAAAAAGCTATTAAATAAATATTAAATGTTTATAACCTGTAGCTTAAATATCGGTTATGGAGTATTAATCTACACATAAGTATTAATTTAATAGGTTTATGATATGGTGGTGTTAAACTAGTCTTACAATTACCCGTATACTTTGTGCCCACATGCTGCGTGTTAGCAGTGCTTTTGGAGTCGCAAATACCCACAGAGATTAATCGTTTACTATTTATTAAGTGGATCGTCAGACTATTTATTATTCAACGGAAATAAAAAAAAATACGCATTTAAAATCTCTATTTTTGAATAATAAAATGTGTCAAAGGCAAGTATTATAATTCCATTAGGTTTAAATTAAAAAAAAAACAATAAAATGTCTACAACAGAGAAGTAAGACGTTATTATCATTAAGGAATGTCAATTTAAGAGAAGAAAACAATGTAAAAGTCGTTCAAGCGGATGCCTGGTGAGGCCGCTCTGTTGGGAGCCAACACGTACAAAGATAAGCCTTATTTCATTATTAAGCGACAGCGTGAGCGATTTATAGCCTTAGGTTTCTTCCATTTATTTTTATAGGTCGTTTCCTATACTTAACGCAGATAATTTTCTATAAAAATAAAACAAATGCAAGGATATTGTAATGTGTAGATAAATATATAGGTACATATTTATATACATATTCAAATACGTAGGTACATGCCAAAGTATAATTTTTCCCGCATTTTTTTTCATACAGGATCCCATTAGCCAAAGACTCCAACACTTACTGTATTGCCGATGATGATTTAGTTTAGTTATGTAATTTAATGATTTTGTGACTATATATGGAAGCTGGGTTCCAAAATAAATGATTATTATTAATATTACTAGTCAATCCGGCAAACGATGTTCTGCCATATGAATCTAAAAAAAATTAGCCTATGTCCTTCTCCAAGGTCAAATCTATGATTATACCGAACTTCATCAAAATTTGTTCAGCGGTTTAGGCGAGAAAGTGTAACAAACAAACTCACTTTCGCATTAGTAATATGAGTTAGACTTTACAACGGTTGTCCGCTCACGCTACCTCTTCACAATAAGTTACAGTCTTTATACAATAGTGTTTAGCATTTTACTGGAATATCACTTTGCCTGTTTTAAATAATGATTTTATATACAAAGCTTTCATTGATTTTATAGTGGGAACAACTCGTAAAACTAGTGAGCCGGTGACCGCCTACGGACTTAAGGCTGGCGCATAAACTGGAAACTGGATCGACAATAGAATCGTCGTTTCGATCTGAAAAGTTTTATAAGGGAAATTTCCTTGATGTTAATTGTTTCGTATTTAAATACAAAACATATAAGTTATTTCCTTTAAATAAAAATAATATATTTGTCAAAAACAATCAAAAGGTACACAGTAGTTATGTTTCGCAAACAACTGGCATACAAAATGAAATTTAATTGTTTTATAAATATAATAAAACTAATATAATAATAACATAGATTAATCAAGCATAAATGTTCCTATTTCATGTAGTTTTATACATATACCATTTAATTAACTTATTTTTGAGATGTCATTAATATCATACCATATAAACATGTAATATACAATAGATTATTTATATAAAAAAATATTTTATGTCATAAAAACATTTCTCTAAGAGGCAGTTAAATAATTTAGTTTTAAACTGTCTTTTTGGCAATTCCCTTATCGATTTTGGTAAGGTATTATAAACTGTTACCGCCATCATATTGTAACAAAATTCCGGTGTTATTCCTTGGGGTCATAAATCTCGTAGTACGTAGTTTAACTTTCAAGCTCTTATTATCAAAATTTTTTGTAAAAAAATCTTCATTCTCTTTTACAAAACTTCCAATTTGAAATATGTATACCACCAGTAAGTTAGTCCTCGTAAATTTCTAAAGAGAGGTTTACAAGAAATTTATTATTTCTTGTAAAGTTCATTCCGAGAAGTATAACCACAGGACGAAAATTCTGCACGGCCTCTATCGTTTTTAATTTTCTATGAGTCTTCTACTACTCGTCGTCTACTATTTACTATATATAGAACGAATGTCAATAATGCGGAGTGCATCTACTGGCAGACGGTAGTCATGCAATAACGGTCGAAAACGAGGTATCTGTCCTTACAATAAGGCCGCCATCTAGACCCACACACCAAACATAGCAGAGAAGGGAACTAAAATCAATAATGAAGATAGCTTGAAGTATTTAGAAGAACCATTCCAGCTCGATCTTCCCATAAAGAAAATAGGAAAACAAGAAGTAATTGATATTATCAAAACTCTCAATAAAAAGAAAGCCCCTGGTTATGACTTAATCACCGCAAAACTTCTCTGCGAGGTTCCTGAAACAGCTATTGTATTTTTGACTCACTTGTTTAACTCTATACTCATAAGAGGCATTTTTCCACCTCAATGGAAGATTGCTCAAATAAAAATGATCCTAAAACCTGGCAAAGCTCCCGAAGAAGTGTCATCATACAGGCCCATCAGTCTACTGCCCATATTATCTAAAGTAATGGAAATCCTCTTCCTTAACAGATTGAGCACAGTCATAACTGAAAACAATATAACACCTGACCACCAGTTTGGCTTTAGAAAAAAGCATAGCACTATTGAACAGGTACACAGACTAGTAGAAGAAATCCACAAAGCCTTCGAAAATAAGAAATATTGTTGTGCTGCATTTTTGGACATCTCTCAAGCGTTTGACCGAGTTTGGCATGAAGGCCTATTATGTAAAATAAAACAACTACTTCCAACAAACTATTACATTTTCTTAAAATCATATCTTGCTGAGAGATTTTTCTATGTAAAACAAGGAGAAGAAACAACCAGACTCCATAGGATCCATGCCGGAGTTCCTCAAGGGAGCGTGCTTGGCCCTACTTTATATCTAATCTTCACTTCAGACCTACCTATGACCGACGGCGTTTTAATAGGTACTTTTGCGGATGATACAGCAGCTCTAACTGTCCACGACGAGCCTACACAAGCCAGAAACATGCTGCAAAGATACCTAGACACTATCACAGAATGGTTAAGTGCTTGGCGAATAAAAGCTAACGAAACAAAGTCAATACAGGTAACTTTTACCATGAGACGAGAAACATGTCCCCCCGTATCGCTTAATGGAGTTCAAATAGCTCAATCAAACGTTGCCAAATACCTTGGAGTTTATTTAGACCGTCGTCTTACCTGGAGAAATCATATCTTCACAAAACGAAAAGCCTTGGGAATACAGCTAAGGAAAATGTACTGGTTGTTCAATAGGAAGTCACAATTGTCACTAGAAAATAAGCTACTACTATACAAGTGCATACTCAAACCAATTTGGACTTACGGAGTTCAACTGTGGGGGACTGC
The DNA here is from genome assembly GCA_963693495.1 of Malacosoma neustria. Classification (NCBI taxonomy): domain Eukaryota; kingdom Metazoa; phylum Arthropoda; class Insecta; order Lepidoptera; family Lasiocampidae; genus Malacosoma; species Malacosoma neustria. The sequence goes on from OY856397.1 coordinate 3,536,469, forward strand.
GTCCAACTCAAATATAGAAATCCTACAGCGGTTTCAATCAAAGATGCTTAGGATAATCACAGATTCACCTTGGTTTATTACCAACCAACAATTACATCATGACCTTGGAGTTAGGACAGTTCAAGAAGAAATAAAACACATGATGAGATCCTACAGAATTAGGCTAAACCACCATCCAAATGTATTAGCATCGGGACTGATGAATATCGATACAGCGTTCAAAAGGCTGAAAAGAAAGTCACCTAATGACTTATAACTTGCACGATAGACCTACCTTCATAAGCTTCACCACTTGCAATAAAGGGCAAATGTCACTGGACAGACCGCCCTCCAAGACACTAAACATACTTAACTAGTTGCTGAATGTTAATAATGAAACAGATCGCAAAAATATATACAAAAAAAAAAAAAAAAAAATCTAGACCCAAAACACGCAACAGGACGTTTGTGTTATGAGCACTAAGTAACTATTATACCTAAACACCCTGACTCGGTACGGGAATGGAACCTGTGTGCATTTGTTTCTATGTGCGAAAACAATTGCTGTACGGAGGTTGATACTCTTAATGAATGAATGCATGTATTTTTTTTAATTGCTGTAGGATAGCATGCAGTATGACGGCCCGCTTAGAATTTAGCAGTTACCGTCGCATATGGTTGTTTGCAACGTCAGTAACATCGCCAGTCCTATAAGGGTACAGGAACTTCGGTCACTAATGCCGGAACACAACACAGAGTTATTATGGCGGCATACTTAAGTCCAAAGGTGGTCGCCATCCAGACGGGCTTGGGGCCCTACCACGTAGCTATAGTGGGTTGTTTTGTCGCCTTTTCCGACAGGCCGACACCGGCTGCAGAGGTCAGTATTCTTTCTCCGCCCCTGCACGGATAGAAAGTGCACCGAGAGTATGATGACGAAAAAGTCACTGGTGTGTCCCATGCCCAAAAATGGAGTTAATTCTGATTCTATTGAGTATAAAGGTGAAATTGAACGTTGTATTGATTCATTAGAGAGTAAAAGAAATTTTATCTATCTCAAAACAGTTTACGGAAATGAGGTTGTCCACGTAAGCCACAGTATATTGGGAAACAGTATGACAAAAAAATAACAATATTGCTAATATCCCTAGAACTTTTGTTTCTATGTTCAAAATCTATTTCATAATAGCATAGAAAAAAATGAACACTCTTTTACGTAGATGCTGTTTTATACATATAATTTTATTTATTTTTAAACATTAATAATAAAAATAAAGAGGGAGTGAATCGTAAGAGCCGATGCATGCCAATGGACTGACTATCAGGGTTGCTGAAGATCGTGTGAAGTGGAGCAGAACAAATCGAAAAGATGACCCCGTACGCCGAAGCGGAAGTTTGGGTTATAACCGGGATTTAACCAGAGATTATGATTATTTGCACTAATAATAAAAAAAATATATTGAAGAAAACGATATTATTTATAGGAATCACATATGTATGATGTATACATACATAAAACCATATGCCGTAATTTTGAAAATTCAGATTAGCCACTCATTTTGCTGGATAGAAATTATTCCGATACAGTGCTAGTTTTTAAGCTTAATACATAATATAAGATTTTGCATAATATACCAATTAAAATGAAATTACTGTTAAGGTCAGGCTTTATTTTCCAGGGGCAGCGGAAAATAGGTTTTAAAATAGGCAACTGAAGTTTGAGTTCGGAAATCCAAACAAAAAATATGCCCTTTACCTCCTCTGCTTATAAAATAACATTTTTTTTAAAACAATTGATTAAAAAATTCTGTAATAAATAATCAAATTATGTATATTGTTTGTATAATTTCATAATGTCTTTTTTGTTTCTTTTTTATTGTTTTTTTTTCTATAAAACGTTTATATAATTGAGATTTTTATAGTCGTAAAAGCTCGAATGGATAGTTTAGTTTTTATTATATTTATTGACATTGCATTTTAATTTTGTATATAAGTTGTTGGCGAAACATGATTATTTTGTACCTTGTAATATGTTTTTGACAAATAAATGATTTATTAATTTTGATTTGACGGAAGAAGAGCACTGGAAGTATCTAAAAGCACAGAGTATGTAGCCTTTTCTTATTGTATAACCTTGTGTTGTTCTAAATATGTATTTTAAGCGTATATAATACGCATCTAAGTAAACACCTAGACAAACAATGTATAATATGTATTTACTTATAAAAGAAAAGTATATATGTATATATAGTAGTAGTATATCAATTGTATAGTACTTATAATACAAGTGCTATGCAACTTAGTTTGGGACTAGATGGCGTTGTGTGAATTGTACCTGTATATTAAAAAAATTCTTTCTTTTTTAATATGACCAGCCTTTTCAGGATTTATGATGTTGAAAGCTTCCCCATCTATAGATTGAGATGCTCAATTATTATTTCCATTGCCAATTTACATTGTGTTGTATAATTATAACTTCGATTATAATCATAATCATAATAATCATAATCATAATCTTTATTTGTTAAAATGCAGGTCTGTTTACAAATGATGTCAGTTTATAAATTCTTCCCAGTGCATTTTTGCCCCCAGGCGTACAAATATACATTATTATTTGGGAAATTAATTAATTACTTCACAATAAATTCTTAATTCTAAAAACTTTCATATATTATTAATTTATATTAATTAAAATCGTCATTCAAAAATTCCATTATATTATAGTAACATTTCTCAATTAAGAATAATTTTAATTTTCTTTTAAAATTTGCCATGTCAAGATTTTTAAAACTATTGGGTAATTTATTAAAAATTTTCGGTGCCATACCAAATATACTTTTGCTGGCTAGGGATGTATTCATTGAGTTTGTTATTAACTTATTTTTATGTCTTTCATTATATTTTTGTTGATCTCCGAATTTCGGAAAGCTGTTTGGATTACATTTAACAAATAATGCTACCTCATATAAATATAGCCCAGTTAGAGTTAAAATATTCATATTCCTAAAATGGGGTTTACAGCTATCCATAAGTTTAATATTACATATTGCTCTTATGCACCTCTTTTGTGATCGAAATACATCTTCTTTGTTACTTGAGTTGCCCCAGAAGATTATACCATAGCGCAGTATAGAATCAACACTTCCGTAATATGCTGTCAGAGCTGTATCACAATTGACTACTTTTCTTAGGTGATAGAGAGCATATGAAAGACTATTTACTCTCTTAATTATATTATTTGTATGCTCATTCCAAGTCAACTTTCTGTCAATGTGTATTCCTAAAAACTTTATAGAATTAATTTCATTAATTATGTCATCACCATAAATTATGTCAAATTTTGAATAATTAGTGCGCTGTTTAAAGTGCATTATTTTAGTTTTATTTATATTTATACTTAAATTATTCCATTGCAGCCATTTTATTATGTCAATTAATACATTATTTATAATTTCTACATAGTCATTGTTTTGTTTGTGTATAATCACTGTGCTGTCATCTGCAAAAAGAGTCATAGGGAATTCAGTGCATTTAGGGATATCATTAATATAACATAGAAATAGTAGCGTACCTACTGCATTTACAAATACTGTGGTCAAATCTTTAAACGTTTTCCATTAGTCTGTTTTGTTTACTTCACATCCAAATAAAGAATGTATTTATTACATTTTTATGTTTATTGAATAACGTTTATTTGTTTTCTAAGTTATGGGGATTGTTTCATCCAACCACAAAATATGTCATACAGAAATTGAACTTTACATTTTACCTTTACTATGTTTCAGCAAGACAGAGTTTACCACATTTCATGTTTAGGGTTAAACGGTTATTTTGGCTTAATATCTGTGTTTTCTAGCCAAATATATATAAAACAATTCTTAATGAGTTTGTGTGTGTGTGTGTGTGTGCAGGTTTTATACAAATTTAATTGATATTAGAACTTACATGTATTATAAAATTGATCATTCATAAGATATAAATTAATTTAATAAGTCTATCGGTGTGACAAAGAGGAAGTTTCAAATATGGCCTCATCCTAAAGCTGGTGGATCCTGCTTAACAACAGGGCCGGGACCCTTTCAGTTTTCACTCATGCAGCAGTCGTCATAAATACGAATAAGTTTACGTTTATGTTTACGAAATTATAATTAAAATATTTTACACAATGTGTGTTTGTGATACGATTCGATATCACGTTATTCCGTTCTGAGAAATTTATTCAGCGATAAATGAAGACAAAAACTGAAAGATCCTTTCGAATGATCTACAATTATTTATCCGAAAGCATCTTACGCTGTCACGGTTTTTCCAATAAATGGCGCCTCATTTGTTAAATCACGTTCATTTAACTACGTTTACGGTTTTAGGGAGATTATCGCTACCATGTTATTTCCGGTTCCAAAAACGTCCGCTTAGTATTGCTTTATGCATAATGTACGTACACAAGGGTGACTATGGTAGCCAAATATGTCATGAAGAGAAAATGCAGTCAATGCCAGAGTTGCACAAAAACTTTTAGTTCTAATCCTCCGTTGATGGCATATCTGTAGAACAGCAGTGACGTGTAGAAAACATTTACTCTCATCTATGGATGTTCGTGACGCAAGGTGCGCAGCTAACATGCTGCCGTTCGCATAGGGGACTAAAATCTGGGTTGCTTCATCATCATCATCTTAGCATTGAATCCCGGTTGCAACTCAAACTCTCGCTTCGGCGTCTGGGGTCTGCTTCCCAACTTTTTCTTCTCCACTTCGCACGATCTTCCGCATCTCTGGTCAACGACAAGTTCCATTTGTTCCCCACGTAAGTAGCCGTTTGCCGTAAAACGTGGCCATACCAGCTAGCTGGCCAAGCCAGCATAAAACCTGGTTTACTTATGTAGGAACAAAACATAAGGTTATTATGACGGCATATTTAGATACTAGGGTGGTTGCAATACTAGGGCTATTTTGTCGCATTTTACGACAGGCCACTCCCGGTCGCAGGGGTAAGTATTCTTACTTCACCCCTACACAAAGAAAACTTAAACTTTCCTATGTCAGGGAAGGGGGTTACTAAGGGGGGGGGGGGGATGGGGTTAGTTTCGCCTAATCTACAAATACTCGAGCTCCAAAATCAAATTTTCCATAAACAATTGGAATGAAACACAAATAAGATTGAGTTTTAGATCAAATAAAAAGTTTAAATTAAATATTTAAAAAATTGAGTACCAACACATTTTCGAATTCGGATGAAGTAAAGTAAAGAAAGTAATGTTATTTTAAGTATATTCGTTGTCTTATGTACTTAATGAGATCTTAATTTTCGTCTCCACAGAATATTATTAGATTTGGCGCACATCTGCGCTCTGCGTGCGGAAGCTTGTTTGGCGTAAGTCAATTTGCTCAATTATAAGGTTAATGCTGTTGGCTTAGCAATGCTTTTAAGGGAAAACCAAGTTATTATAATTTTTTATGGATTTTTTCTTATAACAAGTGAATATGCAAGAAATATTTTTCTTAATTTTTTATTGTTACATAATAGTGCAATATAAATATAGTTTTTTTTTGTTCTAGAAAAGAAAAAAATGCCTTTACGCGCTACTTGCATAATGGCTTCACAACAGGCTTTGCGGGGTGGGTTACCAGCATGAAATACACTCCTTTTCAGGTTTTAGAAAGCTCGCGCCAGATACCCACTACAATTTTCTCCAGGCTCCTAATCAGTTTGCCTAAGTCCAAGGTGTTGGGAAGTGACGCTAGATGGCCACCACCACTGTAATCGGCACTGACATTGATAGTGGACGTCAGTAATCCGGGGAAGAAAATCTCCTAGCCGCCAATGATATTCCCGAGTTCTATTTTCTACGTGGGGTGAGGGGCACGCGGAGCCCTGAGACCTTGTTCTATGCAGTCGCAGATCATTGACAACCCTACGGCGAAATATTGACAATTGACACAGCCCTATCTAGTCAAAGTATACAGCAAAGCATTTGTGTCATGAATACTAGACAAACGATGTACTACGCGTGTGTGTGTGTGTGTGTGTGTGTGTGTGTGTGTGTGTGTGTCTTGGAAATAATTTCTATACGTGCAGGGGCGGAGTAAGAATAACCTCTGCGGCCGGTGTTGGCCAGTCGTAACAGGCAAAAAAATAATACTAGCTACATGGTAGGGCCCCAAGCCCGTCTGGCTGTCACTATTGGTCTCTAAATATGTCTACATAATAACCTTAATGCTGTTTTATATATAGCCGATCACGCCCGCTCCGCTGGGCGGTTAACAGGTCTATCTATACAGGTAATCTAAAAAATGAGAAAGGTTATCTTCGTGAAAAATATAAAAAAAAAATCATTAAAAAGTATCCTATGTTACTTCTAATACATCCAAGAATATGTGTACAAAGTTTCATGATGATCGGTTAAGTAGTTTTCACGTGATAGCGTAACAAACAAACTTACTTTCACATTTATAGTATTTGTATGATTTTTTTAAATTATTGTTCGTACATACGTAAGTTTGTACATATTTATTATAAATTCTGTGACGTCATTCCAAGGGCTTAACGTAAGATCACCGTTAATTTTTAAGAACCAGCATCATGTTGAGTTAGGTCCTAAGGGCTGCGGAAGAATTTGGATTCCCGCAGCCCCGCGCGCACGTGTGAGGAGACACCGGGGTGGTGGTTTTAGCCGGTAAGAATCCGGCACGGCCCTCCGCCTTTCCCCAGGCGGAAGTAGTCCATGAGGATTTCCCCACCCCGTAAAAAAAAAAAGGTCCTATTTAGGACAATGTAATTGTAATTTGTGTTATAATTTGAATGCAAATTTACTGTATGAGTGAGTCCTAATAAATCATTTCTTTCTTCTAATAACTTTATGTTGCCGGAATTTCGGCACGTGCCCGCACAGCAGCAAACAATCCAAATTCTAGTTCCTCTAAGCGGACGGCACTGCTGGGACCCTGGCGTCGCAAACATTCATAGGCGATGGTAGCTGCGTAGTGTTAAGTGGGCCGTCAGCCTGACTGATGTTATATGGGATGTCAGAGGTTACGTGAGGATGCGGTACTAGCGGGAGGAGGGGGTCTAAGTTTCTATCCTCTCATGTCTTGTTCATATGAATGTAATCTATACAAATAAATAAAATTGGAGGGTCTGTTTGTAAAATTAAAATAACGGCTTTTTACTAATTGCATTCGGACGTATACACGGTACATATACTAAAACAACGTTTTTTATAATTTTTGTCTGTCTGTCTGTTTGTTCCGGCTAATCTTTGAAACGGCTGGACCGATTTTGACGTGACTTTCACTGGCAGATAGATAGATGTAACAAGGAGTAACTTAGGCTACTTTTATTTTAGAGAAAAAAAATGGTTTTAGTCTTAGAGTATACATAAGCAAGCTTGCTTATGTATACTCTAAGGTTTTAGTTAAAAGTGATCAGTTTCGGATTTTAAAAATCCAATTTAAGTTGACCTCAGATTTACATCATCAATCATATAAAATAGGGTTCAGCTTAGGCTGGACTTCGTAGGTTCGAAGGCAGTTTGTATATTTAATTTATTTATATTTTAGGGTTTATAGGGTTTGTAATCCAAAATAAACCATGAGATATATCCGAAAAATGCTGCCCAAAGTCACTATTCTACGCGGACGGGGTCGCGGGCATAGCTAGTAATAAATAAGCTACAAAAGCTTATAAGTTTTGTTAGTACTATAATGATAACAAATACGGTAGTTATTAATTAGTTTTTTGATTCCAATTACATATGGTTCATATCACAACTGGGAATAATCTCATTTTGGCAGAGCACCAACTTTCGCGCAATTAGAGCAGTGATTGTCAAATCTACACTCCATTTCGGCGTAGTCGGTTAAATTTAACGCAGGCTTTTAGCACTCCAGGTCACAGGGCTTTGAACATAATGGGGATCGCAACCCACTTTCCAAATGAGAAGGGGAACCTAGTTGTGGTGGACTCTGAATTAAATTAACAGTTTTTTTTAATACTATAGGATAGCAGACAGGCTGACGGCCCGCATAGAATTTAGCAGTTACCGTCGCCTATGGGTGTTTCAAACGCCAGTGGCACCGCGAACACGCTGCTGTCCCATAAGGGTACAGGAATTTGGGTCACTAATGCCGGAACACAACACAAGGTTATTATGGCGGCCCTCAGGAATACCTGACTTATAAGGAAAGGGGAATCAATGTGTGAATAATAACTTTGTGTTGTGTTCCAGCATTAGTGACCCAGGTTCCTGTACTCCTATGGGACAGTACCGTGTTCACGGTGCTCCTAGCGTCGCAAAAATCCATAGGCGAAGGTAACTTACTATTGACTGGGCTGTCAGCCTGTCTGTTAACCCTAGGTTTCAAAACTTTAGAAATGACTACTTGGATAATAATGATTTTGCCGTAAGTGGGAGATGTGTAGATGATCTCGTCGCTGCGTTTCTCTAATCCGGTGTCTGGCTTGGTAGCCAGGGTGACCCGAGGCGTTCCAACGTGCGAAAGCCATTGGCCGTTGTATGTAATATGATTTCGCTCTAATATTCGTTCGCGATCTTCTTCTCATAGATAAATATTTTAAAATATTTAGAGAGTAATAATTAATAACAATTATGTGAAATTTTAAACATAAATTATTCTAAAATAGATTAATCAATCGTTTCGAAACAAAGTTAGAATATTTTTTAAGCCACTAACTGATTAATGTTCGCTTCTCGTGTATAATACAACTCAGACCATATTTATACAAAAAGAACATGAAAAATTTATGTACTACTCAAGTATGTACAAATTAATTAATCTTGGGTTCCGTATAAAATTATATTCGTATTTTACACAACATCAAATGATACGCTTAAGTTTCAAGTTTTTCTTCAAGGCAGAATTAAAAGCTACCACATTGCTTATCTACGCAGTAGTAAAAGACAATAAATAGGCGATTTTCTGTTTTGCAGGAAAATAACCTATGCGTTTTCCTTTCAAATTTGGGAACTTAAAGGCTATGCCTCCCGGTAAAATTGAATAATCACAAGTATTTTCTAGTAGCTTCGTACTCAAGAAGAGTCATAGGCACAGTGACGCAATAGGCAAATTTTAGACCTATTTTTTTTATTGCTGTGGAACAGCAGACAGGCTAATGGCCCGCTTAGAATTTAGCAGTTACCGTCGCCTATGGGTGTTTGCAACTTCAATGGCACCGCGAACACGCTGCTGTTCCATAAGGGTAAAGGAACTTGGGTCACTAATGCCGGAACACAACACAAGGTTATTATGGCGGCATACTTAAGACTAAAGGTGGTCGCCATCCAGACGGACTTGAGGCCCTACCACGTAGCTAGGGTGGGTTGTTTTGTCGCCTTTTACGACAAGCCGACCCCGGCCGCTGAGGTTAGTATTCTTTCTCCGCCCCTTTTTTTTTTTTTTTTTTTTTTTGGTCTCGGGGAAAAACCTCTCTTGACGGGTTCCCCCGGCCCGGGGGGACCGAGGGATATGTGGGACTCCGGGAAAGATGATTGGCCATCCGACTACCCACTAAAAAACCCCGCTGTTCTCCTATCGCCTACGCCCGGGCCCACGGATATATGGCCTGCCGATCTCGTGGCCCGGGCCGGCGCCGGCCCGCCCTTTGTCTTGAGGCGGGCCCCTTCTAAAGTGTTGGCGCCAGGGGGTCAGGGTTTCGTCCCCCCGGCGCTCTCCTAACAACTCTAGGAGTTGAGGGGGGCCGCGGAACAGCACGCAGCCCTCACCCTCGCGGCAATAGTGCGGGCGGCGGGTCCTCCCCCAAGGGGCCGCCCGCGACCGCTTTTTACGGCGGCCGGAGGTCGTTACTGGCCCTCCGGCGCCGCCGGCGTGGCCTGCGTTGGCGGGAGGGGAGTGTGGTGGTCAACTCCCGCTCCCGCTCCGCCGCCTCCTTTGCGGACATGACTGCCTCGCAGAAGGAGGCGACGGCCGTCCATCCAGGATCGCCCCCGACCATGGACAGAACCAGGGCCGGGAGCGACAGGTCCACGCCGATTTGGGCGACGAGGGCGCGGCGCTCCTCGCGCCACGCAGGGCACACGGCGACAGTGTGGTTCACCGTGTCCTCCTCGTCGCCCGCGCCACAGTGGTGGCACCCTGACGTCATCTCCCGCCCTATGCGACACAGGTACCTCCCGAAGCAACCGTGCCCCGAGAGGACCTGCGTCAGGCGGAAGGTCAGGGCGCCGTGGCGCCTTTCCAACCATTCGGCCAGGACGGGCCTCACCGCTTCGATGGTGGCGTGGCCCGCGCTGGGGTGCGCGAGGCGCTCCTTCCACTCCACCATGAGCACCACGTCGCGCAGCTCCGCCCGCTTTGCCTCAACTTCGCGAGGCGCGGGGCGAGAGCCACGCTCGGCCGCGTCCCGGCGCCACTGGTACAACAGCGCCAGGACCCGGGCCTCGAGGTCCCATGGTGGGGATCCGGCCAGCAGGGAGGCCGCTTCGAAGGACACCGTGCGGTATCCCCTTATCGCCCTGACGGCCAGGACGCGCTGCGGCCTGCGAAGCAGCGCCGTCGTTTTGGCCGTCAGGCGATCCGCCCAGATCGGGGCCCCGTAAAGGGCCATCGACCGCACGGTTCCTTCAAAGAGTCTGCGGCACACTGCGCCCGGCCCGCCGATATTCGGCAGCAGACGGGAGAGTCTCGCCGCCGCCCGTACTAGCCTCGGCGCCAGGCACTCGAAGTGCGCCGCAAAGTCCCATCGGCCATCGAGCACCAGTCCGAGATAATTCATGGACGGCCCGACGGCGATGCGGACGCCTCCTACCGTTATGCTCAGGCCCGGTGGCGGCCTCTGGCGGGGCCCGTAGAATATAAGGGCCTCCGTCTTGTTTAAGGCCACCTCCAGGCCGAGTAGCCGGATTCTAGCCACCGTTTGCGCCACCCCAGCCGTGCCCAGAAGGCACGCCTGGCGGGGGTTCCTCCCACGCGCTGTGACGAGCGTGTCGTCGGCGTAGCAGATGACGCCGACGCCGGGGAGGAGCGCCCCTCTCAGGACCCAGTCGTATGCGATGTTCCACAGCAGGGGGCCCAGGACCGACCCCTGCGGAACACCGCACACGACGTCTCGCCGACTTTGCCCACCCTGGACCGGGTAGACGACGGCACGATCATCCAAATATGCCTCGACTATGCGGCGGAGGTAGGGAGGCACCCGATGGTACTTGAGCGCCTCCCGCACGCAGCTCCACGGCAGGGTGTTGAAGGCATTGGCGATGTCAAGTGACACTGCCAATAGCACCCTGCCTCGAGCCACCGCGTCCTCCGCCTGGCTCCTCAGACGCGTGATCGCATCAATAGTGGAGCGCCCCTTTCGGAACCCGAACTGTTCGTCCGCCAGGTTCGGCCCCTCCGTCTCTAGGTGCCGGACGAGGCGGTCTGCGAGGATCCTTTCGAAGACCTTCCCCACCTCGTCCAGCAGCACGATGGGCCGATAGGTGGACGGTGAGTCCGCCGGGCGCCCCTCCTTCGCGATCAGGACCAGCCTCCCCGTCTTCCATCTGCGGGGAAACTGGCCCGATCGCAGACACGCGTCGAAGAGCCTCAATAGTCGGGGCTCCAGGACGTCGTGGGATAGAACCCACGCACGCCCCGGTATGCCGTCGAGGCCGGGGGCGGTGTTCTTGGCCTTCAGCCGCAACATCGCTGCCCCCAGCTCTGCCCGGTCCACGTCGGGCACGTGGTCGTCGTCCGCGCTGGGGTCCCTCTCATCCCAATGAGGCGGGACCATGGCGGGAGGCGGGTGCTCAGCCCTCGTGGGGAACAGAGCGCCAACAAAACCGTCCACCTGGCGCGGAGGGAGACTCTCGGTCAGCGGGGGCGCCCACGGGCGGAGCTTGCCCCGCACCGTTTTGTAGGATCGCCCCCAAGGATCTTGATCTAAGCTGGCCAAGAGCCCCTCCCACGCCGCCGCCTTCGCCTCGCGGATAGCGAGGTGGAGGTCGTTTCTGGCGCTCCGATACTCCCCGTAGAGCCGAGCCTCCGCGGCTGCTCTGTCCGCGTCGCAGCGACTCCGTCTTCGGAGCCTGGTGTACTGGCGGTGGGCGTAGTTGCACGCCCTGCGGAGCCGCTCAAGCTCCGCACTCCACCAGTACACCTGGCGCGGGGGTCGGTGTGGCCCCCGCCTCAGCATCGCCGCGTCGCAGACGTCAGTCATAAGCGACCGCAGGTTCTCTGCCTCCTCGTCGACGTCACCCGAAGGTACGTCGCCCGGCCTCGACCACGTAGCGACAGTCAAGGCCTCGCGGAAAACCTCCCGATTCATCTTTCCAATTGTCCAGCGCGGACAGTCACCCAACAGGGTCACCTGGGTTGGAGGCTCTCGCTGACGGGCGGAGACGCTGAACCGGATGTAGCGATGATCCGACAGCGTCTCAACGCCCGTGAGCACCCTCCAGCCTCGCACACGGCGGGCCAGGAGGGCCGACGCGAACGACACGTCGACGATCGACCCCCCCAACTGCCTCACGCACGTGTGCTCACGACCCTGGTTGAGGATTTCCAGACCCCTCTCCACGGCCCAGTCCTCTACCAGCTCACCCCGCGCGTCGGTTCGCAGGGAACCCCAGGCCTGAGATTTGGCGTTGAGGTCCCCGAGGACGAGCACGGGGCGCGGGAGGAACCGCTGGACCGCGTTGCCCAACTCTTCCATGTACCCTTCAAAGTCGGCGAGACTCCTGTTCGGGGAGAAGTAGCCGCCCACGACCACTATCTCCCCGAATCTGGCCGCAACGTAGCCCCTCACCACTTCCGTGGGGAGCGGGGTACCCGCGGCGGTCCTGGCGTGTATAGCCACCATGCCGTCCAGATCCCCAACCCAATCGCCTTGGGTGGGGACGTAGTACGGCTCGGCGGCCACGGCGATGTTGATATTCCACTGCGCCAAACTCAGAACCATGAGATTCTGAGCATTGGCGCAGTGGTTGAGATTCGTTTGGAGGAGATGGATATCCATTATTTGGTTGAGATATCCATCTTCTCAGTCCTCCGTGCCTGCACCTGCGGGGGGGCGATGTCCCCCGCGGCGGCTTCGGCACGACGGCGCTTTCTCCTTTCCTTTTCCCGCCGCTTCTTGGCCTGTCTTTTGGCCACGAAGCGGCTATTCTTCTCCTTTTCTTTCATGTCCGTCGCTGAATTTGCCGGTCGGCCGGTGCGGCGGCAGGTGCACAGCGGCGGGCCTCCCCCGACCCTATGATTAGCCGGTCTGTTGGCCGCCGCGCAGACCACGCAATTGGGCGTGGCCTTGCAGGTGGCAGCCGAGTGCCCTGGCTGACCGCAGCGGTAGCAGGCATCGCTGCGGCTCGTTGGGCACTTGCAATTCGCCGCGAGGTGACCCGGCGCCAGACACCTGAAGCACCTCGGCTCCCTCTTATCAAGCACCTCAATGAGAGCCGAGGCCCAGCCGACCAGGATGTGGCCTAGCCTCTTCAGCTCGTTGGCGGCCACCACCGGCACGAGCACGTTCGTTGTGCCCGTCCCATCGCGCCCCAGACGCATCCCCCCGGAAGTGACTTTCTCCGCAGGGCAACCTGTGGCGCGAGCGATGGCAGCCGCCACGTCGTGCGCCGTCGTGCAGTCATCGAGGCCCGAGATGCGCACCTTTACGCACTTCTCAGGCCTCGCAATTTTGACGTCCTCCTCCTTGAGGACGTCTTTCAGCCGCGCGGCGAGGGCATCAGCTTTCGCCCCCTGGTCGGCGCCAGAGAGCAGCATCATGCGTGCCCCTGTCCGCGCAGTTTTCATTTTGATGCCGCCCTGTATATCGAGGGCGGCGATATCCACCTTGGCTTTGGCCTCCGCCAAGAGGCCCCCGTAGGTGACCCCCCTCTCCGCCGCTTCAGGGCGGATGGTTAGGGTGACAGCGGCGGTTTTTGGGGCCCTGAGCTTGCGGGGACCCCTCTTCCTCCTCTTTTTAGAAGCCGGCGGCGGCTGCTTGGGCCTTGATGGTATGGCCGATGCTGCCGCCTGCCTGGCTGCGGTTGCTTGAGTGACGGTCGTCGCCTTCTTCTTTTTATTCTTCTTTGCCACGACCGCCCATCCTTCCTCTAGAGGAGGTGGCGGAGGCGCTATCCCTCCTCCTTACGGAGTTGGTGGCGGAGCTCCTCTTCAAAATTCGCGAGCTCTTTCTCTTCTTGTCGGGCCGCTTGGAGTTCCTTCCGAGCCCTCCCTATCCCAACGTACTGCCCAGTTGACGCTGGGCGACCGCGTCCTCGCTTTTTTGGACCGCCTTTTGCAGCGGCCGAGTCAGCAGAGACCTCCTCAGAAGTTGAGGCTCCGGGGTCATTTTCCCCCCTGGAGCTGTCCCTGGACCTCCTAGATCCCCTCTTGCGCTTGCCCAGGACGGATCCAGGACCAACGCAAGAGGGAGTGTTCACTCGGGAGCTTGTGCCGCTCGGAATTGTCCGAAAAGACATCCCCGAGCGGACCGAGCCGTCCGAGTCTTCTTCCTCGTTTCGCAACACTACGCCTTTCACAGGCAACCGCTCCAACATCACCAGAGGTGATTGATCTCGGGAAATGTGGGCCCCCCCAGAATACGTTGGGCCCATGCCTGCACCCGAAGGCGCAGGGGAGGATTCTCCACCCTGTCGGGTGGTACCTCCCTGGGGTAGTATCTTAGCATTTACCGAACTCATGATTTCTTTTTTGGTGTGGCGCTCGGGACCGGGTTTACCCCCCGGCCATGCAGCCCATCGGCGCGCCACGGAACCTTGAGCTTCGGGAGGACTGTTATAGGTCCCCCAGCTCCAGCCCCCAAAGCTGGGGGATTCCGGACGGGACGGGACTTGCATCTCCACCACATGCCAGTAAAGCGTGGGTACGACTACCAGACGACACTCCAGAAACCAGGGAGTCGCCTAACGTCGTAGCCGGCCCAGCAAGACCGACGGACAGCGGAGATGCCGTTCCCGCCCCAGGAACACTCTCTGTGCAGGCGCAGTCGAAATGGGCATGGTTTCGACTACCAAATCAGGGCCCGGGATAGTACCCGGGACCCCAACCAGCACTCGCAACCATCCCACCGGGGACCGCGCCACGAACAGAAAGCGAATTTGGGAAAGGATGTGGGAGGTAGACGGGAAGAAAGGTAGGACTCCGTCGCCTCGGACGGGAAGGGGAGTGAGGCGACGGAGGCTCGGGCACCTCGGGCACGCACACCCGTACACTCCTCGGACAGAGGAGCGCCCCTGACCCCTCTTTCTCCGCCCCTGCACGGATTGGACCTAAGAGAGATAGTAACATACATCAAGCGGGATTATATGCTATTAATAAATTTCCAGCACGAATATTTTTTATATTCATTCAGCTCTCTCCGAGTCATGAAGCTTCTGAGGCTTAAACAATATTGGCTACATTTATTTGGAAAATATGATCCAAATACCAAGAAAAGCCCCCGGCTGTGTTTTTCGATCCTTGCATAAAGGGTAGATGAGATCTCACTTCCTGATGTTATAAACTACCCTCTCTTGCGTGAGCGGAAAGTGGCGTGTGTCACTGTAAAGCGCGGGTCGTGTCAACCTCGTTCAGACTTCAGATACTAGATTCATCTATTATTGGCCGTGCCATAACTTTCCCTAAGTGTACAGAGTTGTGAAGTGTAGCTAGTAGTGTATGACAGTTTCTTTGTGAGCAGAAACCTTAAGCGAACCGGGAAAAGGTGGAAAAAAGATCATATATCTCAACAACCACTCTTCATTTATCTTGTGGGCGGCCTATGAGTCCCAACCCACATTAGGGAAAGCAATAAAACTAAAGACAGAAATTAAACAGAAAAATTTCTAAAGATGTACTGTGTTGTCAATAGAGTTACAACAATAAAGTAAAAGGATGAATAGAAAGTACGTTACGACTTAACGGCTTTCGCGATTGTCGGTTTATTGGCGGGCGGACTTACTGACCGTCGTGAGCGATCGGATGAGCTTCCCCAGACAGCCGAGGGAGGCGTCCGCACCTAACGGTATTTTCCGTCATATGATGGCGAGCGGTGTGACCCGATGCGCGCCACAATCTCTCCAACATACAGTCCCTCTCCCACACTGAGGGCAGTAGAATCGTATGAGTACTATTGTCATATCACAGAGTATAACTTTTGAGCGATTTTTTGTATCAATGGCATTCCATGATATTTCATCTTTGTTTGTAATCCAAAATCAGTTTTTAAGAAATAATCAACAAAAATCTGTATTAATATAATGTTATCTTATAAAATTTTGGCGGCTATTTACAAAAACCATACGGATCTCTAAAATGGAGCATAAAAAATAAAAATGGGACCCAGTGGGGTCTTAATGGGTACACAATTCTACTCGCTCCAATCTGATATCAAATATATTACCATAACAAAAGAAAATGATTGTTACATTACGAAACAAATTGTTGTAAGCGAACGTACTTCTTAAATTGGTCGGGTTATCCGTCATCAAGGTGAAAGAAATTGGGTTAAGATTTTTTTAAATGTTTTTTAAGATATCTTGCGTTGTAAGGACGATAATTGCGTAAATGAAGAATAAAGGTAATATAACAAAAATGATTTTTGTATTTTATTATATGACAGGATTTTTGTTATGGTCGGGTAAATTATATTGTTTTTTTATAGATTTAAGTACATAAATATTGTTTTAATGCTTTTTGTAGCTGGAGTTCGGCAAAAAGGCAAACGGCTCGTCTATCGACGTTTGAAATGCCAGAGCCACGGCCAACGCGCTACCAACATCGAAGAAATATTATTACACCTTTTTTGAAAAACTTCATTTCGTACTGCAATGGGAAAACCTTTGCTTCCGGAGAGTACGTAACACGAACGTTCTTGAGAACCGTTTTAAGTTAGAAGAGGCTCCAGGAAATGGGGATGAATGCCAGCCGTTTAAATTATGAAGAGTTTTAGAAGAGAAATTATGATTATGGTCGTTTTCTTCTTAACCATCACAGACACTTTATAGTTACGTTTAGATGCCTAAATTACGTGGATTGTTATCACATAGCTTCTTTGTGACTATTTGCACCGGCGGCAACAGCTACAAGAAGATGAGTTGATTTTGCGAGAGCGAATTCCGTGACCCATTTTTTTTATAGCTGGAGATCATAAGATAGGCAAACTGTTCACCCGACAACAGGTTACCGTCCCCTATGGACGTTTCCGTTCCGTTTTTTATGGCAGCAGACGGGGATGGCGGGAATCGTTCGAAACGAATCCGTAAAGAATAAGTTGAGAATAAGAATAAAGTCTTGATTATAAATCCAGCCTCCTTAGAAATACCTATTGATCCTGCGGTATTATTTAGGAATTAAAAATGAAATAACTTTTGAAGTGAAACTTCTTTGCGCGCTTGATGGTAAAATTTTTACGGATGAAACGTCACAAACATGTGCAACGTTTTTGTCAAAGGAGAGGGAGAGAGCGATTGAGACCGATTGAGAAAGAGTGAAAAAGGGCGAACGTAGCATGAAGCATATTAGTTTCTAATACTTACTTTTTAAACTCGTGATATGTTTCGAACAGAATGTCCGAAATGAATAGATCAAAAAGTTATATACTTAAAGGTATTGAAGCAGTCTTGAATATGAAGTAATTTATTTTGATAAGGATTAATACCAAGATACAAATAAAGAGCCTTTTCTAGTGGCGGCATTTGAATAAAATTTTTAATAAAAGAACACTTATTGTGGCACAACTGTAAAAGTTAGACATATGCTGTCGTGACATTTTTTTTATAAATAATAATGTGTTCTGCAAAGTCGTAGTACATTATTTTATTCTATCATTAATAGTTCGCAGCGCACGCGATGCAAGAATATTTTAGGTAATTTTTTACACCTTGGGTTACATTATTGAAGTTTTAGTAAGGATCCCTAATTTTTTTGAAGATATAGCCTATGTCAGCTGGGGATAATGTAGCTTCCCAACAATTAATTTTTCAAATCAGTGCAGTAGTTTGGGAGCCTATTCAATGCAAACAAACAAACAAACAATGAAATCATACCAAACATATTCGTTCGAAGCGCAGTCCATTTATTAAACTTGGATTATAGAAATCTATAAGGCGCCGATTCACGGCCACCTAGAGTTCACTAAATTAGTTTGCAAAAGAAGTTTCACTTGTGACATGTGTACTTTGTACTCACGCACTTTTAATTTTGTTTACTAGAGGAAACTTCTTTTTATACAAAAAAAGAACAGAGTTCCTAGAATTTATTAAAAGGTATTTCATTGTAGGTAAACCCACAGATATGATGAGATCACTTGCTGAGCCACCCGTATCCGTCATTCGCCATTGAAGCAACTTTCTCGATTAGATTCCTCGAAGATAGATTAGATTCGATAATTAATTCAGTAGGATATATACTATTTTTTCCGAAATTCATCAAAGTTGGTTCAGCGGTTTTGACGTGAAAACGTAACAGACATACACAGTTACTTTCACATTTATAATATTAGTATGGGTGGAAATATTTCTATATAATACCAAATATTGTCAACGATAAAGGAATCGTGTTTAAACTAAAACAGATAATCTACAGAACCCGCCGAGCATAAAATTAGGGTGCTTCCGGTCCTGAGATTAACCGCCGCCAGATGGCAGATAAAACTATCGATATTATAAGTTATGGTTTTGGTTTCGACTATTAGAATGGGTAATTTAGAAAGGTCATTGCTTTGAATCACCATGTATGTTAGTTCAATACAGGCTTAGATCTTTTTGAGTAACGATTAACCAAGAAATATAAGAGATAATATAACCCAAAAAATATTAATACCTCACTTAAAAAATATTTTTTGAGAATTTTTAACCTAATTTTAATTATTCATTTGAACGTGCGTAGAGTTTCGATGGCATTGTACAAACCTTAGTGGTTTTTGTGCTGTTATTTTATTAAGCCAATGTAATAACTGTGAATTTGATAAATAAATTTAAATAAATACGTAATTGCGAAAAATAAAAGGCTTTTTTATTTGTTATTTCAATTTTCTTTTATTTATGAGCATAAATCTTTTCTAGCGTCGTTTATAATAATGATAATAAAACAAATAAAATGTTTCTTTTAGTCAAACTATAATTGTAAATAATTAATTGCGAAAAATGAAACTTTTGTGTTTTTTTAATTATTAGTTAAGGTCTTTTTGAGCGTCATTTAATCTAATAATAATAAACCAAATAAAATTTTACTTTTATATTCAGACTATAATTATTGTAAATAATTAATTATGAGACGTAAGTTTTTTTAAATTTTTAATTTATGACCAGGTCTTTTGAGTTTCGTTTAATTTAGTAATAACAGATCTTAATGTCCCGGTGGGACACGACACTAGCCTCGAGCCTACATCTATCGAGAATGAACAATATACCGCCACGGCGACGCTTATCCAAGGTGAATTTCCTGGACATACCAGAATTTCAATATAAATATATCCTTACGATGTTTTTCCTCACCCCTACATCACTATCCTATCGTTAAATCCTTGCAAACCAAACTTCCGGGTGCCCTGGGTCTACTTTTTTATCTTCCATCAGTTTTCAGTAGTGAGTCCATATCACCCTTTATAACGTCACGCAGCACTTTTTGGGCCTGACGGAGGCGGCTGGGCTAGATATTTATTCCTCACGTAAGTAACTGGTTATCGCAAAACGTGTCCATTCCATACCGTGTTAGGCTTTCTCAATTGTGTTCTCTCAGCCACTATATAATAGGTTATCTTGTCCCTATTTTTATAGTAAGTTTATCTAACTTTCAGAGAGCGGACTCTATATTTTTAGCAATGGTCCCTTTTACAGTCAGTATTTTTGGTATAATACATATGAATATATAATAATACATACGTTGATCTGCCTTAGAAATAAATAAATGTAGTGAACCGAATTTTGAATTTAAACTATCCTAGAATCCACATAAAGAAAACATTTAATACGTTCAGAAGAATTATATCTATAAATATATAGAATGGGGTAAGTTTGACGCATATAGTATTATATATATTTATATAAAGCAAATTGCGTAAGAGGTCTGTCAGACCCTGTCTTTCAAGTTCGAATTTTCAAGTTGAGTTGTCTTCCCGAACATAAATTCAACAAACAACTTGTAATATATGTCTTCCTACAGAAGCCGTACGAATATCTGCGATCTAATGGATGTAGAAATGGAGGATGTAGAAAGTTGATAGCGCAATCCAGCAGAACTTTTGGTGAAAATTTAACGTTATATAACGGTATGGCTCTAGTGATAGCGGCCTGTAAAAAAATAATCCGACAGTCTTTTATAAGTTTGCCATCATCGTACACAGTTGTCATTGCTTTTGCATACAATAATTTGTATGTTTATGTATTGTATTAATGTTTTTTTATTACGGAGAAACAGCAAACAGGCTGATGGTCCACTTAGCTTTTGCTACGTGGTAGGGCCCTAAGGCCGACTGCATGGGAACGACCCCAGGTTTTAAGTCTTGTTCGTGTAAGCAGTTACCGTCGCCTATAGAAGTTTGCGAGGCTAAGAGCACCGCGAACACGCTGCTATCCCATAGGAGTACTGGAACCAGGTTCATTAATGGAACACAACAAAAGGTTATTATGGAGTTATACTTATAGACCTGGCAGCCTTGGAGCTCCAGGCTTGGAGCCCTACCATGTAAATATGTCCTAAAATCATTTTCTTTCCTTAAAATCCAGGAGATTTCAAATCCGCTGTAAGTGAGCATGTACTCTGAATACTAAACCGCAGCCCGCATAGACGTTTCCGATTCTCATTAACAATTCGTCCGTAATTGAAATACACATTGTTGAAGGTATTACCGAGAAGTGTTCTGTAGTTCAAAGAAACTAATTGGGCTATTTCTGTTTCCTCGTTGAAATACATTAATAACTACCCTCTTTTGCATGAAAAGGTTTGAAATACGTACACAGTATGGCACCTTCACCATTTTTTATTGATATGGAACAATATGGAGGGTAGACGTTGAAAAGGTGTCTAGCGCAGTAAATTATAGTTTAAAAATCCACCAGAGTCTGACTAGTGCAGCTACGGTGTATGCTATGAATGCAGATGACGAATGAAAGAATACTGAGTTAAACATTCTCTATCCTTAGTTTAATGCATTTTGACACTTTCCAAATACTGAGATGATCTCCTTACTTCTACACTCCATACGAATAGCAGCCTAACGGCTCACTTAGTAACCAGTTACCGTTGCCTACGGATGTTTGTGATGACAAGGTCACCTACCTGGGTCACTTATGTTGGAAGCACACAGTTATTATGGCGGCATATTTAGAGGCAATCTGCCCTTATGTATCCTATTGTATCTATTTATACTGTTAATGTACATATTAAATTAACGGTTTGGCAATTCACACAGCGTCAACAAGCCCCAAAATAAGCAGTAGAGCGCTTGTATTATGGGTACTAGATAGACGATATAATACATGACGGCGCATCTGATTATTTCTCAGAATCTGGATCTGAAATCTGGATTATTTAGGGCAAAAGAGCAATGATAAGTGTCAGTTGTCAACGTCACGTAACAAGGGTACTGTCATTGCTGTTTGCTCGGACAGCACACCGGGCGCTAGTGCAGCAGCGTGGTGGGATAGCCGTGTGAAGAGAAGTTTGGTTCCTATCGCCACTTGTGCTACGTGTTTAGTGGAGTGTCATGTGATTTACTTGAAATTATAGCGCATAACCTCAAGTTTCGTTTTCATTCTCCTCGTCCGACTACCTACGCCCGCCTGTAGTCAAATAAGGAAGCTTCTGATAATGTGGACGCACCTCATGTCCCTTTATACTTATAAACATTTCTGTTATTAGTAAATACATATTATAAACACCCTTTGTACTAGAAATTCAGAACGGATTGTGACACGCGAACGCCGTTACGCCATAGAGTTCAAATATCATAATAATCATTTCAAACACGACCTCAGAGTCCAAAGACCGTAACCAAACACATGGTCTTATAAATCACCGCCCACCGAACAAAGAGCCCTAAAGGTTATGGGACTTCACAAAAAATCCATTGTTCCACATTCGTATGCGCTTTTGAGATAAATCCAACACATTAGCGGTTGGGTTGAGGACCTCCCTTGGAGTTTTTAGAGAGTTGGTGTTTGAAATGTTTGGAGTTTTTTCTAACCTGGGGGTAAATAACTCCCAAAAGTAAAAATACTTTTTTGTTTACTATACATAATAATATATTTTTTTTAGGGCCTGGAGTAAATATTTCGCAGAGTCGTAGCCGAGGAGCGGCATGCCGAACACTGTCCTAGGGAGAGGGCTCAGCCCAGCAGTGGGTCGACTAGACAAATTAGCGATGGTATACATGTACACATATTACAGGACAGACCGTCTAACCCAGTACATCGAAATCCATTAATCGCTTTTATTGACAATAAAAATTTCAATAAATTTAAGTATATAAATAGGCATATAGGAATAAATAGTCACTTCTATATATTAATATAAGTTTAAATTTTAAAAAAGTGATGAGGCAGCCCTAATTTATACGATATCATACAGCCTACCTTCATATATACAACAATATGACGCAAACTGTAAATCAATATTTCTAAGTTCAAATTCTAAACTTCATAAATTTATCGTTCCCGATTTCTTCCATTCGATCATTAATTTATCAATGTGCACAAGAACACGGAATAACGCTATAAAGGGTTTCATTGTCGATTGAAAAAAGAAAAAGACGTCTACGGTTACCATCTGTTCCATTTTTGAAAGCGATCTTTTAATTGGGTGAATTCAAATCCATGTTCTATTCGTTTGTAATGGAATTTGATATTGAACTCAGTTTATTAAGTGTTTAGAGATTTCGTTCGTTATTCTTTGTTTGAAATTTATTCGAATTTTAGTTAAGTTTCTTGTTACGGAAAGGTCTTGTTAGGAACTCTTGCATCTGTGGTTACGACAGCGATGTCGATGACATCATGGACAGCGACAGGAGTCTTTTAAGAGCTGCAAACTACATTCCAAGGCGGGCACTGGAATGGATTCCACAAAGCAAGAGGAAGCGTGGCCAAATTAAGCATACCTTGAGGCACTTGTTGGAAGCGAAATTAAAATAAATCAGACGTACGTGGTCTTCTGAGGCAAAACGCGTAGTCCACGATAGACTGCGATGGCAGAGAACTGTAGACGCTCTCTGCCCCACCTAGGGGTCTTAGGATATTAAGTCAAGTCAAGATTTTACGGCAGCCGGATACTTGTGGAATAAATCTAGCCATCTTTACCAGATCTCAGCATCTGAGATAATCTCAAAGAGTGTTGTGTTGAACTCGATAATAGGGATTTCAAAAAGCGTGGATAAAAAGAAGTCGGAAAGCGGAACCTAGTCACCGAAGTAGAAGGATAAAGGTGGTGATTAAGTTAGGCATTTACCACTTTTAGGTTTGAATTTAGAACAATGACGATCGATTTGAGCTCTTGAATCTTGACATATAATAAACTTAATTGGCCGAACTGTGTACAACATTGTTGACACAACTGTGACAGACATGGTTGACATTAACCCTTAACTGGTGACATGACTAATTTAGAACCCTGTAAGAGATTTGACGTCTGACTTTCATATCTATATTCCTTCATATTAATTTTTGCTATGAAGCCCAACTCGGGTGTTTCAAAACTGCCTTAATATTTAACCATTGGTATATAATAAACAAAAAAAAAGTTAAAAATTCAATCATTTTTTTTTGTTTAATATATAGAAAATATCACTATTCCTCTATCGAATTAGATTCTTATTTTACGTTTTACTAAGAACTAAATTTGATGTAGAAAGAAAAGAAAAAAATAAGGAAAAACTACTGACAATCAGGCGTTCGCGGCGAGTCAATTCTTAAAAACTTTTAACACACACAACGCCTGTGAGACTCATGTAAAATTATTTCAAATTAAAGCTTAAATTGTTTAAACAGTTTTCGTGTATCTCTTAACATGGCTTTATTTAATATATTTTTCTTTACATAAAAAACAATGTCACGGACGTTGATTACTTAAAAATAAATACATATATCATAAATTAATCCACGCCTGAACTGGATTAATCTGGTTTTTATATTTTAAATATCTTTCCCTGACCGGTGGCAGCGAGGCTAATCTACCGAATAGGCCGGAAATCGCTTTTTGGTTAAGGTTCCGTATCTAAATAAACTCTACCGTGGGAACGTTCTAGGCAGCGATGTCAGCGATCGATAAGCATTGATATGAAAACATTTTTTTTATTGCTGAGGAACAGCAGATAGCTTGATGGTCCCCTTCATAGTAAGCAGTTACCGTCGCCTATGGATGTTTGTGACGCTAGGGGTACCGCGAACACGCTACTGCCCAATAGGGGTACAGGAACCTGGGTCACTAATGTCGGAACACAAGGTTATTAGGACAGTATACTTATAGACCAAAGGTGGTTGCCATCCAGACTGGTTTGGGGCCCTACCACGTAGCTAGGGTTGTTTTATCGCTTGTTACGACAGACCGACCCCGGTCGCAGAGGTTCCTACTTCGCCCCTGCACGAAGAATGCTCGCCGGTACTTAAGAAACAGTTGAAAACCCGTTACACAGTTTCTTACACAGCTCCAATAGTGGTAAATGCTGTATTTTATTGATGTTGGGTCTGTGGTTGATTGAGATCGTCAGCCTATTGAAGTGTACTGCTGGACGTATACCTCTCTCAAGGCATGCCACAGAATCCCATCACTGGCAGTTGCATCTAGTCATTGCCAGTCATTTTACGCAAATTGTCGCCCCATCTCGCCGCTAGGAGTCCTACATTACTTTGCAAGAACTCGTTTACCCCATCGGTTATTGGTTGTACGACAGATGAGGCGTGTAGTTGCAAAACCCGCTATAACAATATTTTTTTAAGTAAACCTATGCCGATTTAGTAGGATATGATTAGAAACGAAAAATAAAAGGCTGACTATAATATTGAAACATATAGAATATAGAGGCATATTTGTACAATAAAAAGTTAACAGCTGTGTAGAGAATTTAGTTTTTTTTTGATGCTGTAGGACAGCAGACAGGCTGACGGCCCGCTTAGAATTTAGCAGTTACCGTCGCCTATGGGTGTTTGGAACGCCAGTGGCATTGCAAACACGCTGCTGTCCCATAAGGGTACAGAAACTTTGGTCACTAATGCCGGAACACAACACAAGGTTATTATGGCGGCATACTTATGACCAAAGGTGGTCGACATCCAGACGGGCTCGAGGCCCTAACACGTAGCTAGGGTGGGTTATTTTGTCGCCATTAACGACAGGCCGACCCCGGCCGCAGAGGTTAGTATTCTTTCTCCGGCCATATATATCGTCATTTAAAAAAAAAACGTTTTAGCGGGTTTTGCAACTAAAAGCCTCAAATATGGCCGGCCCACAGCCACTTCAGCAGTCAGGTTGCTTCCGGGTAACCATTCTTAACCACCAATATTCCTCCAAAATGTACGGATCCCGTAATATATTCAGTCACTCACGCCGCCATTACCGCGTTTTTGCCCTCCGACAAAAATACTCGGCCTGTCAACGGGATCGCGAGTTACTTAAATGTGAAAAAGTTGCTTGGATTAGCCTGTGCGAGTGGATACTTCGGTGCTTCTTAATTTATCTTATTTTAAAGTTAGATGAGATTTTTCGGTTAAAACTGAGAGGATTTACTAGATATTGTTTTCAAAAATAAAGAGTTTATGCTTATTACATTGTACTCTTGTATTTTTTGATTTTCGAGTAGTGATCCTGTCGCCATCCCATCGTTATCTTCTGTCTTAATGATTTACTCTCGAAAAGGATAACACAATTATGTGTCTTTTCTTCGCAGAGAAATGACCAAGAGTCGGTCCTGCAACCCCTTTATAAGGCTTTGGGTGAGAGCCGGATATGCCGTTGAGACCACCGTGGGTTTGGAATGATGAAACCGATACAAACACATTAGGTTTTCTCCACAGACTAGCGAGGTGCTGGCTCAGTTTCCCATCTCTTTAAATTCCAACTTCATCTCTTTTTTTACGTACTAAAATATCCTAAAATCCAAAGTGTAAGATGCAAAATGAAAGCTCGCTGTTCATTCCCTTTACTGGGGTCGAAATAGTCAGGAAATTAAAATTGGCTTTTAGTATAATTGTAAACATTAGAAAACTTTAAAAGAATTACCTTGGAGTATAGCCGGATGTTGAAAAGGTGACCTTTTTTATAATGTTTGTTACCTATATTTTTTTATAACTGAAATCGGTAGATAGACAAACGGCTCACCTGATAGTGTTGGTCACCGTTGCCTTTAGACTTTTTAATACTAGAGACATTGCTCACGCGTTGTCTGCCTCGAAATGGAACTGCAGACAGCAGACAGGCTGACGGCCCGCTTAGAATTTAGCAGTTACCGTCGGTCGCTTATGATTATTTGCGAAGCCGCTATCGCAAACACGCTGCTGTCCCATAAGGTTACAGGAACTTGGGTCACTAATGCCGGAACACAACACAAAGTTAGTATGGCGGCATACTTAAGACAAAAGGTGGTCACCATCCA
Source organism: Malacosoma neustria (assembly GCA_963693495.1). NCBI lineage: Eukaryota > Metazoa > Arthropoda > Insecta > Lepidoptera > Lasiocampidae > Malacosoma > Malacosoma neustria. The sequence continues at coordinate 3,562,977 of OY856397.1, forward strand.
GACGGGCTTGAGGCCCTACCACGTAGCTAGGGTGGGTTGTTTTGTCGCTTTTTACGATAGGCCGACCCCGGCCGCAGAGGTCTGTATTCTTTCTGCCCTGCACGAATAAAAAATCTACTAACTAGTCAGTACTGCAGTCAATACTAACAACACCAAAGCTGGTAGCTATCTAGTCGTGCTTGGAGCGTTATCACCCTCGGACCCGTGAGCCAGTATTCTAACTCCGCCCCTGCATGGTGAAAATATACTTTATTTTTACAAGTTCTATCTGTCTGTCATAAAACCATTTTTCACGACACCAGTCTTTTATTCCGAACATCGTGACTCCTCAAAAACTTAGGCGACAAGCCTTGCTACGTGTAGTAAAGTATTTTCTTTAACGATTTAAGGTCAGCGAAAATTACCTTTTTTTTTATTCAAAACAAGTTTGTCATTTTACGCTGTAATTAATGAGGTTTGGAAGTAGCGAAATTAGATTTACCCTCTTTTGGCTTTAACGTAATTTGACATTTTTTATGGTTGTTTTCTAAAACGTTTTTGTCAGTTGCTTCTGAAGCATTCGAAGATTTCCGTTGTGCAAAGGCTTCTCCCTTGGCGTCGGAACGCTTACGGAGTACATGGGTTCGAATTTCGTTTATGTATAAAATAAAACTATATGAGTAGTATATTAGTTTTTTAGAACTCCTAACACAAGTGATTTTGTTATTTTGTTACGCGGTAGCCGCCTCCATCCACATATATCCGAGCTTAAGACCAAGTCAGGGCTAAATATATAAATATATAAGGACTATTCACAAGCGCCATCTATTCCTGTAGAAAACAGAAGAGTGAAAGCCAATATTTTGTATATACATACATATTGTATGTACATACATAAACACTATGTTTCAAGACGGGAATCAAACCCCTGACAACGAACGAAAACAGTTATGCTACGGAGGTTAGGTGTATGCATAAAATGTGTATAATTAAAATTATTGTTTATACAGTATTTTTAATTTATTGAAACAGATTTTTAAGTTAGTAACGGATGCTGGATACACCTCTTATAAATATTGCGTTTTTATAAAATACTCTCAAAAAATTACAATCCAAACATACATAGAGCATAGCATATATGCTCATCCATGCGTAACATACGACATACAAATCATGATAACGACCGTCGTGTTGCGAGACAATACATAATATTCATTGAATTGTATTTTTGCTGCCAAGTTACTTAAATACTTAGGCAGTTATGCGAAATATAGTGCTCAAGTTTGCCATCGTGCTAGACTAATGCTAGTCTTGCCAGAGTTGGAAAGTAAACAGTAAGTTTGAGTAGTGTTGGCCTCGGAGGCGAGGTATGTTGGGGCTCGCGTTTATCGTTGGCCTGCGCTGGGGCAAGGCGTCTTTGGCTGTGCCCTACCCGGACTGGACTGTGACCGCCGGCAGCGGGAACTGTCACTCAGGGCACTCTCATTGGAGACGTCTGGCTGGGGGCTTAGCAGAGCAATGCCAAAAAGGTGATCCTGCGATGCTAAGGCCAAGAGTGACGACCGGGGTTTTTAGTGGGCAGGACCGGCGGCTTTTGCCCCCGGTCCGCCCGAGGGGAGTAGATAACCCCCTCGAGAGGTAATCCCACATACCCCACCGGCCTTCCCCCGGAGACCGGTACAAACTGTAACAATTTTCCTCGGTATATAAAAAGGCGTCTTTGGCTAGACGACACAATGCCGTTACCTGCGAGTCCCGTCGAAACGAAAAGTAAAGAGAATCGATGTTAGTGTATGCCAGTGTCAAAAAACGTAAGTACTTAATTACCTGCCTATTTGTTATACATACTTTTATTTTGTTGTAATAAGTATATTTGTAATGTTTGCGTGTGGTAGATACGTATAAAAATTAAACACAGAACAGAGTCATTATTATATACTTCGATAAAAGAACATAAATCCGAGAAAGGTTGAACTTTTTGTCCCTACTTTATTAGTAATTTTTTACCCGATTATATAGTGATTTACTAAAGGAGACATATATTATGATTGACTTGTATGATTGTAAATATTTTAGGTTCCTAATGCTAAATTACTTAATTAAATATATTTTCATAAATTGTCGTCTTTACGTACCCGTAACGTGCTTCAAAGTAATAATAAATAATTAAAATCGCGGATTTTTGATATCAAAATATTATTTTAAAATATTTTCTATAGAATTTACAGAAATATATCACAATATATTAATGAAAAAATGTTTTATATTACATTAAAATCGGTTCAGCTGTATTATGTATAATAGAGTATTATGAAGCGATTTATTGATTTTAATAATTAGAATCAGTTTGCTGTCGGTACTTTATTTCATTGCTATAACTAATTAGGTAATCCTATTCTATAAAAATAACCGTATCTTGTTGAGTAAGACCGCCTTATAATTAGTAAAACAAAGTTTTTTTTTATTTACAGATAGGTGACTGATACGAAACATGACTGAATCTAAGAAGAAATGTCGACAGTATAGTGTTGATTGTTTAAAACTTGGTTTTCTTCCATCGAAGGCATACAACCGTTTGACCATATGCCTTTTATGCAACAAAGTTTTGAGCAATGACTATGAAACCATCGAAGCTCGAAGATCATCTAAGAAGGTGTCATCCTGATAAAATAGGTAAAGATATGAAATATTTTCAAGCATTGAATGAAAAATATGAAAAGAGACCGTGCACCGTGCACAGTGTGTTCGCTTTAACATTGTGGCACGCATCGGTTCACACATCTCGCCATCATAGAAAATACCGTTGGCACGGACACTACCCTCTGCTGTCTGGGGAAGCTCATCCTATCGCTCACGACGGTCAGTAAACTGCGAGTCAAGACGGAAGGCTGCGCGCTCGCCTTGTAACCAGCCGCGCGCCCGCCAATAAACCGACAATCGCGAAAGCCATATTGTAACGTAGTTCCTACTCTATTGTTGTAACTCTAACTATTGACAAATTGACAATACAGTGCATCTTTAGAAATTCCTTTGTTTAATTTCTGTCTTAAGTGTTTTTTTTATAGCTAAAGTTCAGCAGACAGGCAAACGGCCTACCCGAACAGGTGGTCACCGTCGCCTATGGGCGTCTGCAACACCAGAGGCATTACACACACAAAATAGTGTTATACATTTTCTACTAAATGTGGATAAACTCATAAAGCGCCCACAACATCTAAAACTAACGATGATGGCTTGCGGGAATCTTACTATCTCATTACTTATAGAGAAATCTGGAAAACCGCACACCATTGGAGAACAGTTAATTTTACCCGCTGTTGAAGAGGTTTTAGAAACTGCTCTGCACAAATCTTTATTTGACATACTCAAAATAATTCCTTTGAGTAACAACACTGTACAAAGACGTAATGAGCTCTGATATTGAAAGTTTCTTGTGTAATTTCTGCAAACAACTCATTTTTGTGTTCAACTGGACGAACAAATTTACCTGGTGATGAAGCATTATTGTTGGCATATTTTCGATTTGTTATGGATGAAGAAATTCATGAAGAGCTACTATTCGCGTAAACTTTGGAGTCGGACACTAAAGGTGAATAAATATTTAACGTCCTGAGTGATATTTTAAGGAAAAATAGATTCCATTCTAACTTCTAATTAAATTCAAACATTATTTCGGTGGCAACTTATACGCTTATAAGCCATCTTAAAAGAATTATATCAAAGGTAACTGCAATTCACTGTGTCATCCACCGACAACACGTAGTAGCGAATAATCTGAATGATATATTGCACCAATCACTTCAATTTGTGATTAATGCAGTTAACAAAATAAGAATAAATGCGTTGAATACGCTTTTATTTGCACAATTGTGCCATTAAAATGATGAATATTTCCAACGATTGCTCGTACATACTAAAGTACGCTGGTTGTCGAAGGGTGCATGTTTAACAAGATTTTACTCACTTTTGAATCAGCTTTAGAGTTTCTGGAAAGTAAGGATCCAGATTTAAAAGAAAACTTAATCAATTTGAAAGCAGACATAGCGTATTTGACAGATTAGTTCAAAAAATTTAATGACATTAACTTATAATTACATGAGGATAGCCTTAACTTAATAAAAACAAAGGGTGTAATTTAATTTTTCTTGGAAAATTGAAATTTATGAAGCAAAATATTAGGCGGCGCGAATTTTCACAGCTTTCAAAGAAACGTATCACAGGTAGAATGCCTTGATGAGGATATTCAGACATACGTTTAACATTTAAGTGATGTATTCATGATGACTTCAAAATCAGATGCTATTCGTGCAGGGGCGGAAAAAGAATACCAACCTCTGCGGCCGGGGTCGGCCTGTCGTAAAAGGCTACAAAACAACCCATCCTAGCTACGTTGTAGGGCCCCAAAGCCCGTCTGGATGGCGACCACATTTGTGTTGAGTTCCGACATTAGTGACCCAAGTTCCTGAACCCTTATAGGAGAGCAGCGTGTTCGCGATGCCGCTGGCGTTGCAAACACACATAGGCGACGGTAACTGCTAAATTCTA